>CAJQUN010000388.1:0-338576 GCA_907163345.1 Haberlea rhodopensis | reverse complement strand
TGATCGATCCGAGTAGGGGTATAACAGTCCTTGGGACAGGCTTTGTTCAAATACGAAAGTCGAGCACATCCTCCATTTTCCCCCCGCCGACTTTGGAACCAAAACCCCGTTTGACAACCATGTGGAATTGTCCTCTCCCCTTATCTGTCCGGGCCCTCAGCAAGGTCTGAACACCTCGGCTCGGATAATTCTGTCTTTATCTGGTCCAAAATGCCTCTTCTTTTGCCGGGTTACTTTTACTTCTGGATTGACATTTAACCTGTGCTGGGCTACAGAGGGCAACCACCCCTGTCAGCTCGGTCGGGGACCATGCGAATATTCCGGCATGCTTGGACAGGCATTTCGATAAGTCGTGCTTCAGGACGCTGTCTAGGTCAGCCGCTACTCTTGTGGTTTTAATCCCGGCTGTCCTGGGACTAATATAATTCCTCTTCCTCCCCGTCCCTCATCGCCTGCACCTCCTCATGCACAACCTCCTGTACCCCCCTATCCTCCCGTCCTTCATCACCTCACCGCCCCTTCGGGATCTTTTCACCTCTAACTTCACACAGTTCCGCGTAGCTTTCTTGGATGAGGGCTGGTCTCCCCTAACTTCCCCCACTCTTTTTCCTAAACAGGAACTTTATCTTTTGGTGGAAGGTGGAGGCACAGCCCTAAACTCGTTCATAATCTGGTCCTCCCCAGAATGATGTTGTACAAAGACGAGGCCGCACAATGGTGAATGTGACCAGCCTGTTTTCCGATCTTCGTTATACCTCCCAGGGAAGGGAAAGGGCAAAATCTCTGACCGAGGGGGTACAACGGTGTGCCCAGCGAATCCAATAGTTGGGTGTTGTTGTTGGTTCGAGGTGATACCCTCCTAAGTCCATCTGCCGAAAAGCTTCATCAACAACACGTTCACGGAACTACCTGTGTCTACAAACACCCTCCCGACTTCATAATTGGCAACAGTGGCTCGTATGACCAGAGCAATCATTATGGGGTTGTGCAAATGTTTCCAGATCTCGCGGCCAAAACTGACAACCACCTCCCTCCTCGGCACCAAACAAATCCCTCCTACACTCAGGGTCTCTCTCCTGCTGACAGCCTTCCTAGCCCTGTTGGAATCCCCATCCCTTGTCCCGCGCAGATCATGTTTATGACTCCCGCTTTGGGGAGTCAGCACGGGTAGGGTTGACGTCATTTAAGCTCCTTGGGGGTCCTCGAGCACTTCCTCTTACCACGGAACGGAGGATTGAAGTTTGTCCGTCCCCCTCTCCCTTGTCCACGACGGTCCTCGACCCTTCCCCGAGGATGAGATGATCCCCTGGTGGGACGGTCGGACAACAACTGCTTGAACTGGAAACTGTTCTGTATTGCCTTCTCAAGCTCCTCATCCAAACGATGACAATCTTGTGTGGTGTGCCCAGTCGCTTGGTGGAAGATGCAGTATTTCTCCGGGCCTCCTTGCTCGGCTCCACACTAGCTGGTGCCGGCTTTTTGCAACACCTGTTTGTCTTCACATATGCGGACGGCCTCCTCCTGGAGACCTTCAACGGCCGTATAAATGGGAAATCGACCGAGCTGTGCCCCTTCCACACTGCCTCTTCTCGCCCTGGCTGATCCGTTTTTTTCCCAGTCCTCCGCACTTCCTTCCTCCTCAGTTGCTGGGCCTCCTCCACGTTGATGTACTTCTCCTTCTCTTCTCCGCTCGGGTGAGCAGATCATCATAGGTAACAGGAGGCTTCTTTACCAAGGATCGGAAGAAGTCTCCTCCTCTCAGGCCTTTTGTGAAGGCGCTGATCAGAATTTCCACCGGGCAGGCAGGTATTTCGAGTATCACAGTGTTGAAGTTTTTGATATACTCCCGCACGACTCATCCTCGGCCTGCCTCATCTCGAACAAGCTCAGAGAGGTCTTCTTATACCGCTTGCTGCTGCATACTGTGCAAGAACGCGGAGCTAAATCCGGCGAAGGAGAGTAATGGAACCCGGCTCCAACTGATTGAACCACTTCTGGGCCGACCTCACCAAAGTGGTTAGGACACTTTGCACTTAAGGCGATCCGAGTAACAATGTAGCATGGCAAGGCATTTTCGAACCTGCCCAGGTGTGTTTCCGGGTCCGTGCTCCGCGTGTAGCCTCCCCAGCATTGGGGGGGTCGGAAGTTATTTGGGAGTTCCTCGTTTACTATTTCACCCAGAAGGGGTCCCCTCCTGACAGAGGTACCCCCCATCCCCTCTTCATCCTCTGGACTCGTCCTTCAGCTCCTCCACCTGGCCCTCCAGATCCGGAACAGCAGTCACTTTAGGACGGGAAGTTGCTCCTTGTTCGGGATCCTTCATCATCTGCTGGGAGCTTCCCCCGTGCACGCCCTCGGACGGACCTTTCCTTTTTCCTCATGGTCTGCTCCACCGTAACCTGCAATCAGTCCTTGTGAGCTGCTCCAGTGTTAAAGCTCCCACTGTCATGTTACCACCCCGGGCAGTGGCTGCTCCTCGCCATTGGTGGAGGCGTGGTGCTCTCGATTTTCCGCTGCTTCCGTTCTCCTTGTTCTTACCATCATATCAACGTCTTTGCTCAATCTTCCCACAGACGGGCGCCAATTTGTTACCTCTCCTTTTGGTTCGCGTTGATACAAAATGAATTTATAGGGGAAGATGTGTTGTTTCGCGAAGTCGCGGTGTTAGGCCGGAGTCGCCGGGAGGATCCTCTCTGTTTTGGTGGATCTCCTCCGATCAATATTGGTCCTCTTTTTTTTCTTTTCTGAGGGCTCTCCGGGGATCCCTGTCTTGTTAATTTACTTCTCCTCCCCCTTTTATAGGGGGAGGGATGCCCCTGGTTTCGGTCTGCCGGGGATATGGGGACAAGTGTCTGAAACTGAGGGGGGGGGGGGGACCACAGATGGGGGACCATCTGTATCTGCTACCTACTTCGTACGACCCTCTTGCTCTGGTGATTCTCTGCGTCCGGGAATATGCTTTTCTTACTCACAGTGCCTGACCACACCCTCTGATTGGTTAGCAGGCCTAAGCTTTGGCTTTAATAGGTGTCCGACCTCATGCCACCCTAAGAAGCCTCGGTATGCAGGACCACCCTAAATGGCCCCAGCTCGCCTATCCTGTCCCATGACTTTCCCGTCCTGACCTATTGAGGAAACCGCGCACCCCCCGGCCCGGCTATCTTGCTAAATATAGCCCGTCCTGATCTGCCGAGGAGACAGTGCCTAACTTGGGTGGCATGTCCCATGGAGGACCTCCCGACCATCTTGAATGTACTCTCTCCTGCCGCCGCCCCGCTCGTGAACGATAGTGGCAGCTGGACAGAGGTGATCGCGCCCGTATAAACTCGGGTCGGGCGGAGAGCTAGACAGTTGCGATGAGGACAGCCCGGATCAGCAGTGACGACTTCCCCTGGTTGACTAAATGGGCCCCGCACTGACCGAGCCCAAATAAAGTTCGACCTCAAGACCTACTGGGCCTCCAGAACTAAGGGGATATCAATAATGCATACAAATTAATATTTTACACAACCACTTCTTAATTTGTAATGCATATGTGGTCTTTGAAGTTCTCCAATTTCTCTGAAGATACAGGCTTTGTAAATGGATCTGCTATTTGCTCTTCAGTGCTAACAAAAGTCAATTGAATTTCACCATCATTAAGAGATTTATGATGAAATGGTGACGTAGTTCAATATGATTTGATCTTGCATGAAATATGAGGCTTTTTGTCATAGCAATAACAGACATGTTGTAACATAAAAATTCTGTTGGACTTTTTGGCTAATGTTGTAAATTTTTTAGAATTCTTCGCAGCCAAATTGCTTCACAAGCAGCATCAGTGGCAACAATGTATCATGTTTTTGCAGATGATAGTGCAACTGTCTTCTGTTTTTTTAGAAAACCAAAAAATTGGTTTTGAACCAATACAAAATATATATCCAGATGTGCTTTGTCCTGTCATCAATAGATCCAGCCCAGTCACTAACAGTGTAGCCAACTAGGCTATTTTCATTTTTTTTGGCACTAAATGAACAATATCTGGTATGGTATTAGTAAGGTACATCAATGAACCCACTAAACTTCGATAAATTGTTGCGTTGGTACTTTGCTCCATCATTCTGCTGTAGTTTGTCATTTAAAAGGCCATTGAGTTGTGACAGGATTATACATTGACATATTAAAATTTTTCAAGCAAATCTTCTTATATTTTTCTTGAGAAATAAAAATTCTCCCTTTTTTCTGTTGCATTTAAATGCCAATAAAATATGGTATAAGGCCCAGATCCGTCATTTCGTACTCTTTCATCATGGCTTTTTTAAATTCCTCTAGCATCAATCACAGGGTTAGTGCCAGTTTATATCAAATCATCAACATAAAGACACACTATCAAAAAAATCATTTGTACCATCACTTTTTGACATAAAATGATGGCTCACTCGGCTTCGATGGAATCCATTATTGGTAAAATATTTGTCAATTTTACTGTTCCAAGCACGAGGTGCTTGTTTTAGGCCATAAAGGAGCTTTTGAAGGAGGTAAACCATGTTTTCTTTGTCTTTTAACTGCGTAGCCTTGTGGTTGTTCTTCGTAGCTTGTTCCTGCAACTCTCCATTTAGAAAAGCCCGATTTGACATCAAGTGGTAGACTAATAGTTCTTTTGTGCAGCAACAACAAGTAAAATGCGAATAGTTTTCATTCTCGCAACATGCGCAAATGTTTCATTAAAATCAATACCAGGTTGTTGTGAATAGCATTTTGCTACTAGTCGAGCTTTGTGCTTTTGAATAGATCCATCTTCATTGAATTTAGTTTTGTAGATCCACTTTAATCCGACCACATCTTATTTTTAGGAGGATCAATCAGGTTCCAAGTTTGATTTTAGAATAGTGGCCATCTCCATCATCCATGGCTTTTTGCCAGCTTTCTTTTTCTCACAGCCTCTTCAAAATTATGAGGTTCACAAGATAAAAATGCAATATTTGATAAATCAATAATTTCTCTTAGTGAACGTACCTTTCTCAACGGGGATTCTGAATCAGAAGTCGAATATATTTTGGCTGTGTGATGGATCTATTGAAGAATTTGCGCCAGAATCGTCTGTTTGATTTGATTCAACTGGATTTTATTTTCCCAATCCCAAACTTTCATTTCGTCAAAATGCACATCTCTTGAGATTATTAATTCGTTTGTTTTTTGATTAAACAAACGATATGCCTTTGATTCATCACTGTAAGCCAATAGAAATAAATTTTTCATCAAATTTTACGCGTGTTGTGAAGGAATGAGAGAATAAGCCAAACATCCAAAAACTCGAAGATGTTTGATGCCTGGTTTATGTTTATGTCAAACTTCATATTGAGTTTTTTTTGGATTGGCTTTTGTGCTTGATTTGGTTGAGGTTGTATACCGCAGTGTTAACAGCTTCAGCCCAAAAGGTGTTGGGAAGACCTTTTTGCTTTCATACATACTTTTGGCCATTTTACAATGGTTCGATTTTTTCTTTCTGCTACAAACCATTTTGTTGAGGTGTGTAGGGTGTCAACTGCCTCGGAATTCCTTCTTGACTGCAATAATTTGAGAATTCTTTAGACAAGAATTCTCCACCACAATCAGTTCTGAGAGTTTGAGCTGGCAATTGCTCTGTCTTTCCACCATCTTCTTGAACCTCCAAATGTTTCTGATTTTTGTTCCAGGAAGTATACCCACGTCATCCTGCTAAAATCATCACCAGTTATATTTTATGAATCAAAGCTTTGAATTGGAACAATAATTTAAAAATATATTTGGAACAAATAAATGGCCGAAGGGAATTGAGAACAGAATTATGAAGGCAATGGAGTATTTATTTATATTGTATCTCAAATATGTAGTCTAAATATCACTTAATATCTTTTACAGGCAAATACATACACTACAAGTTAAAATAGAATCATGCATAACATTTAATGAACAACTACAATTCAAAGACAACTACTCATTCGTGCTATTTTGTTTTTCAACAAATGTGGCTTTTAAGTAAATGTTTTTGTCTCATGAATCTAATAATTTATCCACGTTAGTTGCATAACTCCATCTGATTGTCTTCTTTAACTTGACAATAACTTCAAGTTGATAACTTTGAACGCAATAATGCATACAATTAATATTTTACAGGTGCTTGGCTTTTTATATAAAAATACCTTATTATACTGGCAATATTTAGCAAAAAAATACGTACAGTCGAGCTTATGTGCATAACATGGGAATAGCGTTCAATGCTCATGAGTTTCTCGACCTTCACAGAACCAGATTTTGACACCTGCACAAGCAAAACTAGTCTCTGTGAATTACGACGAGCAATGAAATATCCACCATTGCCCTAAACAGTTTGAGTTACATCTTTTCTTATATAAGAATACTTTTAGAAAGAAAGTTAATATTTTTTAATATTATTTATTAATTCTTGAAATATGAAACAGTTATAAATGTAACAAGTCTGTGGAAATTTTGTCTTCTTTAATTGAATGGCTGAATACGCCTTTTTATAATAGTTACAATCATCTACGTATAGAAGGGGCTATGTTAGAATATCCGCAAGTGGGATTGGAAGATTCCTTGATACGCCCCCGCAAAATCGACGTGCCGTCAGACACAGAGATTTTGGAGCGCAATAACTCAAAGCGCGTG
This sequence comes from Haberlea rhodopensis, assembly GCA_907163345.1. NCBI lineage: Eukaryota > Viridiplantae > Streptophyta > Magnoliopsida > Lamiales > Gesneriaceae > Haberlea > Haberlea rhodopensis. The sequence goes on along the minus strand of CAJQUN010000388.1, from coordinate 331,928 downwards.
CGATGAAGGGGCTTTGTTAGAATATCCGAAGTTTTTCTAGAGTGTTGACATAGGAAACAGTGAGTAGACCTTTGCTCGAGAGATCATGAACAAAGTGAATATCAATAGCAATGTGTTTCATACGTGAATGCATGACAGGATGCAGAGCAAGACGTGTGGCGCCAATGTTGTCACACTGGATGCGCGGTGGTCGGGGAAGTGGGAAGCCAATTTCACGAAAGAGTTCGTGATCCAGCAAACTTCAGCAGCCGGCTGAAGCCAAAGCTCGATATTCGGCTTCGGTTGAAGAACGAGCCACACCTTGCTGCTTGCGGGAACGCCAAGAGATTGGATTAGAGCCAAGAAAAATCATGTAAGCGGACGTGGATTTGCAGTCATCCGGATCACCACCATAATCCGAATCAGAGTATGCAGTGAGAGAGAGTGGGGAAAGCCTGGTTAAGAAGTAGGCCATGATGAAGAGTTCCTTTAAATAGCGGAACAAACTTTTAACCACACCAATCATGATTAGTTGGAGTTGCCATAGCTTGAGCAAGCCGGTTGACAGTGAAGGCAATGTCGGGATGTGTCAATGTGAGATACTGAAGACCACCAAGAGCACGTCGGTACTCAGTGGGAGTGACAGAGCCAGTAGTCGAAGTGGCAGGTTTGCAGCCATGGTTGTGCTTAGAGGATTAGCACCATCCATATGAAGTCGATGTAGGAGGTGAAGAGTGTATTTATGCTGGGATAAGAATAAGCCCTCTTTGCAACATGCCACTTCGATGCCAAGAAAATAAGATAGGGGACCCAGATCCTTGACAACAAAATGTGATTGAAGATGGGTGATGACCGAGGTAATGTGAGAGTGACTGGACCCAATAATGATAAGATCATTGACATAGACGATAACAATGAGATGCACGATATTCCTTCGAAAGATAAATAATGACGTATCAGACAGTGACGGAGTGAACTCAAATGAGAGCAAGGATGAGCTCAATGCTTGGTACCAAGCACGTGGGGGCTTGACGAAGTCCATATAAGGACTTTTTAAGTCGACAAACATGAGATGGAACAGTGTGGTTGACAAATCCCGGAGGATAGGTCATGTATATAGGTTCAGAGAGAGTACCATGAAGAACTGCATTACTGATACCCAGTTGGCGTAGTGGCCAATTCCGCATTAATTCTACAGAGAGGACGGAGCGAATGGTAACAAGTTTAACTACAGGACTGGATGTTTCGGTGTAGTCAACTCCGGGTCGTGGTGAAAGCCTTTGGCAACAAGGCGAGCTTTAAAATTGTCGAGAGTCCCATCCGGCTTACGTTTGATGCGGAACACCCATTTGCAGCCAATAATATTAGAATTTATGGGAGGTGGGACAAGATCCCATGTGCCATGGAGTGACAAGGCTGTAAATTCCTCAGCCATAGCAGCATGCCATTGAGGATCAGAGAGAGCCTGGGAGGTGGAGGTAGGTTCTCTATTGGTCGGGAGTGGGTGTTTTGTGGTGAGTTAAGGGCTTTGGGGTTTAAATATGTTATTCTGACCGCGGATTCACATGGTGTGGGTGCGAGTGGAGTTGGGTGGTGGAGCAGATGAGGAAACGTGAGTCATATTCCTGGAGGCAGAGGAGCTCGAGACCTGGAGAGGAGACACTGGTGGAGCTGATGAAGAGGCCAAGATGTGTGTAAGACTGGTTGGGGTTTGTATTGGTGAGTGGATCGGAATGGCACGCGAGTCAGTGGTCGGCGGTAGAGTGGATAGAGATGGGTGAGCAAATGAAAAATTGGACTTAATTAAACGGGCATGGCGTGAAATAAACACGCGCTGAGAAGAGAGATCAAAACAACCGGTAGGCACTCTGAGAAGTGGAATATCCAACAAATAAGCATGACCTCGATGGATAATCCAATTTGCCGTTAAAATAGGGCTTAAACCATGGGTAGCATAAGCAACCAAATGTGCGCCGCCGTGTTTGGTTGGTGAACCAAATAAGACAGTGAAAGGACTGCAATTTTTAAGAACCGGAGTGTGTATCTGATTGATTAAATAAACAAATGTTCGTAGTGCATAGGACCAGAATTTTGGCGGAAGATGAGCATGATGTAATAATGCACGTCCCGTTTCCAGGATATGACGGTGACGCCGTTCAGAAGTCCCATTCCGTTGGGGGGTGTGAGGGGCTGTAGCAAGCCAACTGATGCCATGAGCAACAAGGTAAGGTTTCAAAGCACCAAACTCACCACCGTTATCACTATAAAAGTTTTTGATAGTCTGACCAAACTATTTTTCAACTAACGGCCTAAACCGATGAAAGATGGAGGACACATGTGACTATGTGGCTATTGGAAACAACCAACAATATTGCTATAATGATCCACTAGTAGTAAATAAAAGCAACAACCATCAGTTGATGACTCAGAGGTAGGCCCCATACATCAGCATATATATATATATATATAATGAAGTGCATGTAATGCAATTAACGATGTCTCAGTAAAGGTAATTGGTGAGCTTTGCTCACATGACAAGAATCACAAAAAATGTCTTCACTGCATGATTTATGAGAACTAGGCAGTTTAAAGTGCGAAATAACATAAGAACTTGTTCTAAATGATGGATGACCAAGCCTAGCATGCCAAATCAGTGGAGAGGTTCGAACACCAAGTAGAGCAAGATGCACCCTGGCTTGTAGATGAAAAGACGGTGGTCGAATCTGATAAATGCCATTATCACATGAGCCTCGCGCCAGATGCGCCCCCCGTAGTTGGATCCTTCAGAACAAAATGATAGGGATAAAATTCAACTGATACAGCGTAAGCTTTAGTAAATTGGTGCACCAAGAGTAAATTATTCTTTGTTGATGGAACACAGAGAACATTAGATAATTTAAATGAACGGCTGGGAAACTTAAGATCAGAGGTACCGGTGTGAGAAATTGGCAGACCTGTGTCATCAGCTAGATGAACCTCCTCAGTTCCATCATATTTGGAGTGAAATGTCAGATTTTGAAGATCACCTGTTAAATTGTGGGAGGCTCCGGAATCCATGATCCATGTCTGTGATGGAGTGGGGGCTGCTGGTGAATGTGCAACATCAGCAGCTGGAGAGTGTTTACGACAATATGGGGCAATGTGCCCTGGGTAACCATAGAGTTGGCAACTATCTGAGGACGTTGTTGATTGCCCAATTGGAGCCAGAACCACTTCGATGACGCGGATGGCCGCATCCAGTAGAGCTCGAGGGGCTGCTGCGACTGCGAGGGTGCTGGTAGGAACCACGGGCAGAATGATTTGGCCACGAAGGATGGCGATTGGAGGAGTTATGGACAACAGACTGAGAAGCAACATTTGCTGTGGCCACAAGCATATTAGTGGTGGAATTCAATTTCTTGAGGTACTGTTCATGAGCAATTAACAGATCATGTAATTCCTCAAATTTTAGTGAAATTTCACGGGGGCGAATGGGAGCCGCGATTTCACGATAGGGTTGTCCAAGGCCATTTAGAACATATAGGGTGATGTCATCGTCGGAAAGGGGAGCGTCAATGATTGCTTGATGTAGCGAAGAAATTCACTTACCGGTTGTGTGCCGAGAGACGGGCGAGAGAGGTCGTCCTTGATTTGCATCACACGAGCCCGTGATCGACTCACAAAGAAGCGGCTGAGCGTGGACCACGCAGCAGCAGCAGCAATGGTGGCAGACGACAGAGCAGAAGAATTTCTGGAGAGAGGGAACCAAAAACAACAGCAAGTAACAACTGATCTTGCTGAAACCAAGAGGTGAATTCTGGAGATCCTTTGGCGGGGGCAGCAATGGAGGCGTCAAGATGACTAGAGAGATTATAGCCATTCAATAGAGCCGTGAGGTGGGCACCACATGAGGGAAAGTTGTTGGCCGTGAGACGATTGGAATGTGTTGGTGAGCGGTGATAGGGACGATAGTGGCAATGGTGATTGTATGGTGTGAAGTTTCAGTGAAGGTTGCGGAGGTGGATGACATGGTTGGGTTTGAGAACGACAAGAAAATAAAAATAAAAAAAGGATCAAAAAATGGAAACTCTTTAGAGAGTTTTGTCTGATACCATATAAATGTAACAAGTCTGTGGAAATTTTGTCTTCTTTAATTGAATGGCCGAATACGCCTTTTTATAATAGTTACAACAAATCATCTAAGTATAGAAAGATAATCACAATTATTATATACTAAAATTACAAAGATTGCCTCGCGTAATTTGTGGAGTGGGATTGGATGATTCCTTGATAACAATAGCATTTGACAAATTATGCACCAGTTGACATTACTTCACGAAGTTTAAATGTCTTCATTCTATTCTAGCATCGCCCTAAAGTTACCATAAACTCTTCCACATCCTAAAAATAAACAATTATTTGGAAATCCATCTCAAATTACCTAGCAATAAGCTCGGACAAGTACAATGAGGTTGTGGTACTTGACGTTCCTTTAGAAAACAAATCAATGAGATTGTAATGTGCCAAAATCGGCTTGTACCAATGAAATCCGATGATATCGCTTACAAAAGATTTACACAGAGGAAGTTCAAATGAGATATTGTAATGTGCCAAAATCGGCCTGTACCAATGAAATCCGATGATATCGCTTACAAAATATTTACACAGAGGAAGTTCAAATGGAAAATTGTTCCAGCTTAGCCATTTATGTTTCTCTTTATTTTGCTAAGTTATTAAATAAAGGATATATCATATATTATCTTAGTTAGGAAGAATATGATTTGGGCGATTTAGTCTATCTTTTAATTCTTTTTGAACGGAGGAAACATTCTTGTATTTATATGGAATCCAATTGATAATGAAGACACACGAGAAAATTTATTCAGGTTCTAGGTTCAAATTCACAATAAACCGACACATAATACGATCAAAACGGGATCATAACAAAGAGCATGCCAGTAGGACTAGGAACACTGGAAAACAAAAACTAGCCCCTTAGACCCAAAAAAGGGGGTAAATGTTCTAACAGAACAACCACTACCATAAAACAAACTTGGGCACAGGCATAAACACAGAACTAATAAAGAAAATAAAGATAATGCCACCTAAAAACTAATAAAGAAAATAAAGCAATTCTTGAACATTTGATTATTATCCTTTAAAACCAAATTTTTATAGACAGAAAAAATTAATAATCTGTTATTCATAAAACTTAATACAAATTATAAGTACATGGTTCTACTTAAAATATACAACAAGAACTAAAAAAGGAAACATAGAAAATCATTCCTAAAAATATGTCCCTAAATTATGCAATGTAATATTCTACAAATATTTCCATATTTCTACACTCCCCCTCAAGTTGGATCATAGATATTGATAATGTCCAACTTGCATATTAACTCTTCAAATACGGGTCTCTGTAGTCCTTTAGTGAATATAACTGATAGTTGTTCTCTTGTAGGAGTATAGACCATGTAGATGGTCCCTTTTTCAATCTTCTCCTTTATGAAATGTCTGTCAATTTCTATGTGTTTGGTTCGGTCATGCTGAACAGGGTTATGTGAGATGCTGATAGCGGCTTTGTTGTCACAATAGAGATTGATGGGGAGTTCTACCGTGATATGTAGTTCATCCAAAAGTTTCTGTAACCATAGTCCTTCGCGCATCCCTTGTGCAACAGCTTTAAACTCAGCTCCGGCACTACTTCTAGCTACCACGTTCTGGTTTTACTTCTCCATGTTACTAGATTTCCCAAAATGTAGGTACAATACCTGAGGTGGATCTCCTGCCTTTTGACAATCCTGCTCAATCTGCATCTGTATAGATTTCTATCTTCTGGCTTTGTCCTTTCTTAAAGAAAAGACCTCTTCCTGGAGAGCCCTTTAGATATCTGAGTATCTTATATACTGCTTACATATGACTCTCTTTTGGTGAATGCATATGCCGACTAACAATACTAACAACAAAAGCCATGTCAGGTCGTGTGAGAGAGAGAGATTAATATTCATACTAGTCTCTGATATCTTTCTCTATCAACAGGCTTTCCAGGTTCTTCTACGTGTTTTCCTGTTTCGATCTGTGTGTCACTTGGCCTACAACCAAGCATACCAGTATCAGTCAAAAGATCGAGTATATACTTTCTCTGGGAGACACTAATTCCCCTTTCTGATCTGCAACCTCCATTCCTAGAAAGTATCGCATTTGACCCAAATCTTTTACTTCAAATTATGTGGCTAAGACCCCTTTTATTCTCTCCATTTCTTCAATATTATCTCCAGTGAGAATGCTATCGTCAACATAAACGATTAAGATGGTCTTTCCTTTGCCATTGGACTGTTTGAAAAACAGTGTGTGATCAGCATGTCCCTGTTGATATCCTTGATTCTTCATGACCTTTGCAAATCTGTCAAACCAAGCTCTCGGTGATTGTTTGAGCCCATATAGAGATTTCTTCAATTTGCACATTTTGTTTTCTTTCTCTTCCTCGTAAAGTCCTGATGGTAGTGTCATGAACACTTCTTCTTCCAACTCACCATTCAAAAAAGCATTTTTTTTATGTCAAAGTGATTGAGAGGCCAGCTCAGGTTTGCTGCTAAGGACAAGAGAACTCGTACAGTGTTCAGCTTTGCTACTGACGCAAAAGTTTCGGTGTAGTCAATACCATATGTCTGGGTGAATCCCTTTGCAACTAGACAGACTTTGTGACTGTCTACTGTGCCATCAGCCTTGTATTTCTCCATGAACACCCACTTACCGCCCACTGGTTTCTTTCCCTTTGGTAAAGTCATCATCTCCCAAGTTTCATTTTTTTCTAGTGCCCTTATTTCCTCCATCACTGCTTCCATCCAAACTGGAATTTCCAAGGCTTCCTGAATATTCTTAGGTATCTTGTTTCTGTCAAGGTTAGGTTTACACGACACTTGGGAGAAAGAGCTTTATAAGATACAAAATTTGAGGTGGGATGAAGAGTACATGAACGCGGTTGTTTTCTAAGAGCAATAGATAAATCATCAAGATCTGTGACCTGGTCAGGGTTGGAATTCGGCTCTTTGTTTGCATTTTTTTTGTTTAAAAACTTTTTCTAATTGATTTAAAAAGAAGAAAAAAAATATTTAATTAGCGAAGAAACCAGCAGCAGCAACCATTGGAGAAACGCGAAGAAAATGGGATTGGAACTTATAGCAACTGCGACTACAAACCCTAGCGCCTCCCACGCCATCATCGGAGAATCAGTGAATCGAACACTTGCAATGGAGAAAAACCATAGAGCGGCTCCAGGAAGAAAGCGAAGAAGAAGGGATTTTGGCAGATAACACTATCTATTTTGGACCTAAAATGGACTAGTTGAAAGCAAAACATTTTGATGAATTGGGCCGAAAAAACTTTATCCTTCTAATCTCGGCCCTAAGTTTACCCATGTTTTATACTTGACCCAGTGGAAAATAAAAGCCCGATACAATTTGTGGAGGTACGACGAGATTGAGCCCGAGTGTGTCGCAGGATTAACATCAGAAATCACACAAAAAATAGCAGACAACGTAGAGAACAGACACATAATCAATGTAATTGCACTTTATTAACAATATAGTCCAAATAAAAAAACGAAAAATAATTACATTTTGGCCATTTGCCAGAGTATATATGCATCTCACAAAATCAAAATTATGCCACTGGGAAGCAGGCCTCAAGAAGATTTATTAGCTTTAGCTGCAGCACCAGTAAATCTTTGGCAATTCAATCTCGTGCAAATTCCTCCCAAAGTCTTCGGGTGTCTCTAAGTTGAGACTAGAGGAGTTAGACCGATCTTAATTCTCGAAAATGTATCAAACGAACCATGAATCAACCAAGACCCGAAACAGATTTCCTCATCCAATTCATTAAACTCGTGCATTTTTAGACATCTATTTTATGTTTGGGTGGGTAGTTCAAGAAGTGGACTCTGAGCAAGGGCCTAGACACGCCTGCTCTGGTCTCTTGTAGATATGCAAAAGTGAACATAAAATCAAGAATCAAGAGGGGATAGTATGAATAAGTAACGACTAGGAGATGACTCAATCTAGTTCCTGGAACAGGCCAATTCCTCCCTTCTCCCTTTCCAGATATTTAGTACAAGGATTTTGAGTAAAGATAATTCAACAAGAAGCTCGGGTGTATCAAGCGTTAATCATCCGTGCTGAGATCAGGAGAGTCGAGAGGAAAACAAGTATCTTCACCGCCAGTGTTCCATAAGAAATGGGCGTAATTGGCAGCATAATATGAATTCCCAGGTTCTGCATCAATGGCTTCCAAATACATCTCTTCCGCAGCCCAAAGGTCTTTCTTCACCAACCATAGAAAGATGGCATATTTGTTCAATGCTTCTGCATCCTTTGGCTCCACTTTTGTGGCTTTCTTGAAGTACTCTTCTGCTCTGTGTCATCCAAAACCAAAATGACAAGTGAACAAACAATTTGAATGAGTTGATTATAACATAAACCAATTAATCATCGAACGAATTTGTTATCAAATCCAGTCATCTAGCACTAAATCACTGTTGTGAGTACGTGGCCTACAAATTAGCTCAGCAGTGAAATATTCGGTTTCCAGATTCCAATTTCCAGACACAACCAAGGGTGTGGTGGTTGTTTATAAACAAATATTCTGGTATCCACGTCTAATCTGAACATAATTAAACATGCTTTATTTTTTAATTCATTATAATGAGGATAAAGGAAGAATTTAACTCGAAGAAGGAACTATCTGTTACAAGTCAAGTATCAACTTCGCAAGGAAGTATAGAGTGATATTTATATTTGAGCGATTGTCACCTAATAGATAGACCAATAAGAATACGAACTTGATTGGACTCAATAATTTGAATTTTCAAAGCAAAGTGAAGTAGACAACCAAGTACAGCCTAAAGAGTTCGATGATATTTCTTGAGTGGGGTTCTATAAGACGTGACCCGCGTTATTTTGGTTCACTCATGTCAATTTTTGGCATTACAGGTAAGAAAGCGAGGCAATTCTTTCCACCACACACAATCCTATCAAAATACACACCTGACCCCAACTTCCTATAAAGCGACAATATTGCCATATAAATCACATTTTTTGGCTCACAGCTAGAGTAAATTCTTTATCAAATTTAACTATTTTGCTGTTCACAAAGAAGAGATGATGATATCGCTATGATAATATCTCCAAATAGGCAATAACGTCTAACTGCACTTCTTACTATGGAAATTCTTGATTGCTACTTAAAAAAAAAATAGTAGAAAATGAAACATAAGAAACATAGAGAAAGAATGTACCTGTCGAATTCTTGGGCGACAATGTAAAGAAATTGAGCATAATTTGCTAGCAAAAGGGGATTACTGGGATCTTGTGCCAACCCAGTTTGGTATTGCAGCTCCGTTCGGAAAAACTCCTCATAATCTTCACCTTCAATCCTTGCATCGATTGGTGATACGAATCTTTGCATTGTTTCTAGGTCCAAAGCTTCACTTCTTGATAGACTTTGCATTATTGATGCCTCGTCTACTATTGAATTCCACAAGCTCATCTCTTCCTCATCGGACAGTTCCTTCGAAACCTGCTCGTCTCCAAGAGGCATCGAAGGGTTATTAATTGGTGATATTCCATCGGGGACAGTATTGAAGTGATAAATTGACTCATCAAATCTCCCATCTCCATCTGTTCCACTAGCAACCGGTCTTTGTTTCCCACCACCACCATCGTTTCCACCTATTGAAGTCGTCTTCCCATTTGAAGAAGACAATTCCATTGTTCTAACAGCCGACCAATCAAACTTCTGATTGACTCGACTGTTATCCTCCACCATCGAGACCGCCTCTGTAGTGGGTGTATATGCTCTTATCTGTGGTGTGGAGGCTAAAGCAGTATTATTTGCCATAGAATAAACGCTATAATTTGCAAGTAGTATCATCACATACACCATCAAAGTTGGTGTGTGGGAGAATACTTGCTGAAACAGCCACACAAAGACTCATGCGTCTCCTTCTGAACTCGCGCCAAGATCCCTTGTAAATCTTCATATAATAAATGCTGCCGCATCTGCAAAGTGTAACTATGAAGCTCTTGAATTATGAACACCATTGACGAAAAGGCCTTTTTCACCGAGCAGTAAGCTGTCTGTCCAGCCTCCATGAACCCTACTTGCCATTGTTTTCTCCTCTTAATCATTCTAAGAGACAGTGGAATGTCAACACTGTTTGCCTTCCACTCAATATTGGCCGGAATTATCTCACCTCTTTCAATAAATTCAGGCACCTCTACAGCATCAAATGGCTTCAGACTTTCCAAGAATCCAGCCTCACTATCATTAGTATTTCTGCTTGAAGCTTCCACAGAATCAGAAATTTTCTTATCTGCGTCACACATACCACTTTGGGTGCCCATACCGTCGTTCGATGATTGAAATCTAAGCGCAAGATCTTGAATATTCTTGGAGAATTCTTCATCAGAAAACGAACTCAAGTTTGCGGAAAAGGCTCGTCGGATGGTTCGAACCCGGGATCTAAAATTATCACAAGATCGAGAACTGTAAAGCTTAGAAGATTGATGGCGGCAATCGAAGAATTGCGACCTCTCCGAATATCGACAGAACAAAGCTCCATTACCACTGACAAAATTACGCCGTTTTGAGGATGGAGAGGAAATTGCAGAGGCTAAAGCCTGGGATGATGATGGTGAACGTGGAACAGAAGGTTGCGAGCAAGGTAAAGGGGTTGTAGCTACTTTTAATCCCATTATCAAAAGCAAAATAAGTAACCAAAAAGAACAAATGTAGATTCAGATTAAAAGGGTAGAATCGAATCAACGGGAAAAGCTTTTAGCTTTCAGCAGAAAGATCCGGCAGATTCTTCAATTCGGATCCAAATAAAGGCGAATCCCCCGTGCTTTCTTACCCTCTCAACTCAAATCAAAACCCCTGCAATGATTCAAGTAAATCCAACCAATTCAAGTCAATCCCATGTTCACGAAATCATTACAGAAAAGTAATTCCCAAATCCTCTCCAGTGCTCATAATCATTACACCCCATTTAAATCGGATCAAAAGCACACAATCCAAGATGAAAGCATGTGGAACAACAAATGAATTCCGATAATATATACAAATAAATCGAATCCCAAAAGAATAAGCACTAACCGGGGAGATCAGTAAAGCGAGGAACGAGCGCCGTATCTTCACTTATCAAGAGGAAACGAGTGTGTGTACACGGGGAAATATATATGCAAAAGAAAAGAATAACCCCTTCGTAAAAAAATGAAAATAAAAAAAATTTAAGGCTAGTCCAAGGAAAGTACGCCAAAAGAATCGAACATCCAAGTGGGCCCTACTCGCTTTGAACAGATTAATTTTATTATTATTATTCTTATATAAATAAATAAAGGCGGCCCAATTCAATATTCTATTTATCTACCAATAGTAAACGAAGATGAACCGTCTTAATATATATACAAATATATTTGTTCAAAAATATATATATACATATATTTTTTTTTATAGGGAGAGAGCTAAAACAAAACATTTTATGTACACCACGGACTCAAAACACGAGTCTTCTCGAAGGAATGAACTTTTATCAAAACGAAAAAGTCGAAAGCTCATATATATATATATATATATATATATATTCACTTAGATGTAAAAATAATAATCAGTAAAGAGTGTGTGTTGAATTGTCAATCTATTTAGATATGATATAGCTTTTTTAATTGTGGATTAGATTTGTTGCAACAAATATTGTTTTTTAACTCCAACAGATAATATATATATTAAGAAAATATATCACCTAAGTCCTTGCACATGTATTCAAGTCGTGCTTCCTCTGCTTAAAAAAACAAAGGAAAAAACAAAAAAATCGTGCTTCCTGTTCAAAATGACCAAAAGCAATTTAGAAGGTTCTCGTAAACGGCAAATTTATCATTATTATATTTTGAGTGCGCTTTGTCATGAATTTTGCTTATTTCTTTACCATCAATTAAAAAAACTCTCCATTTTTTTAAACCACACATAAAGTAATAGATTATAAATATGTATATACTATACATGAACATTTATGAAATTGTTTTTTTATAAAAAAAACATGCATATAGTTTGTAAAAAGAGAGGGGATTTAAGAAAATAGATGAGGTTTTTTGCCTATTTTTTAACACGTGGAGTCTCGTGGAGGGTTCAAAAAAATAGAGAGGTTTTTTTATCTTTTTGTTTAACATATGGGAGTTTCGTGAGAATTTAATAAAATATATAATTTTTTTATCTTTTTTTTAAACACACAATATCTTCATATATTTTCACTATGACACATGGGAGTTTCAAGCAATTAACCCGAAAAAATAATTTCACAACAATTAATATTTCTTTCACGGCCATTAAAGTAGCTTGATAAGAATTTCCCTACCTCTAGCCCAAAAAAGGTTGACGCTTCCAGATTGAATACATTTGGAGGTTGAATTTTGCTCCAGATTCGTTCTTTAGCCCACATACCATCTTTTTATTCCACCCTACAAAAACAAGAGTATATATTGAATGCTGAAATTACGCATTGCAACACCAAATACGTAGCATATGATTCATTATGGTGTATTCCCAGCTAATCAAAAACCCGGATTTTCGTAAGAGTACCTAAAATGGAGTTAATTTTAACTGATTATAGGCTTTAACCAACTTATTTCAGCTTTTTAACTCAATAACAGGTACTTTATTTTTCATTTGTTAATGGTAAACACATGGTAGTTTTTGCTCTGAATTCATCTATGTTTTTCAATGGAGTTTTTCCTATTCTTCTAACAGAAATAATGTAACGATGCATTTGGATCGAATGATTTGAAATCAAAAGATTTGAAACTCGTGATCTAAATCCATCATACTTGTTTGGATACATTTGAATTCAATGGATTTCAAATTCGTCCCCTCTCAATCTAAACTTGTTTATTAATCAATGTACTGGATTTTAAATTCTCCCAAAATGGAGATCAGGCTAGCTATCCTATCTCCTTATGGTGCTATCGTTCAATTAGTAAATTTAACCATTTTCCTTGTGTCTAATCTCAAACAATATTTCATTTTCTTATTTCCCCTCAAAACAGACACTTGGAAAAGCATCATTCACTTACGAATAATAGTTTTTTCAAGTTACGAGTAATAAATTTGAACTAACTAAAAATTATTGCTTGCCGACTAAAAGTTTGAAATTTTCGTAAATTATTTACTACTTAAAACTTATGTGTTCACAATAAATCAAAATAACGCTTTTAAACAGGGCAGACATAAGATTTTTGGGGTCAAACTATAACTAAGAGGACGGGGCAAAAATTATTTTTGAGGGATAAAATATAATTTTTAGAGAGTAAAAACAAATTTTTTTTAAAAAAAAAATTTAGGCAAAAAGGGCACTTTCCTCCTTGCCCACAGCCCACACATAGCTTTACCCCTGCTTTCAAAAATATTAAAACATGAGTGGAACTAAGACGTAAATTAAGAGTAGTGTGGGGATATATTTGTATTTTCGGAATAATTACGTATTTTTTTTTTTTTTGGGTTTTGGGAGATTCAAATATATGTTTGTAAAATTTTCAGCGAAGGGGTGACAATAATGTGTATTTCTTCTTGTAAAACTATAGATAAATTTTTTTTTATTAGTTCTCCTTCATATACTATATCATTGTATTAATATCTTGATTTGTTCTCATATTTAATTATACTAGTCATCTCCTCTTACACATTAAATATTTATGATATTAATATTTAATTTTTGATTTATTTCTTTTACTTACACAATTATCTCTTGCTTCAAATTGAGATATATGCTCCGGCTGCTTATCCTGATCGAACCGATTAGCCCGAACCGATTAGCCCGACATGGAATCGAAAAAGGGCTAATCGATTTCGAACCGCTATGGAACCAGTAATATACCAATCCAGAGCGATTTCCCAGTTCAGGACAGGTAGCACCACCTGTTCGGAACCGGTAAGTTTTTTAAAACAATAAAAAATAAAAAAATCCTGAACTTGTTGGGGGCCGAAACCAGATCCGATCCGGTTCCTTGATGGATCAGACTGGTTCTGGGATTACCGGATTCGAAACCGATCGGGACCTGATCGGATCAGATCGGTTCGATCCGTTAAGCAGCGCTAGCTCCGCATAATAATGGAAGATGGTCTGATGATGTCATGTGATATTATTTTTGGTGAATTTTTTTTCAAAAACTCAGAAATGTCATCTTCCACACTCTTATTGAAACTTTTTTTTTTATTACATGTTTATTGGTGGTCCACATTTTTTCCAAGTATTGATTTCGTATTTTTTAATTCTTCAACTCCACTTCTCCCGCTTTTGTTGAAAAACGCAACGAAAATTGTAATCCCCACACCATCACGTTTGTTTCATCTCCACTGTTTTTCATGTTTGTTTCATTTCCACTATTTTAAATTTCAAAACTGAAACAATATTTTTTTGAGTTATGTTGAACCGAGTGAAGTTACACATGCAACACATGTGTGTCGACGCTCATAATATATTAAATTTTGATATTTATTTTAGATGGCCATTTGCTATTTAATAATATTTATAGGGACACACATGATTTATTGGATATACTGTATTTAGCACACCATAAAAATTCAAAGACCAAGGACTCGTATTTAAATCAATAATCTATTAAATATCAATTTTTAAAATAAAAAATCAATCATAACCCCCCCCCCCCCCCCCCCCCCCCCCCCCCACAAGATGGACAAATAAGCTTGATTTTAAAAATATAAATCGAAGGAATTTATATATTTTTAAATTTTCACGTGTTGATATACGACATTTCCTTATATATGTTTTAAAATTTTCGCGTGCGCTGATGTATGACATTTCCCCTAATAATTTACTACTAATATACAATCAAGTTATGGGAGGAAATAAACCAACGGCTCAAAATGGATTCTTCAAATGTGGTAAGCTGTTGACAACGTGATTATTTCGCTATATGGGTCCTGTTTTCATATTGCACATGTACCCCTCTAAATCAACGGCTGCAATCTTACCTCCTCACGCGCTCTTGCCGTTTGTGTTACGATGTTCTCAAACACACTGTTTTTATGGATGACATCAATTGATTTATAGTCTTTTCAAGATTAAAATGATAGATCATATATTGAAAAAGCCACATGACACTTGATTTTATCCTAAAATCATAGCTATTAAGAGATAATGAAATGTTATTACCGAATATTCTAATTTAGACATGTTAAAATGGGTCGGGCCAATAAGCAGGTTGAACCATCATTTTTTAGGCCCACCTTCCCTGTATGGGTAGGCCTATATGGGCCGCGGGTTCTGACGGGTTGGCGAGCTGGCTCGCCTGCCAAACCTTTTTTTTAAAAAAAAATGGCTATCCCCCTTTTTTAGCATCAATGCATAAATAGGAACTCAATTTCATATTGAATAATCGATTCACTATATATTTTTCATTTGATAGTGCTTAAAAGTTGCAACATGTACTTCAAAATTGAGTAATACTGATTTCCTAGTCAAGTATTTTTAGTAACATTGTTCGTGTATAGATAAAACCTGAAACAAGTTAAAGTATTCTTCTAGTATCAGTTCCGGGCTCGACAAGTTCAGTTGTAATTCATTTTGAATTTTTCTTTTAAAAAAATTCGATGGGCTGGCCTGCTCCAACCGCGGCCCTCATTGGGTTGGGTTAGGGTTTACCCAACCCGCTTGGATGCAGGCTCAAACGGGCAAGGACCGTTTGGCAGGCTGGTTGGGCGGGCCAGCCTGTTTGGGACGGGCTGTCACGTTTTGACAGCTCTAAGCCTCTAATTATGTCCAAATGCTCCAAATTTGATTTAGACATATAAAACATACATTCATTCAATGGTCCAAATTTAATTTGAACATATTGAATCCACTTTTATGTGAATCTCACGTATACAAATCAATTTAGATCATTAAACTATTATGTTACATTTTTATTAACAAGAACTCACCCGTTATTAACACCTCATAAATTGCGTTGATCTTATCTCTTGATCTCTTTAATAAATTTTATAAACTTAACTATCCAAATCGAGCAGATTAAATTGCGTTGATCTTATCTCTTGATCTCTTTAATATATTTTATAAAAAGAGAGATCCAAATCGAGCAAATTTTCCATATGGTGTTTATTATAGCCTCTGACAGTTGGCAACAACTTGTTATTATTTTTCTAATATAAAGAATAAAAGAGTAACGACAAAAACGATCATAAATTATGGGTTTATAACATTATCAGAGTAATCAGATTAATGAATTCGCGGAGCAATTTTCATATCAAATTCATAAAAATTATTCTGACAACAATAATTATTATTACGACAATAATATAATTGTCATCATATAATCTAACATTATAAACTTAAAATTTGCTATAGGTCAATCATGTTTTGATCCAACGTTTGGTTTGGTTATTGCGTTAGCGTGAAAAATCACTAAAAAACTACCAAAAATCTTTATGGGAAATATTTATGTGTGCTCGATTTTGCTCTAATTTATATATCAATTCACTAATAAAATACGACATCTTTTAAAAAAATATACATAAACTAACACATCGATTATTTTAGAACAATCATACTGAATATTAAGTTGGTCGATAAATGAAACCCAAACGTAATTTATGTATGTATTTTAACCCTTTATCACACGTGATACATGTGATTGATTATCTGTCAGTTTTTTTGCACACCAAAATTGAATTGATTGGTATGCTCACATCTCTCAATAAAATGGACCGAGACAGTCTATCATCCAATCGAAGAGCTAGCATTGATGATACTATCAATGTCTACAAACATCTCAAGTTTTCTTTAGGTCACACGTGGCTGTAATGATATGGTTTGAGTACAGTTCACAATATTTGATTTAGGAAAATGCTTCGCAACCTGAATTTTAAATTATATCAATATTATATTTATTTGAAACTTAATTACAGTTTAACTAATGTTAGAGCTCAAAATTTAGAGGGTGAAATTTATCTTTTTCATAGCAAATCCATCCAAGCAATATTGATTTGAAAATTTTGATTTAAATAACTCCAAAGCAACCTTGAACATTACTTGACCTTATTTTTTATTTTTATTTTTTGATGACGAGAAACCTGCATCTGCTATCATTTAGGTGCGTGCTGGGTAAACCTTCGGACCGAGTTAATGTAATAGCCTGTAAACCACGTCAGTCATGTAAACCAGACTAGGCAAGTATGGTACGACAGACTCGACCGAGAAAGTATTGGTACGAGGAATCGAGTCGAACTCGTGACTAAAGGACTCCGTGCTAACACACTCCACCAACTCAGCCACCTCATTAGGGATAATTACTTGACCTTATTTGATTTACATGTGTGGTGTTTGTTGTATAAAATTCATTGGTGTGTATCTTAGGAAAGTAGCAAGCAAAAACAACAAATGGCTTTGTATTATAAATGTCGAGGCGAGATTTGGAATCTCTGTCCTTAAGACAATATTGCCCCGCTACGGTGCTAACGGTTTACTTTGGCAATTTGTCTCCCAAGATACAACGACTATGATTTGTGATAGGAGCACTCCAAATCACAAATCCTTTAAACCACAAAGGTCTAAAAACGCTCAACCATAACAATCATGAAGACTCACAAAATTACTCAGATTTTGATCTTCAAATATGATGTGAATTTCCAAAATTCCATCTTCAAACGTGATGTGAATTACTCAAATTCCATCTTAAAACGTGATGTGAATTACTCAAATTCCATCTTCAAATATGATGTGAATTACTCAAATTCCATCTTCAAATTTGATGTGAATTACTCAAATTCCATCTCTAATTCATTCAAAGGTTGTTTCTTATATAGTATACCAAGTGGTGTCATCAAGAGACACAATTTGGAAGCATCCATCATGAAAAATTGCACCCCAACATGAATGGACACACCATTTAATTTGGAAGCATCTAATCATGAAACATTGCACCCCAACATGAATGGACACACCATTTAATTTGGAAGCATCTAATCATGAAACATTGCACCCCAACATGAATGGACACACCATTTAATTTGGAAGCATCTAATCATGAAACATTGCACCCCAACATGAATGGACACACAATTCATGTTGGGGTGCAATGTTTCATGATTAGATGCTTCCAAATTAAATGGTGTGTCCATTCATGTTGGGGTGCAATGTTTCATGATTAGATGCTTCCAAATTAAATGGTGTGTCCATTCATGTTGGGGGTGCAATGTTTCATGATTAGATACTTCCAAATTAAATGGTGTGTCCATTCATGTTGGGGTGCAATTTTTCATGATGGATGCTTCCAAATTGTGTCTCTTGATGACACCACTTGGTATACTATATAAGAAACAACCTTTGAATGAATTAGAGATGGAATTTGAGTAATTCACATCAAATTTGAAGATGGAATTTGAGTAATTCACATCATATTTGAAGATGGAATTTGAGTAATTCACATCACGTTTTAAGATGGAATTTGAGTAATTCACATCACGTTTGAAGATGGAATTTTGGAAATTCACATCATATTTGAAGATCAAAATCTGAGTAATTTTGTGAGTCTTCATGATTGTTATGGTTGAGCGTTTTTAGACCTTTGTGGTTTAAAGGATTTGTGATTTGGAGTGCTCCTATCACAAATCATAGTCGTTGTATCTTGGGAGACAAATTGCCAAAGTAAACCGTTAGCACCGTAGCGGGGCAATATTGTCTTAAGGACAGAGATTCCAAATCTCGCCTCGACATTTATAATACAAAGCCATTTGTTGTTTTTGCTTGCTACTTTCCTAAGATACACACCAATGAATTTTATACAACAATCTTAAGACAATATAAGCAACAAATGGTTTCGTCGAGTGCAACAACGACTCTCGTTCATCATGGTGAAAGACTTGAAAAGTTCAATGGGTACGATTTCAAGCGATGACAACAAAAGATGTTGTTTTATTTGACAACCTTGGGGTTGACAAGGTTCCTCAATGAGGATGCTCCTACTATTATGGAGAGTGAAACCGACAACCAAAAGAGGGCTGCGGTTGATGTGTGGAATCAAAGTGATTTCCTGTGCAAGAATTATATTCTCACCGGACTGGACAACACATTATACAATGTGTATTGTCTAGTGAAGACGGCCAAGGAATTGTGGCAATCCTTGGAGAAAAGTGTAGATCCGAGGATGCCGGCATGAAGAAATTCATCGTTGGGCGATTCCTGGATTTCAAAATGGTTGATACAAAGCCTGTGATAGAACAAGTGCAAGATTTGCAAGTAATCATGCACGAAATTCATGCGGAGGGAATGGTTCTAAGTGACTCATTCCAAGTGTCCGCCATGATTGAAAAGTTGTCTCCGCCATGGAAGGACTTCAAGAATTATCTCAAGCATAAGAGAAAAGAGATGAATCTTGAAGACCTTGTGGTTCGCTTGAGAATCGAAGAGGACAACAAATTTTCAGAAAAGTTTACTCACAATGATGTTTGTGAGGGAAAGATTGTGCAAATTAGATATGTAAGAAAAGTAATTCGTTACTTTATCGAGATTTGCACATTATATTGTTGTGACTTTTTTGCTATGAAGCAAAAACGAGGCCAGTGAGGTGTTTAAACACTTCAAGGATGAGATTGCAATAAAATTTAGCAAATGAGTTTTGCTATGGGAAATTGTGAGTAGATTATACTTGTGTTGTCTAAGAATTTGACGCTTAAGCTTGAATCTGCAAGACTATAAAATCTTGAATTCAAGTTTCTAAGCTTTGTACGCTTAAAACACAAGTGATAAATCGAAGCCACAAATTTTGATTAGGCGTTGTAATATCTCAAATTGGTTCATTTTGAATTTCTAAGCTAGTACGTTTATAACATGAATTTGCAAGTTTAAAAACTTGAATTCAAGTTTTCTAAGTTAGTGCGCTTAAATTGCAAAATGTGAACCGAGTTTGAGAATATTATCCAAGTTTCAACTTTTGTAAGCAAGTACGCTTAAATCCGAAATTTTCAAGAAATAAAAACTTGAATTTGGATTTGTAAGACTATAACGCTTAGAACTTGAAACACGGAAGTTTGAACGCCAGTGCACTTCGTTACTACCCGAAGTTGTGGGGGTTGTAATTCTAGGATTCAATCACTTACCACATTTAGGCAAGGACGAAAACCTTGTGATTGAAGGAAAATAGAGTTTCCTACAATATTTGAAATGTGGGGGTACTTGGCTAAACTAGAAATGAAGGCCAAAGTAAAGTCATACTAAAAACCAAATAAAAGACATGAAGAGTTTGACAAGTCATGTTGTCAAATATATTAATGAGTGTGACAAATGTGTACACACCTAAGCATAGGTATGCTTGTGTATTGATGATATGCTCATTGGAGAAGCAATTTAGAAATCATCAAGTAACAAAAGAAAAAATGTTGACAAAACATTTTGACATGTGTGCATCAAGAATAATGTTTGGAATGAAGTTTCCAAGACACTTGAAGAACGAAATCTCAAGGATTAATTCGAGTTTCAAATTTTAAGCTTTGTGTTTAAATTTCAAGTTTGCAAGAAATGTAATCTTGAACTTGTAATTTTTATGTGCTTAAAAATTTTGAATTGTGAATTAAAGTTGAGTATTTTGATCTGGTCTCGAATTTTGAAATAACGCGTTAACAACGCTTAAAATTCGATGATGGAAATATCCTAAAAGGATAAAATGATGCAAAAGAGGTAATGTGATTATCAAAAATGAATATATATTATTGTGGAAAATTCTCTATGGAAAACATATAAAGCTTCTTCGGCCGAGTTGCTTTATAAGTTGTTAGAGAAAAATCCTATGCATGCAACTAAAATGTGTTGCGATAATGCTATATGATAAAATGATCTCTAGTGGCATAATCATGAGTGATTATGTGAAACCGCGAATCCGCATATAAATTGGTTAACCGAGAGATCATGTGGAAGTTTATCGAGGGGAATGGGGTTAAAACCCTATAATCAAAATCTCATAGTGGATACCCAACCTTGTTGACTGGAGATCCCAAGATCTAGGTTCAAAAGGGACAACTAAATTATGAGATTGTATAAACACCTTGGAGAATTAATCTCCGACCCATTCCTATGATAAGGGGTGTAGCCTGCAAAAAGGGTACGAGGATAGGCAAAAGGCCTTTAATGATTCATAAGACATATAAGAATATGTTGGAGTATAGCGGGATACTCTTCTAGGAGATCACCTACGTAAGTGCGAAGTGTGGCCGCTTCAAAGATGAAAAGCACTTATGAAACCAAGCGTGGTCCATGGCCGAAACGGACACAACCGTAAGAAACCAATACGAAGGTTAGAATTATTATGGTGTGGGTTCAATTGTCTTGGTTTACACCAACGACTAAATAGTTCAAGACTATAAGTTCACTATTAAGTCAAGTAAATCCGATTGAATACTACTACGGAAGATTCAAAGCCACAAGCTATCTCTCCCGATGCCATAATAGTTCGTTAAAAGCGCTCAATTACATATATGCATTAATTTAATTCATGTGGGGGATTGTTGGAAATTTGAATCAAATGAAATGGTGTGTCCATTCATGTTGGGCAGCATTGTTTCATGATTAGATGCTTCCAAATTAAATGGTGTGTCCATTCATGTTGGGGTGCAATGTTTCATGATTAGATGCTTCCAAATTAAATGGTGTGTCCATTCATGTTGGGGTGCAATGTTTAATGATTAGATGCTTCCAAATTAAATGGTGTGTCCATTCATGTTGGGGTGCAATTTTTCATGATGGATGCTTCCAAATTGTGTTTCTTGATGACACCACTTGGTATACTATATAAGAAACAACCTTTGAATGAATTAGAGATGGAATTTGAGTAATTCACATCAAATTTGAAGATGGAATTTGAGTAATTCACATCATATTTGAAGATGGAATTTGAGTAATTCACATCACGTTTGAAGATGGAATTTTGGAAATTCACATCATATTTGAAGATCAAAATTTGAGTAATTTTGTGAGTCTTCATGATTGTTATGGTTGAGCGTTTTTAGACTTTTGTGGTTTAAAGGATTTGTGATTTGGAGTGCTCCTATCACAAATCATAGTCTTTGTATCTTGAGAGACAAATTGCCAAAGTAAACCGTTAGCACCGTAGCGGGACAATATTGTCTTAAGGACAGAGATTCCAAATCTCGCCTCGACATTTATAATACAAAGCCATTTGTTGTTTTTGCTTGCTACTTTCCTAAGATACACACCAATGAATTTATACAACAGTGTTTTCATATTTAAACCAGAATTTCATTTTGTCAACACATGAATTTGTTACCCAGTCGATTGCATGATATTTAACATTGATCTTTGTACAACTATAATTTTCTTGGATCGGGGTGGAGTTATTGGGAATATATATATATATATATATATATATATATATATATATATATATATTTGTAACAATAAAAGA
Organism: Haberlea rhodopensis; assembly: GCA_907163345.1. Lineage (NCBI taxonomy): Eukaryota > Viridiplantae > Streptophyta > Magnoliopsida > Lamiales > Gesneriaceae > Haberlea > Haberlea rhodopensis. The sequence goes on along the minus strand of CAJQUN010000388.1, from coordinate 309,489 downwards.
TAATATATTAATGAAAGTTAGCCAAGCCGACAATTACAACAAGTATATAAACAACATCAAGCATAAAAACCAAAGACAACCAAACTAACACGGGACTAGCAAGTGGAACTAGAAAGGAAATCATTGCAGAATCACATGTTTTTTACCGGAAAGTGGCATGAGCCACCGAAGCTAAACTCGGTCTTCTCAAACCATTAATTCTAGAGTACGAACCAGTAATGAAACTGTCTTCCAAAAAAAGTGAAGGTACACATAAGGAAAGCGAAAAGCATAGAGAGGCATAAACAGATTGAGAGACGACAAACACACAATAAACCAGATCAAAAACCAGATCGTACGACCTTTAATACCACCTCCACCAGCTATACCACCTCCACCACCACCCCAACCACCACGAGCAGTACCACCAAGACCAGAACCTACCCCACGACCAAAACAAACGCCACCACCCAAAACACCCCCTAAACCGAGACCATCATCTAACCCACAACCATGGTCGAACCCACTACCAAACCGTCCACCTCCATCATAAGCAAACCCCTCAGCAGGAAACATCTTCCCAAATCGAATCCAAAATAAGAGAATAGACCAAAATCCAACAAAGACACGGAAACCCACAAAAGACCATGAAAGAAGATTGTACAGCGAGAAAGAAAACAAGAAAATAATAACAGAAATCTGAACAAATATAACCAGAGCTCTTACAAAGAAACCAGAACTCTCACGAAGGAGAGAGAAAATCCGTTCAAACCCAGAACTACTTCAGTTACTGGGACTTGGGAATGTATGAAATTGTGACTAATTCGAGATGTCGATGTTGATTGATAAAGCATGGTGAGTCAACAATCACGTTAGAGAATGCTCTGGTGTACGTTTACGGTTTGGGTAACAAATGAGCACTCTCGCTTGTGATACTTAACCGTTACGTGTTTGTTGAGAAATGATATCTCGGACACCCATCATTTTATTATTATTATTTTTTTTTGAACAATTCTAAGTAACATAGGAATACTTAAACTCGAGTCATTACATGAGGTCTGAATAACTGGACCACTCATCATTTTATTGACTTTTATTATATTGTATATCTGCATTTGATGACAAATAACATTTAACATCCTTATAAAAATCCATAAATATACAAAATCTCAATAACTGACTTTAGAACCCCTGTTTTTTTTTTGAAAAATTTGCAAATGAGTTTATGCCTGATTTTTTTAAAAGCCCTTTAATTTTAAGGGTGCGATGCAATTTGCCTCTTTATCCTTTTTGCATTGGTCATTTCATATTACGAGTTTGTTCACGTATTTGGTAAAAATGTTATTTTATTTGTGTGTAGACCATAAAAAGAATTGAGAATCCACGTGAGGCGGTGGTCACCGAGATCGTGTAGGATCTAGAGTTTTGACAATTTAGTCCATGTATTTTACATAACTTTTTGAATTATAGAAACGTGTGTAAGGATGTCAATGGAGCGGGTCTGGACGGATTTGACCAAACCCGGGACCCACCCCGTTACAAAAAAGGTTGTCTCAGACCCTTCCCGCGAACCCGACGAGTTAAAAACACCTCATCCCGCTTGATTTTTTATTATTTTTTTAAAAAATATTTATTAGCTAAAATTAATTTTGAAGGACAAAGATTGATTTTTGTGATTGAATTTCATGTTTTTCTCTAGTAAATATTTGTAATAAGCCATGTAAAATTATCTTTAAGCTACCAAAGTTGCTTGCATTCCTTTCAAAATGTCCAACTTCTTTAATATGAATACATATGTTTTGATATAAATTAAATAATATATGTATAGCGGCGCGGGCCGCCTTGCGCCGCTTCAAAACCCTGTTGAAGCGGGTCCAGACCAGCCCGACGGGTCGGGTTCAATACAGGTCCGAGTTTATACCCGTCCCATTGCCATTCCTAAACGTGTTGGATCTAGAATTTTTCAATTTTGTCCATGCATTACACACATCGTTTTGATTGTAGTTACCTTACTCAAGGAGTATTATGATTATACGGGGAATGTTATGTGAGGTTGAGGTTGCCGTGTATTTCCGTTTCCTTGTCATTACCCCATGCTTCACGTGTTTCCTCCCTCATTGGCTTCTAGAATGGGCCCATAGTTGTCATAGATTGGGCTTAATATCTTCCCGTAACAAAATATGGATGATGGAAACCATGAATGGTAGGGGAAGATGGTTGCCTTTTCTGTGGTGGGAGGAGATAGTGAGATGGTTTTTTTATACTCAGAAATAGAGTTGAGTTCAAATTCTCTTGTTATTGTAAGGATTTAGGTTTCCATGTCTTTGCCTGAATAATCTCCTTGTTTCGACTTATAATTAGAGTTGCAACAAGTACTTAATTCTGCCTGTGGCAAGAATTGAATTTATTGGCAATCCAAGCTCCTTGATAATTCAGACTTAATTAATTGATCAAAAATTTCTTCATGAATTTGTAGGTGTTGGAAGTTCAATCTTACTAGCTCACTATGGCCTTTTCTGCAAATTTTGTGGGTTATTGCAGATACACTTGTGAGCAAAGGCGTATCTGTGAGACTGTGACCATGATCCACCTGATTACCTTGCTAACGGTTTGTTATGTCAATTTTTCTCCCAAGATACAACGATTATGATTTGTGATAGAGCACTCCAAATAACAAGTTCTCAAACCACAAAGTGTAGGATCGAGCGCTTACCGCTTTACCAATAACTATAGTTAAGGGTAATGGCGCAACATCAATCTTTTCAACCATACACTGGCACAAGCGCCACGTGTTCGACCGATCACAAAGCAGAGGCAATTGTTGAACCCCAACAATCCCTCCCCCAATAATTGCACACTCTGCAACTCATGGGAATCGAACACGCGACCTTGGCTCTGATACCAATTGTAGGATCGAGCGCTTACCGCTTTACCAATAACTATAGTTAAGAGTAATGGCGCAACATCAATCTTTTCAACCATACACTGGCACAAGCGCCACGTGTTCGACCGATCACAAAGCAGAGGCAATTGTTGAACCCCAACACAAAGGTTCCAAGAACTCAATTTGATGAACAAGAAATGCTCTCAATTTCACTTATTATATGATGTAGATTTCGAAAATCAATGTTTAAAACAAGTGGGTTATGTTGTATATATAGTAAACCAAAAACAAGTCCGAATGGACACTATTTGGAGGCATTATATCGCCAAAAATCGCACCCTAAACTTGAATGGACATACCATTTCACAAAACAGATATAGTGCTCGATCGATCGAGCTACTGTTCACGAAGCAACACTTTTATGGTCCGCTCGATCGATCGAGCATGTTAATTTTTTTTTTAATTCATTTCGTTTTCCAACTGAATGTAGTGATTGTGATCATACATGCCACAAAGACCCTCGTCAAATCATCTTGAACATTTTTCGAGCACATTTCAATTACTTAATTGCTTTTTTTTGCGGTTACTTTTCAATGCTTCTCCAATCTACTAATTTATATCATTCAGACTTCATCTCTTACTTGGGTCCTAAGCGATATTGCATCTTTAAGTCTTAAGTTTTTGTTGCTGGGGTTGTATTCTTCCATGATTTTCTTACAATTGGTAGATCTTCGTCACTAGAGCTAGTAATTTTAACTATGTTTCTTTTCAGAAATTTTTGTAGCTGTCTGTCTATTGCCATTTCATATTAGGGTTATACGTGGATGCAATCGGGGGAAATTTTCAGTTTTTAATACTAGCTGAGTGGATATGTGTTAGATTCTTAAATTCAAACAATGGAAGGCGAAAAAGTTCAAAGGAAAATGCTATAAGTGTGGAAAGCCCAATCACATGGCAAATGATTGTCGTAACAAAGACACTTGTGGAAAAGCAAAAGATCAAGTCAACGTGACCGAACATGATCGGATCTCGGAAGACTTGAATGATCTAATGTTAACCGCTGTGATCTTTGAAGCGAATTTGGTGGACAATCCTATGGAATGGTTCGTCGATTCCGGTGCAACCCGACATGTGTGTTCGGACAAGGTCATGTTCTCCACATACACTCCAATAAGTGGGCGCCAACTCTACATGGGAAACTCCACAACATCTCCGGTAATTGGACTGGGGAATGTGGTTCTAAAGATGACTTCGGGAAAGGAATTGATTTTGATTGATGTCCTACATGTTCCCGACATCCGAAAGAACCTGATACCGGATATGCTCTAGTCAAGGCGGGTTTTAGACTAGTTTTAGAATCTGAAAAAATTGTACTCTCCAAAAATGGAGTTTTTGTAGGAAAAGACTATGGAGAAAAGCCTATTCAAAATTAATGTAATGACGGTTAAACGTCAATTTGAAAGCAATAAAGTGAATGATTCTACTTATTTGATTGAGTCTTGTAATTTATGGTATGATCGGTTAGGTCACGTAAATTATGGTCCACTTAACAAATTAGTGAAGTTAAACTTATTGTCTCAAATGAATGTTAACTTGAAACATAAGTGTGAGACTTGTGTCGAGGCCAAGTTAACGAAACCACCATTTCATTCAATTGAAAGAACTACGACACCTCTTGAATTAATTCATACGGATTTATGTAATCTAAAGTTTGTGGAAACTAGAGGTGGGAAAAAGTACTTCATTACTTTCATTGATGATTGTACGAGATATTGTTACGTCTATTTGCTAAGAAGCAAAGACGAGGCCTTGAGAGTATTTAAACAATACAAGAATGAAGTTGAAAATCAACTTAGCAAAAAGATAAAGAATGTTCGGAGCGATAGAGGAGGAGAATATGGAGCACCGTTTGAAGAATTTTGCAATGAGTATGACATTATTCACCAAACCACTGCCCCCTATTCACCACAATCAAATGGTATTGCCGAACGTAAAAATCGTACTCTAAAAGAGATGATGAATGCTATGTTGATAAGTTCTAGATTACCATAAAACTTGTGGGGGGAAGCAATCATGTCGGCCAACTATATTCTAAACAAAATACCACACAAAAGTAAGGATGAAACTCCTTATGAGTTATGGAAAGGTCACAAGCCTTCCTACAAATACTTGAAAGTGTGGGGGTGCTTGGCGAAGGTAGAAGTACCAAAACCAAAGCAAGTAAAAATCGGGCCTAAAACAATAGATTGTGTATTTATTGGTTATGCTAACAATAGTAGTGCACATCGAATTTTAGTACATAAATCTGAAATAAGTGATGTGCATAAAGGTACAATCATGTAATCAAGAAATGTGGTATTTTTTGAAGAAGTATTTCCTTACAAAACTAACAAGGAAATGAGCCCTAAGAAAAGGGTGTATGAAGACGCTAACCGTGACTCTATTGAGGAAGTAGAACCACTCTATTGAGGAAGTAGAACCACGACGTAGCAAGAGAACCAAAGTGGCTTAAGACTTATGGTCCTGACTTCATGACGTCTATGTTGGAAAATGAACCAAGATCGGTTAATGACGTCTTATCTAGTCCTGATGCTCCTATGTGGAAAGAGGCTATTAATGGCGAGATATAATCCATAATGCAAAACCACACGTGGGAATTGATAGACCTTGTTGAGCCTTAAACACATGGTTGTGTTTAATGCTTAATTTATCTCCGAATTATTTATGGGTTTTGATGATCAACAAAACTTGCATTTGTTGTACTAATATGTCTACTTAGTGTACAGGGTAATATTGATAAATTGGTTGGGAAGACCAATGGAAGAGAACCCAAGTTATACAATAACATATGCGAGTTCATAGGACAAGCGGTGATTTTTATCAAGGAATCTATTGAGCTTGGACGAGAAGGAATGACATCTATGAACAACCAATTTAAGTGTTCAACATGTGTGGAATGATGTTGGAACAATTTCTTATGATGGGATGAAGACCCACAAACCAATGGTCCGTTGGTGGGCAAATTCGTTTAGAAGCCAATTGGAGCGCATTGCAATGTTTTGATTATATCTCTTGGCTCGATGCTCCGAACAATGTGAATCCAAAGAGGTTGGAAAGCCAACTCAATATTCTAGATTTCATACTCAAACATCTCAGTCCAATTCGGATTGCATCATGGAGCAAAATGTCATGGAAGTCATAACAAGTGCAGATTGCAGCAAGGTTTGAGCGACTGTAGCATTTTGGGAATAACTTCTTCATACATTAATGACATGCAATGAAATTTTGTCCACACCTAGATAAGAGGAAGGGCTACAACTTTCATGTTTACCACTTTTCCCAGAAACGAGCTTAAGATGGTCGAAAAGTACAAAGTTTGAGAGTGTTGAAATCTGGGAGATAGTATGAGGCGATCCGAGCCATAGTTTGAGGCGATCCGAGCCATGTTGCGCACCATCGACTGAAGCGATGGCACGGTGTGCACGCTGGCGATCAGATCGCCCCAGGCGATGGTCAAGCTCGCCCCAGGCGATCCAGAATGCTTCCTAGGCCATTCTTTTGAGGGTGATCGCCCCAGGCGATGCACGGAACGCCCGAGGCGATCCAGAACTTTACCTACGGCCTTGTTTATCATTGATGATCGCCCCAGGCGATGGGGAGATCGCCCCAGGCGATCTGGGCCAGATTTGACCATTAAAGGGTGGCGATGGAGATCGCCCGAGGTGATGTCCGAGGCGATCAAGGAGTGATTTCAGCCTTATGTTTAGCAACGGCTAGTAGGAGCCTAGGGGGCCTCCTACACTATAAATATGGATGCTTTGGAGCATTTTGAAGACAAGAAACAAGCCTACAAACTTCATCAAAGCTTTGCCAATTCAAATTTCAAATAGCTTTGCAATCTCCATACATTGTTGTTGTATTGGAGCTTGTAATTCTTTTATTTTGATAGAGTCTTGTTTTCTTCGTGTTTGTACACCGTGAAGGTGTGTGTTGAGTTATTGTAAGGTCCTCCAACACCAAAGCAAGTTGGAAATTGTAAAGTCGCCAACAAGTAAAGTTGGTGCATGTGTTGTGGCTATCCTTGGAGCCCTTAAGGCCAAGAAGACTCGTGAAGAGTGTTGGTAGCTCGGGAAGAGCTTTGTGTACTCGGGAAGAGTATTGTGCTCGGGAAGAGCTTTGTGTACTCGGGAAGACTAGTGTGCTCGGGAAGAGCTTTGTAAACTCGGGAAGAGTTGGGTTGTGGCTAACTTGGAGCCCTCAAGGCCAAGATCATTTATTCTAGTGGAACCTCGGTTGGAGGTTATCTAACCGGGAAGAGGAGACGTAGGCAATTCATCGCCGAACTTCTATAACAACTATCCTTGTCATTTACCGCATTATTACATTACGCATTTATTTATTTATTTACTTCTTCATTTCTTTTATTTATCGATTGACTTAAGCCTTCCGCAAGCGCAAAACTCTTTTAGTTTTTCAAACTCATTTTAAAAAGTTAAAGTAGCCAAGGAATCTCATTCACCTCCCTTTTCGATTCCAACAGACCTTCCAACTGGAAGTAAACCATTAGAATGCAAATGGATTCTTAAAAGAAAATATAAGTCCGATGGTTCAATTGATAAGTACAAGGCGAGACTCGTGGCAAAGGGATATAGACAAAAAGAAGGCATTGATTACTTTGATACATATTCACCAGTCACGAGAATTACGTCCATTAGAGTGATATCGCTGCTCTAAACAATTTAGAGATACATCAAATGGATGTAAAAACGGCATTCCTCAATGTGGAACTTGAGGAGGAAATTTATATGAAACAACCCGATGGGTTTGTTGTTCCCGGACAAGAGGAAAAGGTGTGTAGACTCGTTAAGTCATTGTATGGGCTTAAGCAAGCGTCAAAACAATGGCATGAAAAATTGACAAAACCATGTTGTCAAATGGTTTCAAAATTAATGAGTGCGACAAATGTGTATATATGAAAAACACGCCTAAAGCATATGTAATAGTATGCTTGTACGTTGATGATATGCTCATAGTGGGAAGCAACTTAGAAATCATCAATGGGACAAAGAAAATGTTAATAAAATATTTTGAAATGAAAGATATGGGTGAAGCTGATGTGATACTGGAATTAAAATCTCCAATATATCTGAAGGACGAGTGTTATCACAGTCTCATTATGTTGAGAAAATACTCGAGAAATTTCTCGCGAATGATACGTCGTCTGTAAAAACACCCTATGATCCAAATCTACATTTGGTTATAAACAAAGGGGACCCTGTCATGCAACTAGAATACTCACGGATAATTGGCAATCTCAAGTATCTCATAAATTGTACACGTCCTGATATTGCATATGCGGTTGGCAAACTAAGTAGATTCACGAGCAATCCAAACAATGATCATTGGAAGGCATTGACGAGGGTACTTAAATATTTAAGATACACCATGAAATATGGATTGTACTATACAAGATATCCTGTTGTATTGGAAGGATACAGTGATGCAAATTGGATATCGGATACTCAAGACTCCAAGTCAACAAGTGGTTATGTGTTTACCATTGGATTGGAGGGGCTGCAGTGTCGTGAAAATCTACTAAGCAAACTTGTATTGCTAGATCCACTATGGAATCTGAATTCATAGCTTTGGATAAAGCGGGAGAAGAAGCCGAATGGCTTAGAAGTTTCTTGGAAGAAATTCCTTGTTGGGAAAGACATGTGCCTGCAATTAAAATACATTGTGATAGCCAATCTGCTATAGGAAGGGCACAGAGTAGCATGTATAATGGTAAGTCTAGACATATACGTTGTATACACAATACTATTAAACAGTTGATCTCAAATGGCATTATGTCCATTGACTACGTGAAGTCAAAGGAGAATATTGAGGATCCGCTCACGAAAGGTTTGCCTATAGATCAAGTATATAGTTTATCGAGGGGAATGAGATTAAAACCCTATAATCAAAATCTTGTGGTGGATACCCAACATATGTGACTGGAGATCCCAAGATCTAGGTTCAAAAGGGACAACCAAACTACAAGATTGTATAAACACCTTGGAGAATTAATCTCCGACCCATTCCTATGATAAGGGGTGTAGCCTGCAAAAAGGGTACGAGGATAGGCAAAAGGCCTTTAATGATTCCTAAAACATATTAGAATATGTTGGAGTATAGAGGGATACTCTTCTAGGAGATCACCTACGTAAGTGCGAAGTGTGGCCGCTTCAAAGAATGGAAAGCACTTATGAAACCAAGCGTGGTCCATGGCCGAAACGGACACAACCGTAAGAAATCAATAAGGAGGTTAGAATTATTATGGTGTGGGTTCAATTGTCTTGGTTTACACCAACGACTAAATAGTTCAAGACTATAAGTTCACTATTAAGTCAAGTAAATCTGATTGAATACTACTACGGAAGATTCAAAGCCGCAAGCTATCTCTCCAGATGCTATAATAGTTCGTCAAAGCACTCAATTGCATACATGCATAAAATTTAATTCATGTGGGGGATTGTTGGAATTTGTGATATGAATTAAAAAATTTTAAAGGCTCGATCGATTAAGCACAGTTGCTCGATCGATCGAGCGGACCAGAACTTTTCATGTTTGATTGCTACAGGAGCTCGATCGATCGAGCGGGGTGCTCGATCGATCGAGCACTGTTTCAGATTTATGAAATGGCTTGTCAAATTGATGTTTGGGGTGCGATTTTTGGCCAAATGGTGCCTCCAAATGGTTCATTTGGACATGGTTTTTGGTCTACTATATAAACAACATAAACCCACTTGATTAGGAGAAAGAATTTTTGAAAATTCATTCATAATTTTTAGTGAAATTTGAGAGCATTTGTTGTTCATCAAATTGAGTGTTTTGAACCTTTGTGGTTTGAGGACTTGTGATTTGGAGTGCTCCTATCACAAGTCATAGTCGTTGTATCTTGGGAGGCAAATTGCCATAGCAAACCGTTAGCACCATAGCGGGGCAATATTGTCTTAAGGACGGAGATTACAAATCACGCCTCGACATAAAAATTGTTTTGAAGCCATTGTTATTTTTTCCTGAGATACACTTTGAGAGAAATTATATACAACAGATATTGGATTGAAATGGTAGTGCATCGAGTAGGAACAAGGGCCTCAGTATAAACTTTAAAATGAGATATTGAATAGATGATGCTCATAAAAGCATTCGAAATCCCGTTTCGATTTGCTTACCTTTAACCTTATGGATATGCGATGAGAAAAAGACTCTTCAGACTTATAATTAGTATCTCCAAGAGATTGATGCATTGGAGGCTCTCCCTATTTGGAGGAGAATAGGCAAAGGGAGTTTGAATGTAGGGGCTGTTCTTATTTTACCGGAGGGATTTGAATTAACTCATTCCAATCATATTTCTCCCATAATGACAGAAAAGACGTAGTAGGTACACGAATCTTGTAAAATTATGTCCACATTACATTATTTGTTATTGTGTATACTATTTGCAGATTTCAAAGTTGGTGATTTATTGTTATCTACAATCCCGTCTAACCCTTGATTTTTAGTCAAGGCATTGATTAGATTTTGAAAAAATAAAAATAAAAAATTACCCATTGTTTGAATGTGTGATCACTCTCGCGTCCTATCGTGTATGCTTCAGGGTACAATTGATGATTAGTTTAATAATATAACCTATGGTCCATCCATTCGGCACAAAAAAATTTAAAAATATTCCTTGCAGGTCATATTTCAATTGAATTTTTTTTCTGCATTTACCAGTTAAAATGTCTGATTCTTTTATCATAGTTTTACCATAAATTATAGATTTGTTTGATGATACCTTTAAGGACAATCAAACCATTGAATCAGAATATTCTCATCCAACATGGATATAAATATTCACCCGTAAGGATAGTGCCTAGAGGGAGTAGCAACTAAGAATGACGTATAATTGCTACGTGAGGGTCTCGAATATATCATGTGATCCGGCATTGATCAACTATCTAGTATGCATAATGAGCGAATAGTAATGTATAGATTGATATTTGATGAACAAAGTATACACAGATACAAGGTATATTGAATTACACAAAACAAAAGCGACATTTTGCAAAAACAAAAGCTGAAATACCAACTCTTCTTCTCTTACACATGAATATGACCTTTCATTGTACCTATTGCAAACTCACGACAACCCAACACCCAATACATACATATTCACTCTCACACAGACACAGTCACTGGTAATTCACGAGGCTTCAAGTAAACTTTGAGCCCATTCTTCATGAATAAAGTTAAAGACATCTTCTGCTCCACTCGGTGGCCAGGAACCAACGACAGCCGGTACCGGAGGAGCACGGCTGATGCCACAGACTTCATCTGTAGATAAGCCAAGTCCTTCCCTAAACAAGTCCGCGGCCCACCATTAAATGCAACAAACTTGTACCCATCCTTAACCTGTTCGAACCGGTCTCCGTTCTCTGAGAGCCATCTCTCTGGTTTAAACTCCATGCAATTGTCACCCCAAATACTCTTCATCCTTCCCATGGAGTATATGGAATATGTCACCGTCGAACCAGCAGGTAATTCTGTCCCATCGGGCAAAATGTCATCCGAGACGACAGATTTGAAGTCTTCGGGCACGGAGGGATACAGACGGAGAGTCTCGGCTAGTGCTCCCTTTAGGTAAACTAGTTTGTCTGCTTCATCAAATGTTAGTGGCTCTTCCATCCATTTTTGGGTGTCTTTGCCTCTGGTTTCTTGAAGAACATTCATGATCTCCTTTATGATCTTTTCTTCGACACGGGGTGTCTTCATTACGAGCCAGAAGAACCAACTTAGAGCAACCGAGGATGTGTCACGCCCCGCGAGAACAAAGTTTAAGGCTATCCGTTTGAGGATTGAGTTTGAGAAGAGGTTACCATCACTATCCCTCTTCTTCATGAAACGGGACAAAAGATCATCTGATGGAGTTTGTTTTCGTGCATCAAGTGCTTCTGTCATGTAATTTTCGACAATATTTAGGCTTTTCTTCAACCTCTTTTCAGCTCCCACATCAAGAATTTTCTGCAATCTCCATAGAAAACCAGGGTAGAGTAGCCTCTGCAGAGTTGCTTCGGTTGCAGAATCAAACGCGATTGCGAATGAATTCTCAGGCATCTCAATTGACAAAGTTTCTGGGTCCTTCCCAAACGTAAGCCCACATATATTATCAAATGTTAAACGAAGCAACAAATCTTGCAAATCCACTGGCGTGTGATCTTTAGCAGCCTTCTGCAAGATAACCCACAAACGGGTTCGAATTGTTCTGTTCACCCAACGAGCCATCGCTTGACGAAGAGTCCTTGTAGTGAACTCAAGAGCAGCAGTCTTTCTCTGCATCAGCCATGTCTCGCCATCACTGTTGAATATCCCTTGTCCCAAAAGATCATGAAAAGCGGTTTGCCAAGTAGGGCCTTTTGGATAGTTATCGAACCGGGTTCGAAGAATGTGTTCTATGTTTTTCGGGTGACATGTGACTGTGTAGAACCCTTGTTTCCTAGCCAAGAACGGGATGGCAATGGTGCATGTCTGATACGTGGCAGCACTACCCGTTGAAAGGAGGTTTCCAGCTATCCAGTCGTGGATACGACTCCGGTTGATGAACAGATGGGGAAGACTACCGACGAGTGGCCACACCTTTGGGCCGTTGAGTTTTCGTGCTAGCGGCCAAAACCATAGGAAATAAGCTAATATTACCGCTGCTAAGCAGAAGAAAAGTAATAGAATGTCCATGTTTTGGGTGAGAAAGCCGAGTAAAATCCAGTGAATGTGATTGGTAACTATGTTACTAGGTTTATATATATCTGTGATACGTGTGATATTAAGAGAGAGTTAGGAGAGAGTAGTTGGGAAAATTTTTATAGGAAAAAGACGAGGTTGGTTTAATAGTGGACTATGTTGGAGTAGCGAATTCATAAGAAAAGGAAACCTACGCATGCCCACTTTGCAGGCAACACTTTTTTTCCCTCATTATTTAGTGGCAAGTATTGTGGTTTAATACATCGTAAATCTACATTATTGGGAATATTAGTGCCACATATTTAATTTTAAATGACCAACGTATATATAACATTTCGATGTTACATTATTGGCTAATTTTAAGCAAATCTTTTGACGCATAGTTATGATCTTATGTGTGAATAATAAAGAGTTTTTGGCAACAAACTCTCAGTGATTCTCCAAATAGTCAGTTTACACCTCTATTGTTTGAAAATAGACAGTTAACCTACCTTGTGATTTTTTTGGCAATAACATTTTCGCTGTGGTTTCATCCAAGAATGATTTATATAAACCAATTATCCAATCAGAACTATCTTTCAGCGTGCAAATGAACCTTTTAGAGGCCCAGAGTCAAATTCTAGGTGAAGCAGGGTCAGGAACGATGAATCTCTTTATGATAAATAGATCCACGTGTCCCATGCTACTCGGGCAAGAGCGTAAGCTGGTTTTCAAAATAGGCGATTTATCTCCCTATATTTTGAAAAAAATGTAGTTTACTCCTGTGATTTTTGGATAGGTGCAAACACCCCCTCCATGTAAGAAGTAGTGTTCTTTGTTTTCAAAATCGTATGAAAGTAAAATGTCTATTTGGGATAGTGTTCTATGTTTCCAAATCACATAAAAGTAAAATGCATATAAACAATTGAGGTAAATTGGCTATTTTCAAATCATGTGGGTGTAAATTGCATCTTTACAAACCATATGGGGTAAAATGTCTATTAACCGTACAATTTGGGTAAATTACAATTCGAATATACTATTTTTTATAAGAAGTTTAGAATAGTTATTGTTGATTTATTCTTTGGAGTTCTTCATCGTATCTTAATTTGGATGTGTGATAGCTTTATTTTAAGGGAGAATTGCAAGGAAGTATACTTTCGGGAAATATAATTCACTTAAGTCTGGTGAAAAAATAATAGTACAGAAAAATCCAATTTTTAAAATCTTTTATTCAAATAGATCCAATATCAAGCTTTCAAATCAATTTGGTGTTTTATGTTGACTCTTATACCCCTCAATGGTTTAGTAAATTGCATTATACTCCCTTGAATTTTATTTTGATAACAAATAGGCCCCTGTGTAATATTATATTATCTACAACATCCTTATATTTATAAAAAATTGTATTTTAACCCCTTCTTTTACGAGTCCCCTTATTTTTTGGATCATTGGCACAAAATGGTATCAGAGCCAGGTTTATTCTGGAAATATTAAAATAATGTTTTGAATATTAATATTATCCCAATTAGAGGAGACAATACACGAGAATATGGATTCGAACAAATGTTAGAAGTGTTACTCTTACAGATGGTACTTCCAAAAATTGGAAGAACTAAATCAGGAGCATCTGGCCGAAGTAAACGCTTCCACCAGAAATGGAAAATACTACGAGAAGTCGGTGTTAGCCCAGCTAGCATAAACCAGTATCAACAACTGGAGAAGATAGCGAGGAACCTTTACAGAATGAACCTCAAACTTCAGTTCGAGTTATCCGAGGCTCAGGATGAAGACCATCCTGAACACAACAACATGATTTCAGATCCAATCAACTCAACAGGATCCAGACCAGACGATTAGGATGGGAGAACCAACCTGTCTAGAAATTGAGCCGGATACTTCTAAGATATTCCAAGATCTTAAAGAGATTCAGAAGACAGTACTGCGTTATGGATACTTACAATACAATGTCCTTGCACAAATCCATCAGATTCAAAGTCAGATGGAAATCATGATTAAACATCAAGAGGAAATCTTGAAATCATTCGAGATGTTCAAACCCGAGTTAAGGAGTTGGAGTCACGACCAAGTTCTTCAGGAAGAAGGAAAGGATGGTGGTTAACACCGTCCTATGGAGCAGAACCCCTTTTACATCAAAAAGGGAAAACGTATGAGGTTCGAAGGCCTTTGACAGAGATTGAAAATGATTGAAATCCTATGAGGAGATCCAATACTTTCTACAAAGTAATGGAAAAAATCAACCTGGAAGATCTACGCGACTGATTCATTTGCGGGATTAAATCTAGTAGACTTAAAAACAAATCAAGTTGGCGGAATTCCTCAACTTCCACCTCCACAGGAAAGTTTCGGGCTACACAATCCACCACCCGATGGAGATCAAATAATGCCCCATCAAGAAGATAAGAAGATTTTACTTATGGAGCAACTTTAGATCCCCCAGTTAGAATAAGGAGTCGCTTCCGCAGGCCAGACATGCATCAAAAGCCTTACAAAAAATCTCAGTTAGATCTGATACATCCATACGGACTTATGCTCAACATGGATATATTGGATTTTACAAATCGAGAAGTTCTTATTGATGAATGGGCTTCAGTAATGAGAATTGCAGCATGAACGCTTGATCTAAGCAAATAATGATTCATATTACTCCTTAATAAGAGTCTAGAAGGATTAGCCAAAATTGCCTGGGAACTCTCAGACCTAGGTACCAAGGAAAAAGTTCTAGCCAAGAGTCCCTAAAAGAAATCGTGGACAAAATGGCTAAACTTTTTAAACTCTGTTTCATTGAAGTTGGTTACTTCGAAGGAGTGGAGCAAGAGAAGGTGACAAAATATAGAAAAGCTCTATATAGCCTGGAACTACATGATATATATTATATATACGAGTACATCAAACTCTTCACAGAGTATAGATGGAAGGCAAAGATGATAGAAAAATATGCAGCCGAACTGTTCTTTGCCAAAATACCGAGTCCATGGAGAGAAATGTTTATCCAGGAATATACACCACAAAAAATAGAGATGGTGGCTAGGAGAATGTCATTTCTTAAAATGAAGCTTGCGGAGTGGTGCTATCAAGCAAAACTCCAAAAGAATTACAAAAAGCTAAGAAGAATTAACAAAACAACTCATCTTTGATGTACTGGGAATGATATCCCTGCAATCATTGGAATTATCCCTAAAGACGGAAGATGAAAAAACACAGAAATCATCCTTATGCCGAGGAAGTAGTTCGAAAAGAAGTAGATCTTCATGGAGACTTAGAAAGTTCTGGTCAAAGGAAAAAGCCCGAAGTTACAGATCAGGGCAAAGATAAGGACCAACAAGGAATAAAACATCGTCCACGAGTTCTAATCAAGCAAGTTCTAGCAGAACACCAACAAAGAGAACTTTCAGACGCATTCATACTCGTGCGAATGAGAGTTTCAAAGATTGTAACTGTTGGACATGCGGAGCAAGAGGACATATCTCTACAAATTGTCCAGAGCGCCAAAATCGAGGAGTAAGAAAATTCGAGCATACCGAGGAGTTCGAGGATGCTGTTTATTTCCAGGATTTGGTACAGTTGTATCAATTTGAGGATACTCCATCAGATTAAAGCATCTACGAAGAAGATATCTATTTTGATAATGTAGGTGAACCCAGTTCAGAATCATAGTGAAGGAGAGTTCCTTCAACACATGATCAGAGAAGAGCCATTTAGGATTTTTCTCTCATATCATTGTTCCTCATAAAACTCTTATGAGGATCATGAAGGAAGAGCCAAAGCTTCAGATGTACGATGGGTTTATAATTTGAGCAATGGAAAAAGCCATGGATATGATTGGTCTTCGAAGCAGGAAGCATCACATTATCCATAAGGTGACAACAAGTGAATTTTCGATCCCGATGGAATTCACGGGAAACCAAATTGAGATGCAGTTAATCCCCTACAGAGAAATTCAGGAGATTAAAAACAAGGTGAAAAGAGAAGTTGCTAACACACTCTCATGGATTCATACCGGAGCCATTAGAGTCAGCATCAAAGCAACTTTCAAGGAATGAATTGATTCGTCACGCAACATGACAATCTTTAACAACAGAATCCCAAATCTTAAAGACTCTAGTTTGGGAGCAGTTGCAAAAAATTTGTATGCCGAAAATATGGCCTTCAACTTCTATCCCAGAATAGCATACAATTTGGGAGAACGAGACTTCAACAAGGTTTTTACTCTTCATCAAGATTTTAAAAGAAATGATCTGATTGGAATAGGCCTTACTCGATTACCTTCAAGGTGTCTTATGCGCTCTCAAATACTCATAATTCATAAGTTGTCTTGAGAAATGAATTTATCGAAGCCCCATGAATCTTCGAATATTTTGCAAAAGCAGTATTGCCGGATATTAATAGGGATGGCAATGGGACGGGTCCAAACCCGGACCCGCAATGAACCCGCCCCGCCAGGGCGGGTCGGGACCCGCTTCAACCGTGTTTGGAAGCGGGGCGGGTCTTGGGATTGGCCGACCCGCCCCGTACCCGCCCCGCAATACATTTTTATTTTTTTAAAAAAAAATATGATATTGATTATACATTTTACTTCTTTAATTGAACAATAAAGTGTCATTATTTAATTTTATATCAAAATTCATGTGTTCATTTTAAAGAAGTTGGACATTTTGAAGGAAATAAGAGCAAATTAATAAATATTTAGTAGTTTAAAAATAGTTTTGCAATGCTTATTATAAATATTTACTAGAGAAACATAAAATTTAATCACAAAACTCAAATTTTGTGTTTCAAAATTAATTTCTAGCTAAATATTTTTAAAAAAAAAATAAAAAAAATAAAAAAAATGGAACCGGGGCGGGGCGGGGCTGGTAAACCCGCCGGGTTCGCGGGTCTAAGCGGGGCGGTGTGGGTCCGGGTTTTATGTGTAGCAGGGCGGGTCCTGGGATTGGCCAAACCCGTCCCATACCCGACCCGTTGCCATTCCTAGATATTAATAATACTCCGATGATTGGAGAGATCGACATGATGATTCAAGACTAGCCTGATTTGAACAGAAGCAGGAGCCTTATGATCGAGCCAAGATGGATGTCTTTCCAACATGATAGGTTGATAAGCAACTATTCCGGGGAAATACAGAAAGTTGTCTCGAGCGTAATTCAGAAAATCCCTTATGTATTCAAAACAACATGAATGCTAAAACACCCAGAAGTCTGGAGAGAAGTGCAGATAATTTTCGACATTACTGAGAAGAACAATATCTTCCTTGTGATGTACTATATTATTTGTAACAACCTACGTTGGTAGGTATCAAGAAAACCTTAAAATTGGTGAAATTGATCTAACAATTGCAGGGACTGCAGGTATGACCCCAGAACAACTTATTCTTGGGATTGAGTTTCTTGAGGAACACAAATCTTGGTAAAGATTACATGATGGAATGAAATTCATGGTGGATGGAAAAAGATATAGAATCAAATAATCACCAATCCATTCTCAATATACATCTCAGTAAGATGTTATACGAGAAGTATCGTGCAGAGTATTTCCCAGCATATATTGATTCATAAGCTGGAATATGCACAGCCAAAAGAGACATCTTCCCTAAAGAAGTTGATGAGAAATTAACAGCCATTGCCGGAAGATACTTTTCCAAGTGGATTTTTATTCTTAATGAATGACTCCAGGCGGCGGAAATAATAATCGGATACCCCCTGGTACAAAGTCAAGACTCCACCTATTTATTTCCATGATATATGAGCTGATCTCCTGCTAGGAAATAATTTCCTACATACATTCAAGTGGTTTACACAGGAGAACGAGACAATGAAGCTTATTTTCACAACCATTTGTGATCATAAGATTATTGTCCAGCGACTAAGGGAGGCGTTTCACAGAAAAATTCCCGATTAGTTTTTGCAGCAAGCGTGGTGATGAAGGAAAACTTCGTTCGTCACCCGAAGATGAAAGATTAGCGGAAATTTAGTGAAGCAATCCTTCAGTTTCGACAACAAGGCCCCAACAAAAAGGATTCTCAAACTTTTGACTAGGTTAATACTATGTCTTTCAGGGAACATGATGATGTAGAGGTTACTCCAGAAACCCTGTTGTTACTAAAGAATGCATTACAAGATGAAGTTCCACAACTTGAAATTACCTCGAAGAGCAAATCACTCTATAGGATGTGAAAAGAAAGATTCAGAGGAGCTACAACGAGAATGCTCTAGCATGGTGGAACAAAAATGAGCTCAAAACTACTTTGAAGGTGAAAGCCGGAAAAGAAAATGAGTTCGTCAGATTCAAACCAATCCCCATGAATATGGAAGATCGGATGGACATGCAGATAATACTTAAGGAACATATTGACTTTAAGTTAATCTCAGCAGGTATTTCTCCATATAGCATTCCGAGATTTCTTGTTCGGAATCATGGAGAAGTTAAACGAGGAAAGCCAAGATTGGTGATTAACTATAAATGGATCAATGAAATCTTGGAGTTCGATGGATATTTTATCACAAGCAGAGAACATTTGGTAAATTGCATCAAGAATGCCAAAGTGTTTTCTAAGTTCGATTGCAAGTCTGGGTTTTACCAGATTAAAATGGAGGAAGATAGCAGAAAGTTCACAGCATTCTCCACACTGCAAGGACACTATATCTGGAATGTTATGTCAATGGGATTGGCAAACGATCCCCAGATATATCAAAGGAAGATGGATAATCTTTTCAAGGATTACTCCAGCTTCATGTTTATGTATATTGACGACATCCTCATTGCGTCTAAGAAACATGAAAGAACATCTTAAACATTTGAACTTTTTTTCAGATGTTTGTTACAAGGAAGGATAATGCTCTCCGAAAGGGAGACAGTGATTGCCACAAGTCAGATCGAGTTCTTTGGAATTAAGATTGACAAATCTGGAATCATCTTGCAGAATCATATTGTTGAGAAAGTGCATGGATATCAAGATGACCTCAAGGATTTAAAGCAACTTCGGAGTTTTCTAGGGGTTGTTAATTTTGCTGGGATGTTCATCAACAACCTAGCAAGCCACATGAAGGTGTTCAGTGTACTACTCAAAAAAGATGTTAAGTTCGAGTGGAATGAAGATCACAGACAAGCTGTCAAACAGCTTAAAAAAAGTTTGCAGGCAGCTACCAAAGCTTGCAATACCATGAACTAGTATTATACAAAGATGTCAGTGATCATTGGTGGGCAGCAGTTATTATGAAGGCCACACCAGTTGGAGAAGTGACATAAAGATATTGCAGTGGTCTATTTGACAGCAGCGAAGTCATCAAATGGCATATCAATGAGAAAGAATTCTTTGCAGTTCAAAAGGCCTTTAAAAAATGGCCATATTTTTACTTGCAAAGAACTTTATCTTGAAAATAGATAACACAAGCTTTAAGTCTTTCTGAAAAATAAAATAGAATCAAAATAAAAAAAAATGCTAGACTTTTAAGATGGCTGGATGCCAATATTATGATTATGATATTGTCATTGTGAAATCTGATAAAATATTCTTGCAGATTTCTTAACAAGAGATGGATGCAAGTGAAGCCAATTTCATCATACGAGATGAAAGCACCTTAGAGAGAGTCTGGAAGAGCTAGACAAGCAGATCAACATCCATGTGATTAATGCTCAGGCCGCGGGTTGAGTTCAGGAATTGGATATTACGAAGGTCCAACATGCTATATAGGCTATTATGCAGGCTCACACCTGTTTATGGGACAATCTTTATATTCCCATCCGACGGGATGCTTCGACAACGAAGCTAAAGTCGTGTTTACGAGAGCCAGGATCGTCAACTAGTGTGGGAGATTCAAGTACCACCACTACGAGTCTAGTATTGATCCCTTCGGGGAAGATACAGAAGGGAAAATTGATTCCCAGGCATCCAGGATATCTGAAGAATCAAGCCAACACAGCACCTCAGGGGTTAATGAGGGAGAAATTAATATTAGGTCATAGGCAGACAAGTCTAAGGTTAATACTAACAAGATTAAAGTTTCCCAAGTTTCCCCTTTGCAGGAATACCAGAAGACATAGGAGAAATTATTTACAAGAGTTGGTGTAATTCGTGGAAAAACAACGGCTGATTGGTCAGGAAAATACCCAAGGATATGGATGCATCCTGGTGTTAAACCAGAAAGTGTCCGCGAGTGGTTTGACTTTGGCTGCTTAGCCTCAGTTTTTACTACAACACCAAGTTTTCCGGAAATTACAAAGTTACCGGAATGGATATACGAAGGAGTGTATGATTCATGGCAAAACAACCATACACTGGGAAGTTGAGATGTTCTGGAGCTAAAATTCTTAACAGCAGCCCTAGAAATCACAGAAAAAGGCCTTCATCACAGCTTCCACTTCATAAAGCTGCAGAGACCTAACTGGAAGGTGATTAATCAAATTAAGCCACCGCCCGAAGGAACTACACTAGTGTTCCCGCTCATAGAAGACGATATCACCACTAGAAGAGCATGGAGGATTATGAATCTGTCTCATTGAGATGGACGAAGTCAAGTATCCATTCAAAATATTTCAGAAAACAGCGAATGGATCCTTCATGGTAAACTCCTTGACTAGCCATACCACGAAATTTATCGAGAAAATCTTTGAAAATAAAAGGCAGGTATTGTGGGTTAACAAGATTCCGACCACCAAAGAAACATGCTGGAAATTCTGTAACATGTCTCACTTTGGAAGATGGCAGGACCACATCTGCCCAAAGCAAAAAGAGCCACTGTTCGGGAAAAGATTCCCTGTCAAAAGGGACCAAAAGAAGAGGACAGAGCGGGACCAGGAAAACATGGAAGATTCACACGCGGATCGCAAGAGCCAAAGTTCTATGGACCACAGGGAAACAAGAGCCATGCGATTTTGATGAGGACCACTACCATTATCAAAAGAAAAACAAGATGGTAGGACAACCTTTTCTGTCGAAAGTAGAAAGGACCACGAGATACCAAACAAGAAAGAAGACGCACACAATGACGTCTATAAATAGCACATCAGAAATTCTCCGTAGTTTTCTCACAAATAAATATTGTAGTCTCCAAGTTGTAATCTTATCAACTTTCATAGCTTTGTAATATTTTCTTTCTTTGTTATATTTCTATTTTCAATTCAGTTTGAATATGAGTTTTGAGTCTA
This sequence comes from Haberlea rhodopensis, assembly GCA_907163345.1. NCBI lineage: Eukaryota > Viridiplantae > Streptophyta > Magnoliopsida > Lamiales > Gesneriaceae > Haberlea > Haberlea rhodopensis. The sequence continues at coordinate 287,720 of CAJQUN010000388.1, read as the reverse complement.
ACCTCAACATATGAGAGGCTAAACAAGTTAGTAATGAGGAGATGTGTTAATGTAATTGATGTGGTGCGGAAATTAGACCATGCGGGTAAAATCATTGCCGAACAGAAAAATGCCCTAACATGATGACACTTTGCTCGGTCCCACTTGGTCAACTAGTGACATAAGACCCGGTCATAGCAGTTGGTCAAACCGGATTTCCTGGACATGCTTAAAATAAAACGTGTCATAAACAAAAGGAGCAATTAGTGAACAAATTAGATGGCATGATGGAATGAGGTAATGGTACAAGTGAATGGAGCAAATTAGTGGGGATGATGGGGCAAGTGGGGGGCCGAGAAAAAGGCATGAAAAGGGGAAGGAAAAGACCATTATTGGAGGGAGTTGGGAGTTATAAAAGAAAGAGTATTGGTTCATGAAAGAGAGATCACTTTGACTCTCCATTGGGGAGAGAGCTCTCGGCTCTTCTTGGGAAGGAAAAGAACAAAATTTCCAATTCATTTTTTATATGTTCATTTCTTGTACAAAGCATTGTAAAAATTATGGTTTATAGTGGAGAATTTATACTGGACTAGGTTCCGTGGTTTTTTCCTTTGTGTTGGGGTTTTCCATGTAAAAAATATGGTGTCTTTCTTTTATTTTTCGCAAACACTTAAATCTACCTAACACAGAGAATAACAGATCATATCATTGGTGCCGTCTGTGGGAAAATCGAGCTAGGGCGTAGAAGAAAAAAATGGAATTGATTACTGTGGGATTGTTTGTTAAGCGACGAATTTTTTTTCATCACCAACAACAACCCACAAGAAGAAAGCGCCCAAGAAATCAAGAATCTGGAGGAAGAAGGTGAATATTCAGCCACATTTTCCAAATTAATGATTTTACCCGCGTGGTCTAATTTCCCCACCACATCAGTAATAAATATTATAAGTATTTCCAGAATAAAACGAAGGCTTTTGCGCATCTATCTCTCAAATTTCTTTAAAATCTTTTTATATCTGGTTATACCCTACGCCTTAAGGTAGGAAACGAATTAAGGCTGTGATATTCAGTTTCTGAAGAAGTTGTATAACTTGCAGACCAACCTCGCCTCAGCGACTGATGTGGATGGTGAGGAGCCATTCGTAAATAGTCTGGGGCAGTAATTTTCCGACTTGTGGATTTGCAACCCACTTCACCCGGTGCCATTATGGCCAAAAAGTATATAATGTTATTTATTTTAACATGTTCTTCGAATAAGGGTTTGAATTATGATTAGAAGGATTTAAAGATGAACCGTGAGTCCTTTGAAAAAGTATGCTCGTGAGTTCTTCTCGAGATGACAGAAACTGGAGGATCTCATGTTCATAAAATGCTACTATTTAAAAATAATAGGATGAAGAAAATAATGAATAGTATACAGAGGTATATTTGATCTTAAAACAAGTTCCAAGGAGTAATGATGCAATTAAATTAAAAGTTGATTGGACCACTTGGACCACACGGACCACATGAGGTTATTGATGTCATTTCAACCCAGAATGGATCTAGATAAACTAATGTTTTATTGCTAGACTATGATGAATTATTGTTCACTAAATGGTACCTGCCTGAAATTTCCTCTTATTTTAACTCAAGCTTTTTCCATAGATACATGCATGTATACAGATGCTATGGATACCATAGTCTAGTTTTTTTTTCTTCTTTTTGAAATATATATAACCATCCAATTTTATGCCATGCTCCACTTATTCTTACATATATTAGAGCATATTTGATGAAGAATGCCCGCATTCTTGGCATATCAGCTACGGCTTATTACAATTGGTTGGCACGTAATGGAAAATTATTTGAAATTTGGAACCATGTGTTGATAAATGACTTTAAGAAGATTCAAATACATGTACTTAGATGCTAGTTATTTCTATATAACTATTGTTAGATGACATAGTTGGATAATATTGTACTGAATCTTCCGATACGCCTGGTGTATTTTTTTTTTTAATCAAGGGGTGATGAATGTTACAACTAGGGTTCGAACTAGACATCCCATTTTTGGGCAATGATGACAATCATCCGACTATGCCAGTATTATCATATACCTGGTGTATTTGTACTAAGTTTTAATCTATGAAATTTATTGTATTGATAAAAAATATTAGAGCATATGCTTTTACCTATACTACTACATTACTTGTATTGGCATTGTAAAAACCAGTACTCTTTTTTCATTGTTTAAAAGTTCATTTACTTGAGAAATGGGCAATTTCCTGTACATCTGCTTTACATTGAGAAAAAGGGTAGTTGGAAGCAGTTAATTCCAGTTGAGAAATTATGCTTTTGTCACAAAAATCTTAACTCAAACCAAAGTCGTAAATTTGAAGACTGGAGAAACTTTGTAACACGACTTTGACTCAGACACTAATCTTAACCATCAAAACTAAGACAAAATTTATGAACCCACCATTAACTAAAGAACGAGTCCGGAAAACATAAAGAAATAGAGACACTTGTCTTACTTACACCCCTAAACGACATAGGATTTTTTTACAAAATAAATAGACAGCTATTATTAGAAATAAGATAATAAGTAATGAAAGAATTTGATAGCGCAGGAATAAAGAAATTGGATCACCCAAGCAGCACAGATGCAGAAAATTTGGTAGGGGCAAAAAATATTAAAATAAAAAATGAAGGGTAAACAAAAATTTAAGATGCCAAAATATTATTTTAAGGGAGGTGAAATATTAATTTTTGAGGGGTAAACTACAAATTTTGGAGAATAAAACGTTTTTTAGGTAGAAAATTTTTTGTCTCCAAGGAGTAGGCTACTATATTATTACAAATAATAATAATTACTGCATTGAAATATATATTGTGTATTTAGATTATGTTTTTTAAATAATCTATATTTTATTTTTATTTAGTTTGATTGAATAATTTCTATGATTTAAATTTTTAATAAATTTTTATTTTATTTTTGTGTTTTTAATATTTATTTTATGTTATTAAGCAGAAAAACCATTTTAACACTTTTTAGCAAAATGTCTCCTTTATGTGAAAACCTGATGTACGGAAGTAGATTACTGAAAAGCATAATTATACTTATTGACACAAGAGTGAATGTATAACAATTTAGCTGTTATATATTGGAAGTTTATGCTTAGAATTCAAATTAATCAAGAAAAACATGAGAAAACGTCGAATGAAATGAAAATGATGGAAAAAATCATTGAAACTATCACGTCTCGGGCCCGGACCCGTATAAGCATGACTGCACAATAAGCTCATATAACAACTACTTTGTATCCATCATCGCTTTACGAAAATTGTTATTAAATCATTTTAAACTTTCAATTTTTACCCATATGAGATAAGGGTATCCCAGTAACTTTGGAGTTTCGAGTTGACAAATGTTTGATATGTACGTGAAACAACACATTAAGACATACTCATACACTCCATGTGGGCTAAAACACCATCTCAATAAAAAAGAATTAATATTACATTACACAAGGGCCAACACAAAAATAGTGGCTTCAACATTAATAGGTAGATGATTGGTGAAATTGACCACTATAGGAACTTACATGATATTTTAATGATTTTGAAAGTACAATCAGAATATTGCCTAAGAATAGAGGAAACCAATCGGATAACCGAAAGTCATATTCATGAGGTTGTAATTATATTTAAGGAGTTGATAAAATTTGGAATAATGTTCTTTCGAGTGCCACTTTCTCCTTTTTCTTTCAAAGAAATAAAGAATTTACTTCAGTTTGAAAAAGCAATTGTGCTACTCAACTTATTATGTTCATATATATAATCTCATGATCTGTTGCTCTTATGTGTCAGTTTTTTTTTTTTTTAGGAGAGAGGAGTGGGAGGATTTGGACTTAGAACCCCAGACCAACTCCGGAGAAAGGGGATGACAAATCGTTGGGGCAGCGCCCTGGCAATTGATATCATGTACATGGGCTATGTTGATGTTGGTAAGTTGCATGTTTTTTTATCACTTTTTTCTAGAAAGTGCTTGGAGTTTATAACAATTAGGCTTGGTCTTCTGAAAATTGTCACCCATTTCCTTTAATAAAAACATCACATTATTTGATATTCACAATTGAGTAAGTATTTAGCATTTGAATATCTAATGACCATTACGGTCTTTTAGAATCGAATCCATCTCTTAAAAATGAAACATAGCGATGACAACCAGGACAATGTCCTAATAGTTTGTCTCATATTCCCTTTGCATGTACTCAAGTTCGAGTTCCCCTCTCTATAGATAGATTGACAAAAACAAAAAAACAAAAAAAAAAACAAAAACAAAAACAGATCGCTGAAACAAGAAGAATCATTTTTATTTTTATTCCAACAGAGACGCAAGATTATAACCATATACACAACTTTAAGAGAACTCCTTTCATAATAGCTATTCTGTTAAATACAAGGATATCTCGTTAACATGTTCCCATTTCAATTTTGGTTTCTGATTCTGCAATTTAAACTCACTACTAACACTTTGCAGATACCTCAAAAGCCAAACAATGTATATTCACAAAATTAGATCAAGAGAACCACAAACAAGCTAAATTCAACAAGGCATCTTCAAACAAAGTCGTCTTTTTTTTTCTTTTCGCTTCCAAGAATAATCTCCATCTCATGCATTTAAATAATGAAGCCCGGATTGCATCTGAAAGATCAGATTTTGAGATCCCAAATATGATTCATACACGGCACTCCTTGGTAGATTTTGGCCCAGTGCTTTATGTCCATAAGAACTCGCATCATTAGGGCGGATGGCGTCTGGGTTAAAGCCCACGATCGTGTCATAACTCGCACCATTTGGCTGCCCTGGTGAAGATGGCTTTTTATTGTCTGGTGGAGGAGTTTGATTGTCACCGAGGTTTTCTGTCCTTGTATCATGAATGCTGGCTCTTCTCTTATCTTTTCCGACGGAAAGTTGCCTGATGAAGTACTTCTGAGCATGGCTAGCAACTTGAGTTGGTGTTCGACTAGTCACGAAATTTCGAGATATGTTTCTCCAGTCCCCTTTCCATATTTTTTTAGCCCCATCAAGAACCACCTATTACCAATAAATCAAGACTTTCATCAACCAAACTCCACCATGTATTCTAATGTCGGTCAGCAAGATATCAGTAGCATAATAAAGGTAGGATTCATCACGGCAGACACTCCTCAAATCAAGAAGCTGTTGCATAACATGCGTAGTTTATACAAAAAGAAAAAAGTACATTAATCCTTCAAATACTCCAACTTCGAAGAAACATCCCTTTTATCACCCAAACTTTCTTCTCCTCAGTTCCTCTGGGTCTCAAATTTTTACTTCAATTATCAGAAAATGATACAGCTCATATTCAACCAAGGATTGGATTGACTACTGCACAAATGGAATAGTTTCATACCGATCTTACAAAACTAATCGCTCCCACAATCAAGATTTACAGAAACATATATACAAGAAGATAAAAGCAATGGACAATCAAGGATATATAAAACTTCAAAAGTGAGTAGAAGACTAACTTGTGCTCTTCTTCAGTCCATGGAACACCCTTTTTCCGTTCTTGATCAGAAGACCGAACCAAAGAACTCAATTTTCTTCCCCCAGAAACGTGGCAAGATTGCTTAAATCCATCAGAAACATGGCTACCTCCCCATTCTAGTGTAAAGGGTAATGATGTAGTATAACCAGGAACTGGGATCAACCCTGCCTCTATACTACTAACATCATCTTCCAATTCTTTGTAGTGCCTCATCACATCTTCAACAGTTTTTCCTGGAACCATTTCAGCCACTATTTGCCATCGATTGGGTATATTTTCATCGAACAACGCAAGTGAATTCTCAAAGGCCTTGTTCTCCGCTGCAGTCCACGTGCTCCTGCTCTCATCGAGAAACCAACTAGAGTTTGAAAAATATGAACTTGGTGATAAAATCTCCATGCCCCAGTTCATGAAACTTCAGTTACAGTTGGATAAGTCACCGGATTCTATGTTCTAAAACATCAGTTCAAAAGTTTTGAAATTTGATGCACAGGGAAAGGAAGGAAATGAAGAGAGGTGGAAGCTGTTGGTTATTTTCCTTTTGTTGAAGAAGACGAGAAAACTCATAAGATGACATACACTGTTTTATAAATGAAAGAAAATACTTGAAAGCAGTAGAAACTTACAACAAACAGTTTAAATAAACTGGGCAGAAACTTTGTTGTTGGACGAGGCCACAGTAAACCGTGTGCCCGTAAACTCTAAATTGCCCGCCTACAACTTCTGGCCTCCTGGACAAGAGAGTTCCAAGGTACAACGTCCCAAACACCTCTGTAAGGGTTGAAGCAGAAACCCAGACAGACTCACTCGAACACTGAACAGTGTGTAGTACTCTCAAGATAATATGATATGATATGAAATGCAATTTCGGGATGAAGAAAACATAAAGCTGAAGCAGCTTATATAGCTGAGCAGCAGACCACTCCAAAGGTCTCAGAATTAAGTGTAAAGATTAATGGGGTAGATGAAAAGTCTCAACACTTAAACATCATATTCATTTCGGATTTAAGTCTCACACTTAAATCTGACATCAATTCTGCAGGTAGGTGAAAAGTCTCAAACTTAATACTCAGCAGAATATGAAAAGTCAGGCAGATGAAAAGTCATTTCAGAAATCCGTGTAGTAAAAAGATAGGACTGCCTTCGCGGCAGCGACACGCGCGACGCGACGCGGCGAGGCGAGGCGAGGCGAGTCGAGTCGAGACGAGACGAGACGAGACGAGACGTGACGTGACGTGACGTGCCGTGCCGTGCCGAGCCGAGCGGACGGACGGACGGCGCGCGAGGGGCACCCATCTTTACTACTTAACTACACTCTAATGATTTGTATCTCAATATAATCAAACCATAAGTGTATTATAATCTCAATGTGGGATTTCTTTAGCCTAATTACCTTTCATAATAACTTACCATAATTTTGTTCTCATTAACAAAATATAACATAATTATTGGGCTCTTATTATTAACCCAATAATATTAATCCAACAATCCCCCACATGAATGCAATATGGCGAAAAAATTACACAATGCACCTAGATGAAGATTTGAGAGTACTTTGAGAATCCACTGCATCAGGATAGGTGGTGATTAACCTTGAACCTTCCTTAGTAAAATATCATCGGATATACTTGTCAACCAGTGGACGCGATGCCTTGAACTGTTCGACGTTTTATGTATAACAAGACAACAATACTCACACAGCTTCATCTCCACACTATTATTGGTTCTTTCGTTGTTGTCCATTTTGGCCCTGGACTGCCTTGGATGTTTCATCGAATGCTCTAGAGATTTAGCCCTCAGGTCATCTCATAGAAGCGGCCCCTTCACATTCGACATAGGTGATTTCTCCTAAAGAGTATCCTGTAATACCCCACTTTATCATCTCGAGATAGAAGAATCATTAAGAGCATGAGCTCAGCCTTCCCAAAGTACAGGTCTATCACTCTTTCATCACAGGAATAGGTAAGGAACTCAATTTCCCGAGTGCTTTGTTCGATGCCCCCCCACAATTCGGTTTTCCCATTGAACCTGCAAATTGGATTTTACAATTCAGGTTGGGTTGCCATCATGGTTGGAAATCAATTTCATGGGCTTCAACCCCATTCCCCTCGATGAAATCTCTACTCGGTCTCTCGTCAGACCTTTCGTAAATGGGTCTGCAATGTTTTCTTTAGACTTCACATAATCTAAAGAAATGACACCGGTTTTTAGTAAATTTCTCACGGATTTATGTCTCCGACGAATGTGTCGTGATTTCCCATTATACACATTGTTATGTGCTCTTCCCATAGCTGACTGACTATCACAGTGCAAACTAATGGGTGGCATTGGTTTTGACCACATTGGAATATCCTCCAAGAAACTCCGAAGCCAATCAGCTTCTTCTGCCGCAAGATCTAAAGCTATGAACTCAGATTCCATAGTTGATCTAGCAATGCATGTCTGTTTGCATGATTTCCATGAAATAGCAGCACCGCCAATTATAAATATATATCCACTCGTAGATTTTATATTTTTGGAGTCTGATATCCAATTCGCATCTGAATACCCTTCAATTACTGCTGGGTATCTCGTATAATGTAGTCCGTAGTTAGAAGTATATCTTAGATATCTAAGAACTCGAACTACTGCCTTCCAGTGCTCATAACTGGGATTACTCGTATATCTGCTCAATGTATTGACAGAATTAGCTATATCAGGTCTAGTGCAATCCATGAGGTACATGAGACTGCCTATGACTCTAGAGTACTCAAGTTGTTGCACACCTTCTCCGCGATTCTTGCAAAGATTTGACACCACTTCCATAGGTGTTCTAGCGATGGTATTATTTCCCTTGTCAAACTTGTCAAGTATCTTCTCGACATAATGACCCTGGGAGAGAAAATATCCATCTGCATGTTTGGTGATCTTCATTCCAAGAATCACATCTGCAAGACCTAGGTCTTTCATCTCAAAATTTCGTGACAACATTTTCTTGGTAATTTTGATGTTATCGTTATTACCAACAATTATCATGTCATCTACGTATAGACATACTATCACATAGTTTGTATTGTCTCCTTTCACGTAGACACACTTATCGCATTGGTTTGTTTTAAACCCATTTGAAAGCATGACGCTATCAAATTTTTCGTGCCATTGTTTAGGTGCTTGTTTTAATCCATACAAGGATTTCACAAGTTTACACACCTTCGTTTCTTTACCTGGAACTACAAACCCTTCAGGTTGTTCCATGTAAACCTCCTCTTCTAACTCTCCATTTAGAAAAGCCGTTTTAACATCCATTTGATGGATCTCTAGGTTATATAATGCAGCAAATGCAATTATCAACCTTATAGATGTTTTCCGGGATACAGGAGCGTATGTGTCGAAATAATCAACACCTTCAGTTTGTCTGTAGCCTTTGACTACAAGTCTAGCCTTGTACTTATCTACAGTACCATCAGCTTTCATCTTCCTCTTGAAGATCCACTTGTGTCCTAGTGGTTTACAACCTGCAGGAAGATCCACTAGTTCCCAAGTATGATTATGTAAGATAGATTCTATCTCACTATTTACCGCTTCTTTCCAAAGATCAGAGTCTTGTGAAGACATTGCTTCCTTGAAAGTAGTCGGATCTTTTTCCAACAGATATGTTAGAAAATCCGAGCCAAAAGATTTCTCTTTTCTCGCTCTTTTGCTTCGTCTAGGCGATTCTACATTCTTTTGAGATTCTCTATCCCCCACATTTCTCTCAACATTGGTTTCAGGCATTGTCGGAGTTTTGTGGGGAAAGATTTCCTCAAAGAACGAAGCATCCCTAGCCTCAATGATAGTATTTACATGCATTTCTGCATTATCTGATTTATGCACTAGAAAACGATAGGCACTACTATCTTGCGCATATCCGATAAATACACAATCTACTGTCTTAGGTCCTATCCTAGTCCGCTTAGGAGGAGGAATTGGTACCTTTGCTAGACAGCCCCAAACCCTTAAAAACTTGTAACTAGGTGCACGACCTTTCCACAATTCATAAGGCGTTTTATCCAACTTTTTATGTGGTACTCTGTTTAGCACATAGTTGGCAGAAAGCAGAGCTTCTCCCCACAAATTCGTAGGTAAGTCGGAACTTATAAGCATTGCATTCATCATTTCCTTAAGCGTTCTATTCTTCCTTTCAGCAATACCATTTTGCTCGGGAGAATAAGGCGCAGTGGTTTGATGAATAATGCCACTTTCAGCACATATTTGTGCAAATGGTGACTCATATTCACCGCCTCGATCACTTCGAAGAATTTTAATCTTTTTATCAAGTTGATTCTCAACTTCATTCTTATAGTGAATGAACATATCAATTGCTTCGTCTTTACTTCTCATTAAGTAGACATAACAATATCTTGTACAATCATCGATAAATGTTATGAAATAATTTTTACCGCCTCTAGATTGTACATACTTTAGATCGCATACATCCGTATGAATCAAGTTTAACGGTTCGGTGCTTCGCTCAATTGAGTGGAATGATGACTTGGCTAATTTGGCCTCTACACAAGTCTCACACTTGTGTTTATGATTGATGTTAAATTTAGGCAATAGATTAAGAGACATTAGCCTTTGTAAGGACTTATAATTCACATGTCCTAATCTTCCATGCCACAAATGTAAAGACTCGCAAGAATAATCAAACTTTAAAGTTTTATTAGCCACATTGGCAACAGTCATTACATTATTTTTGCTTGTGCTAGCCTCATTTGCTGCATTAACATCAACCTCAACATCTACACTAGACTTAGCCTTAGGAGCTAAAGTCATTACATTCATCTTGAAGAGGTTATTGGCCAAGTAGCCTTTGCCCACAAACATACCACCCTTGGACAGAATGACTTTGTCGGACTCAAACACAAGCCGGAAGCCTTTCTTGTTCAGCACTGCTCCGGAGATGAGATTCTTTCGGATCTCTGGCACGTGGAGCACCTCGGTAAGAGTCAACTCTTTTCCGGAAGTCATTTTTAGCACAACCGTCCCTTTGCCTTCAACTTTTGAGATTGCTGAATTTCCCATATAGCAGTTCTCATCATTCACCGGTTGATAGGTCTTAAACATCCATTTGTTGGCGCAAATGTGGCGAGTAGCCCCAGTGTCCACCCACCATTCTTTGGAGTTCCCTCCAACAAGATTCACCTCCGATACCACAGCACTCAGATGCATGTCATCCATGTCAGAGCTCAGATTGTCCTCAGCAATGTGGGCATGTGCAGGCCTCTTGCCTTTGCCTTTGTAAGGGACTATCTTCCTCTTACCGTCATTGTTTTGACGTTGAGTGCAGTTGTTTTGACGTTGAGTGCAGTCCTTGGCCTTATGGTTAGGCTTACCACACACATAACAGTCACCGGTGAACCTCCTTGTCTGAGTATCTCCCTTGGGTTCAAAAGTACGTTTGCGCTTATTCCCATGGGAGTTGTCCCCAACTTCAACCACGTTGGCCTTGGAAATCATTCCAAATGATTTCTTGTCAACTTTTCGGTTGTCTTGCTCGATGCGCAGCCTCCTGATAAGATCCTCTAGACTCATCATCTTTCGCTTGTGCTTTAGGTAGCTCTTGAAGTCCTTCCAAGATGGCGGTAATTTTTCAATCATCATCGCCACTTGGAGAGCATCATTTAGCCCCATACCTTCGGCAGCAAGTTCATGATATATCAGCTGCAGCTCTTCGCATTGCTCAACAACGCTCTTGCCATCTACCATTCGATAGTCATGGAATCGCCCGGCTACAAATTTCTTTGCGCCTGCGTCGTCAACTTTGTACTTTATCTCTAACGATTCCCAAAGATTCTTAGCAGTCTCCTTGGGGGAATACACATTAAAAAGTGCATCGTCAAGAGAATTCAGTATGTAGTTACGACAAAGGTAGTCGGCACTCATCCAGGACTCAACTATCACAGCAGATTGAGGATCCTCTTTGTCCTCCACTGGTTTGTCCTCTTTGAGAAACCTGGTCAAGTTCAAAGTGGTCAAGAAGAACATCATCTTCTGTTGCCAACGTTTAAAGTTGGAACCCTTGAACTTTTCCGGTTTCTCAAATTGAGAGAACGGCATTGGGTTTCTCAGAACTGGCATAACGACCTCAGCGCCGCTAGCTTTCACCACTGGAATCTCAGTATTCTCAGCAACTCGGTTTGGAATCTGGTCAGCCATAAGCTAAAACAGAACAGAAATAGAAGAGCACAAATAATATCAAAACAGTTTTTTGAAACAGTAGGATTAAACCTTTGAACAGTACATAAACAGTGTCTGAACTAAATATGAAAATTGACAGTAACAATTTGTTAAAGTGCAGTAGATGAAAAACAATTAGGTTTGACAGAACAACAAAAGAAAAATACACAAGGTTTAGAGTTTACGATTGTTGGTTATTTTCCTTTTGTTGAAGAAGACGAGAAAACTCATAAGATGACATACACTGTTTTATAAATGAAAGAAAATACTTGAAAGCAGTAGAAACTTACAACAAACAGTTTAAATAAACTGGGCAGAAACTTTGTTGTTGGACGAGGCCACAGTAAACCGTGTGCCCGTAAACTCTAAATTGCCCGCCTACAACTTCTGGCCTCCTGGACAAGAGAGTTCCAAGGTACAACGTCCCAAACACCTCTGTAAGGGTTGAAGCAGAAACCAGACAGACTCACTCGAACACTGAACAGTGTGTAGTACTCTCAAGATAATATGATATGATATGAAATGCAATTTCGGGATGAAGAAAACATAAAGCTGAAGCAGCTTATATAGCTGAGCAGCAGACCACTCCAAAGGTCTCAGAATTAAGTGTAAAGATTAATGGGGTAGATGAAAAGTCTCAACACTTAAACATCATATTCATTTCGGATTTAAGTCTCACACTTAAATCTGACATCAATTCTGCAGGTAGGTGAAAAGTCTCAAACTTAATACTCAGCAGAATATGAAAAGTCAGGCAGATGAAAAGTCATTTCAGAAATCCGTGTAGTAAAAAGATAGGACTGCCTTCGCGGCAGCGACACGTCGTAGGACTGCCTTCGCGGCAGCGACACGCGCGACGCGACGCGACGCGGCGCGGCGCGGCGAGGCGAGGCGAGGCGTGACGTGCCGTGCCGTGCCGAGCCGAGCGGACGGACGGACGGCGCGCGAGGGGCACCCATCTTTACTACTTAACTACACTCTAATGATTTGTATCTCAATATAATCAAACCATAAGTGTATTATAATCTCAATGTGGGATTTCTTTAGCCTAATTACCTTTCATAATAACTTACCATAATTTTGTTCTCATTAACAAAATATAACATAATTATTGGGCTCTTATTATTAACCCAATAATATTAATCCAACAGAAGCTTCACAAGTCACAACAGCAACACAAGGGTTAAATCAAGAAGCATTTGTTTGGAGGAATCAGAATAGCTTTTTGATCAACGGCCACCTCCTCCTTTAAGAATATTAAAAAGACCCCACTTACTCAAAATCAACCCAGATCTGAAGATTAAAATAATATGTAGTTAAAACAAGGTAAATCTATCTCTCCAACTGACTAGTCCTGATCAAGATCTGAACCACAGAACTCACAGACTAACTTAAAAAGCAAAAAAGAGTTAAATCAAGAAACCATGTCCTGATATGGAAACAAAGAAAGCCTGAAAAAAGAACGGACAGTTGACTAATAAGCTGGACTGAACAAGGACAGCCTGAAAAGCTGACAGTTGGACAATCAAGTGAAAAAAATATCAATCCCGAGAGGAGTCCGGGGTTTTATCCTCTGGGTTGTGTAAAAGCAAGAAAGATTAGACAATGGAAAGCTAAAAAAATAGCAACTTAGCTAACTATTTACGGAACTAGAAATGACAACGGTTCATGAACCGCAAATTGACGGTTCGAAATCATCGGTTCGATGGTTCAATAGACGGTTCCGATTACGGTTCGTGAACCTCCGGTTACGGTTCGACCCTTATATTTTTCAAATTTAAAAAATTTTGGTACTAAATACAAAGGAGTTTGGTATGAAACATTTACAATTATGATAACTAATTACATATTAAATTTGTATGAAACATACACAATTATGATACTAATTACATATGAAATTCGTATGAAATTTATACAACTTTGGTACAAATTACAAAAGAGTTTGATACGAAACATTTGCAATTATGATAGTAATTACATATGAAATTGGTATGAAAAATATACAACTTTGGTATTAATTACAAATAATATTAGTATGAAACATTTACAATTACGATACTAATTACATATGAAATTGGTATGAAAACTATAACCTTTGGTACTAATTGCAAAAGATATTGGTATGAAATATTTACAATTTTGGTACTAATTACATATGAAATTGGTATGAAACTTATACAACTTTGGTACTAATTGCAAATGATATTGGCATGAAACATTTACAATTATGATACTAATTACATATGAAATTGACGAGTATAACATTGAATTATTTGTTATTTATCTATAAAAAACAACACAAAAGTTATTGTTATGTTAGAAAATGTCAGCAATGAGATTTGTCACTATCAATTTACATAAAAAATAAATGTCAGTAAAGTTATTTTTATGATGATTTCATTGATTAATCATAAATATATTAAGTTAAAAGTTATTAATTTATGTAACATAAAATTAGTGAATTACCAATTCACTACGTTGTTCCCAAATCAGTATAAGTAAATTATTAAAAGATTTTATTAATTAATCAAATATTACATTACCGAGTTTCTATTGTAAGTCATATTGTGATAAATTAAGATATATTTATTTAATTATTATATATATAATATAAATCAAATAATGAATATAAAGTGCTTTTAGAATAATTAAAATGTATATAATATATTTGTTTTGTAATAAGTTGCTTCATTAGTATAATATTTTATTTTGCAACCACTATTTATAGTTCTTATTAATTTACCCAACATTTTTTTGTTACATTTACTTTGTTATAGATATTTTTCTATTATACAATATTTATTTAAAAGCATAACATATTTTTTTAGATAATTTTATTTGTCAATATAAAATAGTTATTATTGCGCATATAATATATATTGTGTTTTAGTATATAATTATATTATCTAAAATAAAACAATCAAGACAATAGCCTAGTGATAAGAAGTTGTATATACATTATTGTATTGAAAGCGGTTAAGGTTTTTTTTCAAAGGTGGAACCCACTAGTGTTATATTTGGGTGTGTTCTTAATAAGTTCTGGGCTGAAACAGTAGTCATCACATCAAACATCTAATTTGTACTAGACAAACTCAATATGAGCTCAGATTAAAAAAAATGTTGACATAAGAAATCGAACTGCTGAGTTTATGGTTTCATGCTTACTCTATTGCACCAATTCGGGCGAAGCCGGTGAAGTTCGATTGCATGGAATGGGTGTTCAAGAATACTTTTGGTTTTTCCTTATTATAATGTAACCCACACTCTTCTTGTCCCTTGTTTTTTTAGGAAATAATAATAATAATAATAATAAATCTTACTCCACTGCTGCGTTCTTTCTCCTCTTTTACTTTCTTTAGTATTTTTCTTAAAAAAAAATGTTAGATGAGATGTATGCGCTAGCTTTCCAGCTAGCCATCAGGTTATGGACTAAGTGCTTGAAAATGATAAAACAATAATATTTTTAAGTTTTTAATATTAATGAATTTTGATAGATTACAAGAATCAAAGAAAGAATTAAGTCGGCTCATGTATATATGACAGTTTTCCAAAAACTTCTTTCGGTCAGAATATATTTACTAATCGTGTTTGAGAAATGATCATCTTATAAAATAATTTTTTGATACTTGGTTTGGTTTTAAAGATTTTTTAAATGTCTATTAATAAAATCTGGAAAAAAAACATGATTCTGCAAAATTCTGCAATTTTGAGTACATTTTATGGAGAAATGGGAATAGGAAAATCTATTTTTCAGGACAACGTGCCAACTACCAAAACCCTATTTTTTATTTCCAAATATAATCATTACTTTTCGTTATACTTTTTATTATTCCCCAAAATTTATTATATTCATCTTTCGTATAAATTAAAAAGAAATTATAGAGTTTATGCACAACAATAAATGCGGGTTTTCCCTCTTCGTTGTCATCATTTATTAATAGATGGGTGATGATATTGCTAAAGCTACAATTATTGGTGCCAAGCAAATTTTACAAATTTTCAATTTTATCCCTTATGTAAAAAATAAAATAAAAAACGAGATAATTTAATTTTAAATAATATAAACGAATAATAGGATAAGATAAAAAAATTTAAAAAATTTTATTTTTTTAAAATTAAAGAAATTAAAAATTATACTATTTTGGTTAATTCGTTATATTTTTAAAATTAAAATCGAAAACAAACAGAATTAATCGATTTTTTTAACAAATTAAAACCAAAATTTCAATTTAACCAAAGTGAGTTAAAATACACCAAATACATGGTCAATCAATTTATACATAAAATTGCACCATTTAATAGAAATCATAATCAAACAATAATATATAAATTACGTTATATATATCAATTGCAATTTATCTTGTAATACAAAATTCTTGTATTTTCATCAAAAAAAATCTTAGGGCAATCTCTTTTATCCCATTTTCTATGGTTATTATAGTATTAGAGGTGAAAGGATTGATAAAGTAAATGCGACGATGAAGAAATTCGTGGATGATCTATGAGGAACCTTGCATGGGGTGTAAATGGCAATGAGGTTCCTTTCCTATTTGTAAAATAACTTTTTTAAAAAAAACTATGTATTTTAACTTTTTAATTTGTTTGAGCTTTAAATAAGAAATTGATACTAATTAAATAAAAATCTTTTTCCTTATTTTTCTTAATCTTGAGAGTTGAATTAATATTTTTTTATATTAATTTTCTCACGCATTTGATAAATATAAGGAGAGGTAGCATTAGGGGTGAGCATTCGGTTAATTCGGTTAATAACCGAACCGAATTAACCGAAACCGAAAAAACCAAACTTTTTTTTACAAAACCGAATTTTTTTAAGAAACCGAACAAACCGAACCGATAAAATATCGGTTAATTCGGTCGGTAACCGAATTAACCGATATTTTTGAAAAATGTAAAAAATAAATTAAAAACTGATTTTAAAAATATAAAAATATAATAAAAATATGTTAGATCGGTTAAATCGGTTAACCGATATTTTTAAAATCAAAACCGATAACCGATAACCGAACCGATTTAACCGATATTTTAAAAAAATAAAACCGAACTTCGAACCGAATTTTCAAATTTATTCGGTTCGGTCGGTTATTTCGGTTAAACCGAAGTTTTGCTCACCCCTAGATAGCATACCTTTCATATTTGTTTCTAAAGATTATTACAGCTATGAAAACTAAAATACATAGTATTTTGTGTTGAGCCGTTCCATAGAACGAACAATATCATAAAATATTATGATATTTTAAACTAGTTAATCTTATTTTATTATTTGTTTTTATTTTTAAAAATTTTAAATAAAATTATCTCATTTTGTATTTTTTAACATTTTTAAGCTAAGTGGTAAAATTGGAAAGTTTTAAAATCTACTTTGACACCAACATTCATAGTTTAGGCAATATCATTACCCATAATAGATATAATATCGATATACAAGTGCCATTATGCTACTATTATTCCAATCGTGCAGCATATATAGTTTGCTTATTTCCAAAACTGGCAATTGACCTTTGATGTACCAAAGGGTCAATAAGGCATCGGAAATTCATATTACACTTGCATTCTAATGATATAACTATAATATATACTAATTATTATTTAAATGGAAGACAATTTAAATTTGTTGACTTTCATTAAAGGAAAGATTCCAGTTGTATTTGTTGGCTCACACCACTTCCCAAAGTGTCAAAGAAATCCAACCTTGTGATTGAGATTTCTGATGGTGACAACATCAAGTGCATGGACGAAACCAAAATTTTATATTCGGATGGGCTAAAATTAAATTTAAATAATAAATTTTTTATGTGAAAATGTGACATCCAAAACCTCGCCACATAAACAGACAACGCATGACGTTATTTGTTTAAATTCTTGGCATAATATGAAAAATTAACCAGTCAGCTATATGTAAAGATATTATATCATATTTATATATATCAATTACATACTAATATACAATGACGTCTCCCCTAATCAAATCACAAACTTTCTATAAAATGCTAATTAAGATGACTACTCAGGCAACAATTAATATCCAAAAGTGAACGGAAAGGTAATTTAAAAACAGAAGCACAAAACGTAAGTAAAAAAACGGATGCTTTGAACTAAAATGTAAGTCACCTCAAAATGCACTTTCTCTATGAAGAAGATGAAGAAAAAACATAAATCTTTGCCTCAAATAGGAAATATGAATTTCCTTGATGAGGATAGAACATAATACATTAAATAAAACAAACAAACATGGCTATCACCCATGAACACCATTTGATGCAATCAGCTAAGTATCGTCCGTCCAAAAGTAGGAAAACAGCAACGACCTTGATCTCTTTTTTGTTAATTTCACTGCATTCTACAATAACATCTTCAAATTATTTTGCCTCCTCGAATTAGAATCCTCTTTCTATTTTCCACACCTTAACTACATATCACCTTAAAAGATAAACACTCATCAAAAGAATTGGAAAATTACAAAAGAGTCTTTAATCGGTCATTCCAGCTATTGTTTTCTCAATAAAGCTAAAACTTCTTCTGCTTACTCTAGGAGAGAAGGCACAAAGAGTAGCCTGGGTAATTTGATATGATAAAGATAGTAATTTAATTTAAGGATAAACCACATAAAATCCTTAAACCTAAATGATATCCCTAGTTCTGGAGGCCCAGTAGGTCTTGAGGTCCGAACTTTATTTGGGCCCGGTCAGTGCGGGGCCCATTTAGTCAACAAGGGAAGTCGTCACTGCTGATCCCGGGCTGTCCTCATAGCCACTGTCTAGCTCTCCGCCCGACCCGAGTTTATTACGGGCGCGATCACCTCTGTCCAGCTGCCACTATCGTTCCGGAGCCGGGGCGGCGAGGAAATACATCAAGAGGTCGGGTAGGTCCTCCATGTGACATGCCACCCAAGCAGAGGCACTGTCTCCTCGTCAGATCAGAACGGGCTCTATTTAGCAAGATATCCGGGCTGGGGAGCGGTTTCCTCAATAGGACAGGACGGTAAGTCATGGGACAGAATAGGCGAGCTGGGGCCGTTTAGGGTGGTCCTGCATACCGAGGCTAGGGTGGCAGGAGTCGGGCACCTATTAAAGCAAAAGCTAGGCCTGCTAACCAATCAGAGGGTGGTCAGACACTGTGAGTAAGAAAAGCATATTCCCGGACACAGAGAATCACCAGAGCAAGAGGGTCGTACGAAGTAGGTAGCAGGCGCAGATGGTCCCCCATCTGTGGTCCCCCCCCCCTCAGTTTCAGACATTGTCCCCATAATCCCCGGCAGACCGGAACCAGGGGCATCCCTCCCCCTATAAAAGGGGGAGTAAATTAACAAGACCAGAGGAGATCAGAGCCCCCAGAAAATAAAAAAAGAGGACCAATATTGATCGGAGATCCCCAAAACCAGAGAGGATCCTCCCGGACTCCGGCTTAAATCGCGACTTCGCGAAACAACACATCTTCCCCTATAAATTTATTTGTTATCAACGCGAACCGAAAGGAGAGGTAACAAATTGGCGCCGTCTGTGGGAAGATTTGAGCAAGAGACGTTGATACGATGGTAAGAACAAGGAGAACGGAAGCAGAGGAAAATCGAGAGCACCACGCCTCCACCAATGGCGAGGAGCAGCCACTGCCCGGGGTAAACATGACAGTGGGAGCTTTAACACTGGAGCAGCTCACAAGACTGATTGCAGTTACGGTGGAGCAGACCATGAGGAAAAAGGAAGGTCCGTCCGAGGGCGTGCACGGGGAAAGCTCCCAGCAGATGAAGGATCCCGAACAAGGAGCAACTTCCCGGCCTAAAGTGACTGCTGTTCCGGATCTGGAGGGCCAGGTGGAGGAGCGGAAGGACGAGGTCCAGAGGATGAAGAGAGGGATGGGGGGTACCTCTGTCAGGAGGGGAACCCCTTTCTCGGGTGAAATAGTGAACGAGGAACTCCCAAATAACTTCCGACCCCCCAATGCTGGGGAATACGACGGGAGCACGGACCCGGAAGAACACCTGGGCAGGTTCGAAAATGCTGCCATGCTACATTGTTACTCGGATCGCCTTAAGTGCAAAGTGTTCCTAACCACTTTGGTGAGGTCGGCCCAGAAGTGGTTCAATCAGTTGGAGCCGGGTTCCATTACTTCCTTCGCCGGATTTAGCTCCGCGTTCTTGCACCAGTATGCCAGCAGCAAGCGGTATAAGAAGACCTCTCTGAGCTTGTTCGAGATGAGGCAGGCCGAGGATGAGTCGTTGCGGGAGTATATCAAAAACTTCAACACTGTGATACTCGAAATACCTGCCTGCCCGGCGGAAATTCTGATCAGCGCCTTCACCCAAGGCCTGAGAGGAGGAGACTTCTTCCGATCCTTGGTAAAGAAGCCTCCTGTTACCTATGATGATCTGCTCACCCGAGCGGAGAAGTACATCAACGTGGAGGAGGCCCAGCAACTGAGGAGGAAGGAAGTGCGGAGGACTGGGGAAAAACGGATCAGCCAGGGCGAGAAGAGGCCAGTGGAAGGGGCACAGCTCGGTCGATTTTCCCATTATACTCCGTTGAAGGTCTCCAAGGAGGAGGCCGTCCGCATATGTGAAGACAAACAGGTGTTGCAAAAGCCGGCACCAGCTAGTGCGGAGCCGAGCAAGGAGGCCCCGGAGAAATACTGCATCTTCCACCAAGCGACTGGGCACACCACACAAGATTGCCATCGTTTGGATGAGGAGCTCGAGAAGGCAATACAGAACAGTTCCCAGTTCAAGCAGTTGTTGTCCCGACCCGTCCCACCAGGGGATAATCTTCCTCGGGGAAGGGGTCGAGGACCGTCATGGACAAGAGGGAGAGGGGGACGGACCAACTTCCGTCCTCCGTTCCGTGGTAGAGGACGTGCTCGAGGACCCCCAAGGAGCTTAAATGACGTCAACCCTACCCGTGCTGACTCCCCAAAGCGGGGAGTCATAAACATGATCTCGGGCGGGACAACGGATGGGGATTCCAACAGGGCTAGGAAGGCTGTCAGCAGGAGGGAGACCCTGAGTGTAGGAGGGATTTGTGGTGCCGAGGAGGAGGTGGTTGTCAGTTTTGGGCCGCGAGATCTGGAAAACATTTGCACACCCCATAATGATGCCCTGGTCATACGAGCCACTGTTGCCAATTATGAGGTCGGGAGGGTGTTTGTAGACACAGGTAGTTCCGTGAACGTGTTGTTTGATGAAGCTTTTCGGCAGATGGACTTAGGAGGGTATCACCTCGAGCCAATCAACACCCCACTATTTGGCTTCGCTGGGCACACCGTGTACCCCCTCGGTCAGATTTCCCTGCCCCTTTCCCTGGGAGGTAACGAAGATCGGAAAACAAGGCTGGTCACATTCACCATTGTGGCGGCCTCGTCTTCATACAACATCATTCTGGGGAGACCAGCTATGAACGAATTCAGGGCTGTGGCCTCCACCTTCCACCAAAAGATCAAGTTCCCTGTAGGAAAAAGAGTGGGGGAAGTTAGGGGAGACCAGCCCTCATCCAAGAAATGCTACGCGGAAACTGTGAAGTTAGAGGTGAAAAGATCCCGAAGGGGCGGTGATGAAGGACGGGAGGATAGGGGGTACAGATGGTGCAGGAGGTGCAGGCGATGAGGGACGGAGAAGAGGAAATTATATTAGTCCCAGGACAGCCCGATAAAACCACAAGAGTAGCGGCTGACCTAGACAGCGTCCTGAAACACGACTTGTCGAATTGCCTGTCCAAGCATGCCGGAATATTCGCCTGGTCCCCGACCGAGCTGACAGGGGTGTTGCCCTCTGTAGCCCAGCACCGGTTAAATGTCAATCCAGAAGTAAACGTAACCCGGCAAAAGAAGAGGCATTTTGGACCAGATAAAGACAGAATTATCCGAGCCGAGGTTCAGACCTTGCTGAGGGCCGGACAGATAAGGGAGGTACAATTCCCCACCTGGTTGTCAAACGTGGTTTTGGTTCCAAAGTCGGCGGGGAAATGGAGGATGTGCATCGACTTTCGTAATTTGAACAAAGCTTGTCCCAAGGACTGTTATCCCCTACCTCGGATCGATCAGCTGGTGGACTCCACCTCGGGGTACGAGCTGTTAAGTTTCATGGACGCCTACCAGGGATATCACCAAATACCCTTGGCGGAAGAGGACCAAGATAAGGTCAGTTTTATCACGTCGGATGGAACGTTCTGCTATGTGGTCATGCCCTTTGGCCTCAAGAACGCCGGGGCCACATACCAGAGGTTAATGGACAAAGTGTTTGAAAACCAGGCGGGAAGGAACATTGAGGTTTATGTGGATGACATCTTGGTAAAATCTAAAGGCCAGGCAGACCTATTGCCCGACTTAGAGGAAACTTTTGCCACACTAAGCAGGTTTGGTCTGAAATTGAATCCGGCTAAGTGCGTATTTGGTGTGAAGAGCGGTAAATTCTTGGGTTTCATGGTAACAGAGAGGGGGATCGAGGTCAACCCGGAAAAAGTTAGAGCAATTCAAGACATGACCTCACCTCGCAGCATAAAAGAGGTGCAAAAACTAACAGGGCGGATTGCGTCCTTAGCTCGTTTTATTTCCAGGTCAGCTCATAGGAGTTACCCTTTCTTCCGAGTGCTAAGAAAGGCGAAAAAGTTCGCTTGGGACGACGAGTGCGAGGAAGCTTTCTCTGACCTGAAGAAGCACTTGGCCGAGCTACCAGTCCTGGTAAAACCAGAGCCCGGCGAGCGATTATGGATCTACTTGTCTGCCACAGAAAGCGCTGTTAGCTCGGTACTGATAAAACAAGACGGTACGGACCAGAGGCCGGTGTATTATGTCAGCCATGCACTGAAAGGGGCGGAACTCAGATACCCAGAGGTCGAAAAATTGGCATTAGCTTTGGTCCTAACCGCAAGGAGGCTGAGACCCTACTTTTTGTCACACCCCATCTCAGTGCTAACCAACAGCCCCATGGGGAGGATAATGACCCAGCCTGATGTATCGGGGAGATTGGTGAAATGGACAATCGAGCTCGGCGAGTACGACGTAACCTACCAGCCTCGGTCATCCATCAAAGCCCAGGCCTTATCAGATTTCATCGCGGAAATGATAGAGGTTGAAGCTGAGGAGCCCTGGAAGATATACGTGGATGGAGCAGCTAACAGTGAAGGCAGTGGAGTGGGGATTGTTCTGATATCCCCTGCGGGTGAGAAGATGAAGGTCATTATCAGATTAGATTTCCGGGCTTCTAATAATGAAGCAGAGTACGAGGCTATACTGATCGGGCTGAGGTTGGCAAAAGAGGTCGGTGCCAGCCGAGTGATCCTTCACTCGGACTCCCAGCTGGCCACTCAGCAGGTGAAAGGGAATTACGAAGCCAAAAGCGAGAAGATGATAGAATACTTGAAGGCTATACAGGAGATGTCAGAGAGTTTCGTGGAGTGGAGCATAGTGCAGATCCCTAGGGAGGATAATCAGGAGGCCGATGAGCTCTCCAAGTGGTCAACATCCCTGGTTCCTTTGTCACAGAGGGAGTACATATTTCAGACAGAGTTGATTCCTGCAGCTCGGCCCGTCATCGAGGCCCCCGAGGTGTTGGGTTGGATGGCCCCGATTTTGAACTACTTGAAAAAGCTGGAAGTACCCGCTGATAAGAACCAAGCCCGACGGTTAAAGAGGCATGCATTCCGTTTTGTTCTGATAGAGGATGTGTTATATAAGAGGTCATTTGCCGGACCCCTCCTCCGATGTCTCAACTCGGAAGAGGCAGAATATGTGCTCAGAGAAATTCACGAGGGATGCTGCGGAGACCATCTCGGGGGGTTGGCTCTGGCCAGAAAGACTCTCCTTGCTGGGTATTTCTGGCCTACCCTGAGGAATGACGCGATCAGGACTGTAGTGACTTGTGAGGGTTGTCAGAGGAACAGTAAGTTCCAGTCAAGGCCAGCAAGCCTCATGAAAGCGGTAACATCGGCCTGTCCTTTCGATAAATGGGGCCTGGATATCGTGGGACCTTTCCCGGTGGCCCCGAAGCAAAAGAAATTTCTGTTGGTGGCTGTAGATTATTTCTCGAAATGGGTCGAGGCCGAGCCTTTAGCCAAGATCGCCGAGGAGAATGTGCTGGACTTTCTGTGGAAGAATATAGTTTGCCGCTTTGGAGTACCCAGGAAATTAATATCAGACAATGGGAGGCAGTTCCAGGGGCAGAGGTTAATGGCTTGGTGCAAGGAAATGAAGATCGAACAAGCCTTTACATCAGTAGGTTATCCACAGAGCAACGGGCAGACAGAGGTCACCAACCGATCAATTGTGCAAGCTTTGAAGGCCAGACTGTACGGGGTTGGCAAGGACTGGGTGGACGAGTTACCAAGTGTGTTGTGGGCTTACAGAACGACAGCTCGCGTCCCAACTGGAGAAACGCCTTTCAGCATGGTGTATGGAACGGAGGCCGTGCTACCGGCTGAGGTTGGAAAGACCTCTGCCAGGGTCCAGGCATATGATGGCGACAATGAGGAAAGCCGGGCTCTGGACTTGGATCTGATCTATGAGAAACAGGAAAGGGCGGCTATAAGGATGGAGGCTTACCGCAGCAAGATAGTCAGAGCCTACAACAAAAGGGTGGTACCCCCGAAATTTCCAGGTGGGGGACCTCGTCCTCAAAAAGGTCAACCCAGCAGGGGAGGTAAGAAAGCTTGACCCCCGATGGGAGGGACCATACAAAGTAGTTCAGAAGCTGAGTTCCGGGTCGTACTACTTAGAGGAGGACGGAGGCCGACGCCTAAAGAGACATTGGAATGCATATCACCTCAGAAAATATTATCCTAGGCATTTTGTTGTTATTTCAATTCAATGTACGAACGCTGTTATTTAATGAATTTTTCCTTTAAACCTCTTGTCCGAAATTAAAAATGCAGGTCCGCCCTGCATGCTAAAGCCCAGGTGTATGAGGCCCTGGCACCAATTAAAACTGCAGGTCATCCCTGTCACTAAAGCCCAGGTGTATGAGGCCCTGGCAACAATTAAAAGTGCAGGTCATCCCTGTCACTAAAGCCCAGGTGTATGAGGCCCTGGCACCAATTAAAAGTGCAGGTCATCCCTGTCACTAAAGCCCAGGTGTATGAGGCCCTGGCACCAATTAAAAGTGCAGGTCATCCCTGTCACTAAAGCCCAGGTAAGTGCAGGTCATCCCTGTCACTAAAGCCCAGGTGTATGAGGCCCTGGCACCAATTAAAAGTGCAGGTCATCCCTGTCACTAAAGCCCAGGTGTATGAGGCCCTGGCAACAATTAAAAGTGCAGGTCATCCCTGTCACTAAAGCCCAGGTGTATGAGGCCCTGGCACCAATTAAAAGTGCAGGTCATCCCTGTCACTAAAGCCCAGGTGTATGAGGCCCTGGCACCAATTAAAAGTGCAGGTCATCCCTGTCACTAAAGCCCAGGTGTATGAGGCCCTGGCACCAATTAAAAAGTGCAGGTCATCCCTGTCACTAAAGCCCAGGTGTATGAGGCCCTGGCACCAATTAAAAGTGCAGGTCATCCCTGTCACTAAAGCCCAGGTGTATGAGGCCCTGGCAACAATTAAAAGTGCAGGTCATCCCTGTCACTAAAGCCCAGGTGTATGAGGCCCTGGCAACAATTAAAAGCACAGGTCCGCCCTGCATGCTAAAGCCCAGGTGTATGAGGCCCTGGCAACAATTAAAAGCACAGGTCCGCCCTGCATGCTAAAGCCCAGGTGTATGAGGCCCTGGCAACAATTAAAAGTGCAGGTCATCCCTGTCACTAAAGCGCAGGTGTATGAGGCCCTGGCACCAATTAAAAGCACAGGTCCGCCCTGCATGCTAAAGCCCAGGTGTATGAGGCCCTGGCAACAATTAAAAGTGCAGGTCATCTCTGCATCATAAAGCCCGGGTGTAGGGGCGCAGGTCAAGAGGACATCATCAGCTTGCAAAAATTATTTCTTAAAGATCGGGTCGGATAGGTCCTTTTTGCATGGTTGAGTCTTTGGAGATTAACAGGTTAGCCCTGTTTTAAGATTTAATTTTGTTAGATTTATTTGTCGTTATGGCACGAGGGCCCTGCGCGGCATTCAGTTCTACGCGGGGGGTTATTTATAAGTTGTATTTTTTGGATCAATCCAATGTAAAATCACGGGTTGGCTCGGCTGGTATAAGGGGTCGGGACGTTGCGAGGGAAACCAATTCCTAACAAGTGATCAATTGCTTCAGATAAGACAATCAATTCAAAATGACCTCGTTACAGGGGGGTGCCTCCGAGGCACAGCATAAAAAAATAAAAAAATAAAAGAAAAAAAAAGAAAATTTACAAAGGATAAATTAAGAGCAGGTCAGGCTATTTGATGAAGTCGGGGGGGGATGCTGGCAATGATGGCGTTAAGGTCCAGGAAGTCGTCAGGGTCCTGGTCACTGGGCGGGAAGCCCTGGGCTTTGAACTGGCCCTTGCACCCCTCGAAGCCGAGATCCAGAAACTTAAAAGCCTTGGAGGCCAGCATGCGCGTAAACTCCTCCGACTTGATGAAGGCTTCGCTTCGGGCTGATTCACCTGCTACATAGGACTCCAACTCGGACTTAACCTTTTCAAGCTCAGCCCCGACATGGGAAAGTTCTCGCTCCTTCCTGGCCAGAGCAACACGGAGCTGTTCTGCATCCGCTCTAAGTCGGGTCATCGAGGCCCTGTAGGACTCCAGTTCGGCAGCATCCGCCTCGGATTTAGCTGTAGCATTCTCAGCTTCTGACTTGGCCTCCCGCGCCGCTTTCTTCGCGTCTCTGGCTGATTGGCCGTAGTTTGCACCCCGACGAAGGCTCTCGCACATCATCACTAGGCCCTGCAGAGAAGAGGGGGAGAGGGACTCAGTAACGAAAAAAAAAAAAAAAAAAACCCGGGTCGGCGGGAGCGACGGATAGATGACTTGGAGGGGAAGCAGGCGGGGTGTCGATCTCATGAATAACCGGGGAGGTAGCCACCTCTTCCCGAGTCGGGATCCTGGCTGCGCCCCCATCCCTTTTTCTTTTCCTCAGGCCTGTCTCCAACCCAACCTCTTCGGCGCGAGGAGGGCTGGCCACTGGAAATGGGGGGTTTGGGGGAGCGACGGGCGAACTGGGATGATGGCTCGAAGGGCCCGCCCCGGCCGCTCCTCTTCCAGCTTTTTTCTGGGACGCCATGGAAGATAGCAGCTGCTGAAGAGACATGTTATCTACAAGACAAAGGATTCAGCTCAGACAAAGAAAAAAAAAAAAAAAAGAGAATACAAATGTATATATTTAAATATCAAAAGCGGGGCCGGGTAGGAAGAACGTACCACCAGGGACGTCTGGATAGGAGCTCAGCCCAAAGCGCCTGAGTACGTCCTCCCTGATTAGGGCAGCTGAATCAAAACGCCGACCCCCAAGGGTTGAGATAACCGTTTGGAAGAACACGTCATCTTTATACTTTTTGGGCAAAGGTCGGGGGGTCGGCAGTGTATCGCGCCAGGCCATAGGGCAAGCCCAACGTCGAGGTGGTTTGACAAAAAAGTAGCTTTGTTTCCATCCTTTACGGGAGCTCGGGATGTTATTTAGAAATTTATAAAAGGTCCGGGCACCGAAGTAAAACGCCCCGGGAGAGGGGGTTTTCTTAACTTGAAAAAAATAATTAAGAAGGGTAGGGGAGAAAGGCAGACCCAAGGATCGGAAGAGGGCAATGACAGATACTAGGCTCTGGTAGGAATTGGGGGTCAGCTGGCTCAGAGAGACACAATGGTAGTGGGAGAACTCCTGGAAAGGAAGGGGGATAGGAAAGCGAAGTCCGCTTTTAAGCTGCTCGATGAAAAAGGGAAAGTACTCGGGCGGGGGGAGGTGCGGACGTTCACCAGCCCTAGGGACCCGGATGTCGTGATCCGGCGGGATAAACCAAGTACGGAGAAGGTGCTCGGCCTCAGGGGAAACACACGAGTCGAGGATCTCGTACCAAGGAAGCCCAGCCTGGGCCAGGCTCCTCGGGTCGAGAACCTCGAAGGTGGGGAGAGAAGGGTCAAATACCCTAGGAGGGACTTGTCGGAGGGGCGCCACCTCGGGAATGTCTCCCTCGGGAGCATCCGACCTCCGACCCGAGGGACTGGGGAGATCAGACCCTTCGTCCTGGTCGTCCCCCCCTCGAAAGAGGGCACCAGAAGTGGAAGAGGTAGAGTGCGACATAAACAGAAAGGGAGGCAGAGCTGACTTACAGGGTTTTTTGGAGAGGCGATTGATCCGACCTAGAGCGCAAATGGAGGAAAATGACTCGAAAGCCCCAATTTATAGAAGATGTGGCTCATGGGCCGAGGAAAGCCTGGCCCAAACCAACGACGCAGATGAAGGGAGCTGAACAGTCGGAGCGCCAGATAAGGGCACGTGGCCTGACAACCCGCTAGGGTTTGGTACAGGACAGCTGTCACCCCGAGACCCGGAGTTGTCCAATCAAAGGACCGGGGATCAGGAACCAATAAAGTTCGCCACAAGCCCATTAGTCGAGGCAACGCTACACTAGCTCGACTAGGGGGGGATACTGATGATATCCCTAGTTCTGGAGGCCCAGTAGGTCTTGAGGTCCGAACTTTATTTGGGCCCGGTCAGTGCGGGGCCCATTTAGTCAACAAGGGAAGTCGTCACTGCTGATCCCGGGCTGTCCTCATAGCCACTGTCTAGCTCTCCGCCCGACCCGAGTTTATTACGGGCGCGATCACCTCTGTCCAGCTGCCACTATCGTTCCGGAGCCGGGGCGGCGAGGAAATACATCAAGAGGTCGGGTAGGTCCTCCATGTGACATGCCACCCAAGCAGAGGCACTGTCTCCTCGTCAGATCAGAACGGGCTCTATTTAGCAAGATATCCGGGCTGGGGAGCGGTTTCCTCAATAGGACAGGACGGTAAGTCATGGGACAGAATAGGCGAGCTGGGGCCGTTTAGGGTGGTCCTGCATACCGAGGCTAGGGTGGCAGGATTCGGGCACCTATTAAAGCAAAAGCTAGGCCTGCTAACCAATCAGAGGGTGGTCAGACACTGTGAGTAAGAAAAGCATATTCCCGGACACAGAGAATCACCAGAGCAAGAGGGTCGTACGAAGTAGGTAGCAGGCGCAGATGGTCCCCCATCTGTGGCCCCCCCCCCCCTCAGTTTCAGACATTGTCCCCATAATCCCCGGCAGACCGGAACCAGGGGCATCCCTCCCCCTATAAAAGGGGGAGTAAATTAACAAGACCAGAGGAGATCAGAGCCCCCAGAAAAGAAAAAAAGAGGACCAATATTGATCGGAGATCCCCAAAACCAGAGAGGATCCTCCCGGACTCCGGCTTAAATCGCGACTTCGCGAAACAACACATCTTCCCCTATAAATTTATTTGTTATCAACGCGAACCGAAAGGAGAGGTAACACTAAACTTTCTTTAATCACATCCCTATGTCTAAGAAATTATGTTACAACTCCCTACCCATCTTTACAACTTAGTTTCAACTCCCTACCCTATGCAAATTTACTTTCTTACCCTTAATAATTAAAAGGGGTCAATTCCATACTACCCCTGAATTTTAGTCATCTTTGCACAAATACACCCAGGCTTTTGACATTCTTTAATGACCCTAATTTCGATCCTCGTAAAATGGTATCAGAGCATATGTTTATTCTGGAAATATTAAAATAATATTTTGAACATTAATATTATCCTAAACGGAGGAGATAATTCGAGAAATATGGATCCGAACAAATGTTCGAAGTGTCATTCATACAGGTGGTACTTTCAAAAATTGGAAGAACTAAATCAAGAACATCTGGCCGAAGCTAAACGCTTCAATCAAAAATGAAAAATACTGCGAGAAGTCGGTGCTAGCCAAGTTAGCATACACCAGTATCAACAACAAGAGAAGATAGCGAGGAACCTTTACAAGATGAACCTCAAACTTCAGTTCAATTTATCCGAAGCTCATAAGGAGGACCATCCTGAACACAACCCCATGATTCTAGATCCAAACAACCCAACAGGATCCGGAACAAACGAATAAGATGGGAGAACCAACCTTTCAACAAATCTAGTCGGATACTTCTAAGATGTCCAAGATCTTCGAGAAATTCAAAAGACAGTGCAGCGTTATGGATACTTACAATATCATGTCCCTGTACAGATCCATCAAATCCAAAGTCAGATGGAGATCATGATTAAACATCAGGAGGAAATCCTTGAAAACTTCGAGATGTTCAAACCCGAGTCAAGGAGTTGAAATCACGACCAAGTCCTTCAGGAAGAAGAAAATGAGGGTGGCTACCACCGTCATATGGAACAGAACCCCTTTTACATCAAAAGGGGAAAGCGGAGAAGGTCCGACGACCTTTGACGGAGACTGAGAAAATGATTGCCATCATCCAAGGAGATCCAATACTTACGACAAAGTAATCAACGTGGAAGATCTACGTGATCTTGCTGATTCGTTTGCGGGATTGAATCTCATAGACTTTAAAACAAATCAAGTTGGCGGAATTCTCAACTTTCACCACCACAAGAAAGTTTTGGGTCAAACAATCCACCACCCGATGGAGATTAAAGAAAGCCCCATCAGGAAGATTTTACTACTGAAGCAACTTTAGATCCCCCAGTTGGAACAATGAATCGTTCCCGCAGGCCAGATTTACATCAGACGCCATACGAAAATCTCAGTTAGATCCGATACATCCATACGGGCTAATGCTCTACCTAGATATTTTGGATTTCAAAAATCGAAAAGTTCTTATTGATGAATGGGTTTCAGCAATGAGGATTGCAGCAGGAACGCTTGATCTAAACAAAGAATGATTCATGCTACTCCTTAATATGAGTCTAGAAGGATCATCGAAAATTGTCTGGAAACTCACGGACCTAGGTACTAAGGAAGAAGTTCTAACCGAAGAGTCCCTAAAAGCAATTGTGGACAAGATGTCAAACTTTTTAAAATTTGTTTCATTGAAGTTGGATATTTCGAAGGAATAGAGCAAGAGAATGCAAAAAAATATAGACAAGCTTTATATAGCCTGGAACTATATGATATATGTTATGTGGACGAGTACATCAAACTCTCCAAAGAGTAAAAATGGAAGGCAAAGATAACAGAAAAGGATGCAGTCGAGCTGTTCTTTGCTAAAATACCAAGTCCATTGAGAAAAATGCTTATCCAGGAGTATACACCACAAGAAATGGAGACAGTGGCCAGGAGAATATCATTTCTTAAAGTGAAGCTTGCGGAGTTGTGCTATCAGGCGAAACTCCAAAAAACTACAAGAAGCTAAGAGGCATTAACAAAACAACTCATCTTTGCTATACAAGTAATGATATCCCTACAATAATTGGAAACTAACCCCAAAGGCTGAACATGAAGAAGCACGTAAATCATCCATATGCCCAATGAAGTAGTTCGAGAATAGGTTGATCTTCATGGAGACCTAGAAAGTTCTGGTCAAAGAAGAAAGCTCAAAGCTACAGATCGGGGAAAACATTAGGACCAACCAGAAGTCGAACCTGATCTACGGGTTCTAATCAAGCAAGTACTAGCAGAGTACCAATGAGAAGTACCAATGAGAACCAGAAGTAGAACCTGATCTACAGGTTCTAATCAAGCAAGTACTATCACGCACTCATACTCGTGCAAATGAAAGTTTCAAAGTTGTAACTGCTGGCCATGCGGAGCAAGAAGACATATCTCTACAGATGGTCCAGAGAACCAAAACCATGGAGTAAAACAATTCAAGCATACCAAGGAGTTCGAAGATGTTGTTTATTGCCAGGATTTGGTACAGGTGTATCACTTTGAGTATATCCCCTCATATGAAAGCATCTACGAAGAAGATATCTATTCTGATAATGGAGGTGAATCCAGTTCAGAATCAGAGTGAATGAGCGTTCCTTCATCACATAATCAGAGAAGAGCCGTCAGGGTTTTTCTCTCATACCACTGTTTCTCATAAAAGTCTTATGAGGATCATGAAGGAAGAACCAAAGCTTCAGATGTACAATGGATGTATAATTGGAGCAATGGAAAAAAGCAATGGATATGATTGGTCTTCGAAGCAGGAAGCATCAGATTATCCATAAGATGACAACAGATGAATTTGTGATCCCGATGGAATTAATGGGAAACCAAATTGAGATGCAGTTAATATCCTACAGAGAAGTTTAGGAGATTAAAAACAAGGTCAAAAGAGAAGTTGCTAATACGCTCTCATGGATTCATGTTGGAGCCATTAGAGTTATCATCAAGGCAACTTTCAAGGAAGGAATTGATTTGTCACTCAATCTGGCGATATTTGACAAGAGAATCCCAAACCTTAAAGATTCTTTTTTGGGAGCAGTTGCAAGAAATTTGTATGCTGGAAATATGGCCTTTAACATCTATCCCATAATTGTATACAATTTGGAGATCGAGACTTCAACAAGGTCATTACTCTTCATCAAGACTTTAAAAGAAATGATTTGATGAAATAAGGGAATATGCCTTACTTGATCACCTACAAGGTGTCTTACGCCCTCTCGAATACACATCATTCAGAAGTATTCTTGAGAAAATAATTCCGCAAAGTACCCAAAATCTTTGAAGATT
Source organism: Haberlea rhodopensis (assembly GCA_907163345.1). Taxonomy (NCBI): domain Eukaryota; kingdom Viridiplantae; phylum Streptophyta; class Magnoliopsida; order Lamiales; family Gesneriaceae; genus Haberlea; species Haberlea rhodopensis. The sequence goes on along the minus strand of CAJQUN010000388.1, from coordinate 255,436 downwards.
TTGCAAAAGCAGTGTTGCAGGATTAATACTCCGACAATTGGAGAAATCATATGAGGATACACGACCAGCCTGTTTTAAACAGAAGTATGAGCCTTATGATCGAGCCAAGAAAAATGTATTTCCAACAGGATAGGTTAATCAGCAACTACCTCGGGGAAAAAACAAAAGGCGGTCTCAAGCAGGATTCATAAAATCCCAGAAATCTTCGAAACAAGGGAAGTTTTGAAGTGTCCAAAAGGATGGCGAGAAATTGAAATAATCTTCGACATTACAGAAAAGGATAACATCTTTCCTTGTGATGTCTTATATTATTTACAACAACACACAGTTGGCAGATATCAAGGAAACCTCAAAATTGGTGAAATTGATCTAACAATTGCCGGAAGAATCCCAGAACAGTTTATCCTTGGGATTGACTTTCTCCAGGAACATAACCTTAGGAAAGATTACAGGATGGAATGGAATTTACGGTGGACGGGAAAAGATACAGAATCTAATGACTACTAGTTCATTCTCAATATACATATCAGTCGGGATGTTATACTAGAAATATCAAGCAGAATATTTTGCATCTTATATTGTTCAGGAGCTGGAATATGCACTGTCAAACGAGACATCTTCCCTAAAGAAGTTGGTGAGAAACTACACCCCATTGCCGGAAGAGACTTTTCCAAGCGGATTCTTATTCTTAATGAAGTAGTCCAGGATCGATTCCGGGATGGGTTGCCATTCCACACCCGAGTTCAACCAACTTGAGCTTCAATAGCTCGTGTTCTTGAATTAATGCACCGAGAGATTATATCAAGTTCGATTACAAAATCGAGCGGAAGACATTCGACATAACCCGCTCTAAAACCGATTAAAGATTTGAAACATTTTAAAGATATGCAATTAAAGTAAATAAACAAGCATTTATTTATGGAAGTTCGAAGGTGGTGTAATCCTTCTACGTCTCCTCTTCTTCCACCGCATGGAAGGATTCCACTAGAAGACTTTGATTTATACAATCCCGTTGTACAAACCCGGTCAAGTTGGGAATTCCCCATCCAACTAGAACTCCTAGCAACTCAACTATGTATGTTCTTTAATGTCTCACATACAAAGACCTCTCATCGGTTGTGATAAATCATCAACCGTTACAATGGTATTAACTCTTCTATTTTGGCTCACAAATACAATGAATAGAGTGAATACAAAGGCACAAATGATCTCCTATCAGATCTGATACAGCAAGGTAAGAGGTGCCAAAGGTTTGGGGAGTGCTCTTCATTTAGCAACTTTTGTCTTTGAAGTTCCCCAAGTGGGTTTGCCTTGGAAGGCTTGGATTGATCTTCAATCAGCTGTTATTGAGCTTTCAAATCATGTATATATAGCCCTAAGTATTGATATATACGTTAGACACAAGAATATGCCCGTTGGAGAAGGTTCTGCACCATTCCCGAGCTTGCAATGGTCATATTCTGGTTTCTGGGCTCTTTGTATTTCGGACCGGATTGGCCGGATCAGCTTGGGCAGATCAGTCTGGCCGGATCAGCATGGTAGATCAGTCTGGCAGATCAGCACGGGCAGATCAGTCTGGTCCAGATCAGCAAGGGCAGATCAGTCTGGTCCGGATCAGTCTGGACAATCAGCTTGATACAAAAACAGATTGATAAACTTGTTCTTTGATCTATTGCTTGTAACTCTTCATTCTTTAATTTCGGGGCAACGTGATCCACATGAAAGTTGTAGCCCTTTCTCTTAGCTTTCCACGGAATCAAGAATTTCTTGATTTCGAGTTTGTATGAGAGAGTTATGCTCGAAATACGAGGCGATGCTCCTGTTGTCTGTTTGCTGGATGCAGTAGCACATGGCGTAACTTGCAGAAGCCTTTTGGCCATCTTAACGTCCGATTCAGTCTTTGACTTTCACATATGACTTATAGATCTTTGTCTTAGCTTTCCAACCCATACTGAATCGTTCCATTCCGATAAGCGAGCTAAGAGTTATGCCCACCATACTGACCACCGCTTGCTGTAACAGCTCGATCTTACAGGTGTCAAATGGCGTGACCTGCAGAAGCTTTTTGGCCATCTGAACGTCCGATTCAGTCTTCGACTTTCACATATGACTTATAGATCTTTGCCTTAGTTTTCCAACCCATACTGAATCATCTCGTTCCGTTAAGCGAGCTAAGAGTTATAGCCAACAGACTGACAATTGCTTGCTGAAACAGCTTGCTGTTTCTTCGCGGTACAGCTCGATCTTGCAGGCGTCTTTTCTCCTTGATAACATTCGAACTAGTCGATCTGTTGTGAAATATGACTTTTAGTATTTTGCGTTGGCTGTTCAATCTCTTTGGAAGCACGCCATTTCGATATCCGAGCTATTATATATGATCAAAACAATCCGCTCTGCCAGGATTTCAGATTTGGTCCATCTTGATATTTTCAAGCTACTTCTTTGTAATTCATCAAGCTCTAAATTATGATCTATGAACTACACACTTGATGAAATATGTTAGCAACACAATAACAAGTTTTGTTAACATCAAAACCAAGATTATTCGGGTTCCCAAAACCCAACAATCTCCCCCTTTTCGATGATCACAAAACTTGAATAAAAATATGAACATTAAAGCACAATGTTGCATAACAAGAAAAACCATATTTTTAAAACAACATATTTCTCCCCCTTTTTGTGTGAATCAAAAAGGAAGACAAATAAAATTTACTCCCCCTCAAGGATTGAGATTAAACTCTCCCCCTTAATTTTAAAAGGTTTGAAAATTTGAGCAAGTGAGGGCAAATGGGGTAGGCTAAAACAAATAAAATAAAATGCAATGCACATTAATTTTTGAACAAAATAACCTCTTTTGATGATGGATGAAGCATACTTGGCAACAAATTTGAATTTCTTGACAAAACTCAACAATGTCCAATTCATCTTTCAGTGGTGGCAGCAACTTAGTCCAACTTTGCAGAATAAACTGTATCTCCTCGTACAGAATTAGGCTGCAAGACCTATACCGTTGTGATCCACTATGAGTCTAGTTTGCAACGCAAAAAACGGTTTGTCATTTGGACATCCGAGCAAGAAGTTATGCCAATTTTCCCAAAGTTGCTGCAAGCTGCAAGAAAACTAAAATGTTTCGAAAATTGTTAGATAAAATCTCAAAATAAAAATTTTAAACTTAAAATGAGTTTAGAACAAATTGAACGAAAATTTGAACATTTAAAATAGATTTTAAAATTATTTTCGTGCAAAATGAATGCAATGAAATTGAGTTTTATGCTAAAAATTTTCATACATCAAATTTTGAAAAAAATATGCTATGAAAATATTTCATGCTCATGAGAAAATTTTGAAAATGATTTTAAAAGATATCCGCAAAAAAATCGGTTAAAATGCTTTCCAAGAACAACCTGCTCTGATACCACTTGTCAGGATCGATTCCGGGGTGGGTTGCCATTCCACACCCGAGTTCAACCAACTTGAGCTTCAATAGCTCGTGTTCTTGAATTAATGCACCGAGAGATTATATCGAGTTCGATTACAAAATCGAGCGGAAGACACTCGACATAACCCGCTCTAAAACTGATTAAAGATTTGAAAGACATTTTAAAGATATGCAATTAAAGTAAATAAACAAGCATTTGTTTATGGAAGTTCGAAGGTGGTGTAATCCTTCTACGTCTCCCCTTCTCCCTTCTTCCACCGCATGGAAGGATTCCACTAGAAGACTTTGATTTATACAATCCCGTTGTACAAACCCGATCCAGTTAGGAATTCCCCATCCAACTAGAACTCCTAGCAACTCAACTATGTATGTTCTTTAATGTCTCACATACAAAGACCTCTCATCGGTTGTGATAAATCATCAACCGTTACAATGGTATTCACTCTTCTATTTTGGCTCACAAATACAATGAATAGAGTGAATACAAAGGCACAAATGATCTCCTATCAGATCTGATACAGCAAGGTAAGAGGTGCCAAAGGTTTGGGGAGTGCTCTTCATTTAGCAACTTTTGTCTTTGAAGTTCCCCAATTGAATCCCAAGCGGGTTTGCTTTGAAGGCTTGGATTGATCTTCAATCAGCTGTTATTGAGCTTCCAAATCATGTATATATAGCCCTAAGTATTGATATATACGTTAGACACAAGAATATGCCCGTTGGAGAAGGTTCTGCACCATTCCCGAGCTTGCAACGGTCATATTCTGGTTTCTGGGCTCTTTGTATTTCGGACCGGATTGGCCGGATCAGCTTGGGCAGATCAGTCTGGCCGAATCAGCATGGTAGATCAGTCTGGCAGATCAGCACGGGCAGATCAGTCTGGTCCAGATCAGCAAGGGCATATCAGTCTGTCCGGATCAGTCTGGTCCGGATCAGTCTGGACAATCAGTTTTATACAAAAACAGATTGATAAACTTGCTCTTCGAACTGTTGCTTGTAACTCTTCATTCTTTGATTTCTGGGCAAAGTGATCCACATGAAAGTTGTAGCCCTTTCTCTTAGATTTCCACGGAATTAAGAATCGCTTGATTTCGAGTTCGTATGAGAGAGTATGCTTGAAATACGAGGCGATGCTCCTGCTGTCTGTTTGCTGATGCAGCAGCACATGGCGAGACTTGCAGAAGCCTTTTGGCCATCTTAACGTCCGATTCAGTCTTCGACTTTCACCTATGACTTATAGATCTTTGTCTTAGCTTTCCAACCCATACTGAATCGTTCCGTTCCAATAAGCGAGCTAAGAGTTATGCCCACCAGACTGACCGTCGCTTGCTGTAACAGCTCGATCTTACAGGCGTCACATGGCGTGACTTGCAGAAGCTTTTTGGCCATCTTAACGTCCGATTCAGTCTTTAACTTTCACATATGACTTATAGATCTTTGCCGTAGCTTTCCAACCCATACTGAATCGTCTCGTTCCGTTAAGCGAGCTAAGAGTTATGGCCAACAGACTGACAGTTGCTTTCTGAAACAGCTTGCTGTTTCTTCGCGGTACAGCTCGATCTTGCAGGCGTCGTTTCTCCTTGATAACATTCGAACTAGCCGATCTGTTGTGAAATATGACTTTTAGTATTTTGAGTTGGGTGTTCAATCTCTTTGGAAGAACGCCATTTAGATATCCGAGCTATTAGATATGATCGAAACAAACCGCTCTGCCAGGATTTCAGACTTGGTCCAGCTTGATATTTTCAAGCTACTTCTTTGTAATTCATCAAGCTCTAAATTATGATCTATGAACTGCACACTTGATGAAATATGTTAGCAACACAATAACAAGTTTTGTTTACATCAAAACCAAGATTATTCGGGTTCCCAAAACCCAACATCCTTATCGCGTCAAGAAACATGAAAGAACATTTTAAACATTTGGAAATCTTCTCAGATGTTTTCTTCAAGGAAGGATTAGTGTTTTCCGAAAGGAAGACAGTAGTTGTTACGAGACAGATCGAGTTTCTTGGGATTGAAATCGATGAATTTTGAATCATCCTTCAAAAACACATTGTCGAGAAGGTGCAAGGATATCAAGATGATCTCAAGGATTTGAAGCAGCTTCAAAGTTTTCTTGGAGTTGTTAATTTTGCTGGAATGTTCATTAACAATCTGGCAAGTCACATGAAAGTATTCAGTCTACTACTAAAAAAAGATGTTAAGTTTGAGTGGAATGAATATCATCGACAAGCTGTCATACAACTTAAATAGATTTGCAGACAACTACCAAAGCTTGTAATTCAAAACGACGAGGATGAACTGGTATTATACACAGATGCCAGTGATCATTAGTGGACAACAGTTCTCATGAAAGCCAAACCAGAAGGAAAAATGCCATGCAGATATTGCAGCGGTTTATTTACAGGCAGTGAAGCAATCCGATGGCGTTGTATCAATGAAAATGAGTTCATTGCAGTCAGAAAGGCCTTTAAAAAATTGCCACTATTTTACTTGCAAATAAACTTATCTTGAAAATAGATAATACAAGTGTTAAGTCTTTTCTGAAAAATAAAATTGAATCAAAACTAGAAAAGACTAGACTTTTAAGATGGCAAGCTGAATGCCAATTTTATGATTAGGATATTGTCATTGTGAAATATGATAAAAATATTTTTTTAGATTTTTTAACAATAGATGGATGCGAGTGAAGCCAATTCTATCATAACGAACTCAAAGCACCTCAGAGAAAGTCTGGAGGAGCTAGACAAGCATATCAACGGCGTTGTGATTAATGCTCAGGTCCCGGGTCAAGTTCAGGAACTGGATCTCACGAAGGTCCAACATGCTATAAATGCTACTATACAGGCTCACAGTTGTTTATGGGACATTCTTTATATTCCCCTCCTACGGGATTCTTCGAGTCGAGGCTAAAGTCGTGTTTACGAGAGTCATGATCATCAACTGGTGTGGGGGATTCAAGTACCACCACTACGAGTCCTAGTATTGATCCCTTCGGGGAAGATACAAAAGAAAAAATCGATTCTCAGGTATCTAGGATATCACAATAATCAAGCCAACCCAGCACCTCATTGGTTAATGAGGGAGAGATTAATCTTAGGCCATCGGCAGGCAAGTCTAAGGTTAATACCAACGAGATTAAAGTTTCTCCAGATTCCCCTTTGCAGGAATACCAGAAAACATGGGAGAAACTCTATACAAGAATGGGTGTAATTCCTGGAAAAATAACAGCCGATTGGTCATTAAAATAACCAAGGACGTGGATGCATCCTGGTGTCAAACCAGAAAGTGTCCGCGAGTGGTTTGACTTTGATTGCATAGCCTCAATTTTCACTACAACACCATGTTTTCCCGAAATTACAAAGTTAACGGAATGGATCTACGAGGGAGTGTATGCCTCATGACAAAACAACCATACACTCGGAAGAGGAGATGTGGAGCTAAAATTCTTAACTACAGCCCCAGAAATCACAGGAAAAGGCCTTCATCCCAGCTTCAACTTCATAAAGCTGCAGAGGCCTAACTAGAAGGCGATGTATCAGATTAAGCCACCACCCGAAGGAACTACACTAGTTTCCCGGCTTACAGAAGACGATATTACAACTAGAAGAGCTTGGGGATTACGGGTCTGTCTCACTGAGATGGACAAAATCAAGTATCCATTCAAAATATTCTAGAAAACAGCGAATGTATCTTTCATGGTAAATTCCATGACAAACCATACCACAAAATTTGCTGAAGACATCTTTGAAAAGAAACGGCATGTATTGTGGGATAACAAGATTCCGGCAACCAAAGAAACATGCGAAAGTTCTACAACATGGCTCACTTTGGAAGATGGCAGGACCATATCTGCCCGAGCTGTCCAGAATAAAAGAAGCCACTGTTTGGGAATGGATTCCCTGTCAAAAGGACCAGAAGAAAGATGATAGAGCGGGACCAGGCAAAGGTGGAAGATTCCCACGCGGACCGGGTCTACAGGGAGACATGAGTCATGTGACTCTAACGATGACCACTACCATTATCAAAAGAAGCCAAAATGGTAGGACCACTCACGAGAATAAATTGGCACACTCAAACAAAGCTGACAGACCACAAGATAAAGGCGTACTCACGGACGCACTTAATATTCAACAAGAGTTTGGAATCCGCATTTGAAGTCTGGAATCATGCCTATATAAGGCCAGACATTGAAGAAGCTAAGGACATCGGAAATTTTCCATAGTTTTCTCACAAATAAATATTGTAGTCTCCAAGCCGTAAACTTATCAACTTTCATAGATTGGTAATAATTTCTTTCTTTTTATAGTATTTCTGTTTTGTAATTCAGTTTTATAATTCAGTTTGTATATGTGTTTGGAGTCAGGCCTCATTATATGAGAGACTAAACAAGTTTGTCTCCTCCCAAAAGGAGATGTATTAATGTAATAAACATTATAAATAATTTCAGAATAAAAATGAGGTTGTTGACCATCTATCTCCCGGATTTCTTTAAATCTTATATATATATGGTTATATTATACACCATAAGGTAGAAAACGAATTAGGGTTATGTTGCCTACTGTTGAATGCCCCATTGCAGAACCATTGGTTTTGATCGTATGGTTGATGGTGATGAGCCATACTAAAAACTGGTGGGATACTCGACGGTAGTTTGGTCAAAAAGGTAGATACCAATTTGTCAAATTTTTATTGTAATACGAAAGTGTGATGGACATGTTATAATTTAATTGTTCAAAATAGTTCATTAATGAAAAATGAAGTTTTGAGGTCTTTATGTAAAGGTCCAGAAAATATAGGGAGTTTCGGAAAAGGGCTTTTAAGACATTTGGGATTGCAACAAAGAATATTAGTTGGGTTTGCCGTTAATTTAAGTAAAAATATTTTATAATATGCAAGATATTTATGCACACTTTGATTTGAGAGAGATCGAGAGTCATCTCTATCTCGGAATTCAGAAATGGTGATACTAGAGCGGCAATCCAGCATCTGGTTTCCGTAGTAGCTACATTGCTGAATATTAAGTATTGTGGTTCATAATCTAGGCAATTTCTATGCCTCCTATTTCTCTCCATTGATTTACGAGTTTTCGCCAATGACATCGGCTCTTGGATACTGGTCTCTCAAAGCTACTCATCCAGGTAATGTCTTTCTGCCTCTATTAAATCAGATTCTTCAAACGCACAGCTATTACCCTCTCCCCGACGTGTTTGCTCACTTTTTCCTTTATTCTCCCTTATCATATTTTGTTCTCTAGGTCATTGATTTACACACAAAAAATTGGTGGTTATGTTCATTTGATATTTGTCTGTTAAAATATGAAATTCAAGTAATCTTAGCTTTATTTTGATGTCTGTTGCTCCAAGAATCTGTCTATTTCTCGTGTTATATGATATTTTGGCTTGTCTTCACTTTTATATATCTGATTGTTTTATCTGGATTATTTTTTATATAGGTGATGAAAAGACTACATTATTAAAGAATCTGTCTTTAAGAGTTTAAAATGTTTTGTAACTGTGGCCAATCGAATCAGTGATATAACAATTGGTCCGACGGCCACTATCGATCGGAAACTCGTTTGGATACACTCGAAAAAACTTTTACCACATTTCAGGATGATTTCGCGTCACTCAAAGCCGATGTTCTTGCTTCGCGTGACTCTACAGAGACAAAATTGAACAATATCGCAGCATTCATGGAGCGCATCATGCTGGGTACACTGAAAATTCCAACACCACCTCCGGGCGACCCAAACATCACTCTTCAATCAGATAATTTTGAATCCCACTCCAATGAATACGGATCAGTCAGACAAAATTGATGTTGAACTTGACCTTAAACACGTAGCCCACCGCATTGCTCTTCCTCCTTTTACCGGGTGATCCTTTTGGTTGGCTTGGCAAAATCGAGCAGTACTTTCTAATTCACAGTACTCCTCATCTCCGACGATGGCTCATATCTGCATGGATGGACCTTCGGTGCATTGGTTTCGGTGGATTACCCTGAAAATTCCTGCACTGACATGGGACAAGTTCACAGAAGAGCTAATTAAACGATATAGTGGACGAAAGGCCATGAATCCATTCGAGTTACTGGCCGCATTGAAACAGGATTCTCAACCTGTTGGCATGTACATTGAACAGTTTGAGATTCTTTTATCACAATTGGGAGATATTCCTGAAGACCCGTGTCTTGGTTACTTTCTCAATGGTCTGCGGGATGAAATTAAAAGGAGAATTCGTACTCTAGGACCTCGTTCCATAATTCGTGCCATGGACCTTGCTCGAAGCATAGATGAGGAATTATTCGGCTATGTTCCTTATTATTCTCCAGGTTCACTTGCTCAACCCAATACATATAGTCGTTTACCAGGTGTTAATTCTCCCCCTGTTCATCGAAATAATTCTTCTGATGGCATGCATTCGAATGGATTCCCTCACTTTCCGGGACGTTCGGGTAATGCCAGCGACCAACAATTTCGTCAAGCACCTTCTTATATATCTTTCACGCAGTCCCGCATGTTGCCAGCAATGGGTACTTCAAATCTGCTTGAGAAGTCTGGTATTGACAAAGGCCCATCGCACAAACAGAGAGATGGCAAAATATTTTCTCACCAAGAATATCTACATCGTCGCGAAAAGGGACTTTGATTTAAATGTGGTGAACCATACAACCCCCTGCATCGTTGTATTAACAAGTCTATGCGAGTTATTTTCTTGGCTGAGGACGAAGTTGATGTACCAATCGAAGATCAGATTGATGATATGGAAAATATTTCAACCGAACAACCTGTTTAACCAGTGGTGAATACAACACACTGGAGCTTCCATTTTATTCCGTAGGAGGCATTGATCAGCCTCAAATTATGAAAGTAAAAGGCCAATTGGCTGGGATTGACATAATCGTCATGATCGACAGTGGCGCTAGCCACAATTTCATGTCCAAACACTTGGTCCAGAAGTTAGCTCTGCTAGTGGATGAGAGCGTACATTTCGGTGTCTTTTTGGGTGATGGTTGCCTAGTTTCTTGTACTGGACTTTATCCTTCTTTGTCTATTGATCTGGGCGTCTGCCAACTTGCCATCAATGGCTATCTATTTGATTTGGGTGGTGTAGATCTCATTTTGGGTGTGGATAGGCTTCGCGCATTAGGCGATGTTAATGTTAATTGGCACAAGATGCAAATGCGATTTCACCGTAACAATCGCGAGGCTACTCTTTTGCGCTCCGTCGTTTCACTACGGTCTATCAATAAAACGATAAATATTACCTTAGCTGGCCTTATTTGTTCTTTGTCCACAGCAGATAGTGACCTAATGCCATCCATGCCAAATCATCCACTGATCTTAAGGTGGTTCTAACAAATTTTGCTTCGCTATTTGATGATCCAACAGGGCTACCACCTACTAGGACTCTGGACCATTATATCTCTCTCATGCCAGGTTGTGGTACAGTGCAAGTGCACCCATATCGCTATGCTCAATCACAGAAAGATGAGATCGAGAAATTAGTATATGATATGCTTGCTTCTAGCATTATTCAACCGAGTACAAGCCCTTTCTCCAGCCCTGTTATTTTGGTAAAAAAGAAAGATGGAAGTTGGCGATTTTGTGTTGACTACCTGTGCATTAAATGAGGCGACAGTTCCAGATAAATACCCAATCCTGGTAATTGATGAGTTATGTGGAGCTACGTTTTTTCTCAAAACTTGATTTTCGATCGGGTTTTCACCAAGTCAGGGTTCGCAAAGAAGATGTTCCAAAAACAGCTTTTCGCACTCACGAGGGACACTACGAATTTCTCGTCATGCCCTTCGGCCTAAAGAATGCTCCTATAACCTTCCAATCTATGATGAACGATGTGCTTCGGCCTTATTTGCGAAATTATGTGCTCGTATTTTTCGATGATACATTTATATATAGCCGCACCTGGCACGACCACATATTAGATCTTCAGATAATACTTGATGTGTTGCTGCAAAATCAATTGTTCTTGAATAAAAAAAATGTCACTTCGGTTTAAAAGAAATTGGATATTTAGGGCATGTCATTTCCGCCAATGGTGTCGCCATGACCCTAGCAAAATTGACAGTGTTCTCACATGACCTATTCCACAAAACACCAAGGATGTCCGCGGTTTCTTAGGCCTCACGGGCTATTATCGGAAATTTATTCGGCACTATGGTTCCATTGCAAAACCCTTGACAGAATTACTTAAAAAAATGCCTTCCAGTGGTCGGCCGCATCTCAACAAGCTTTTCTTGATCTTAAATCTGCTATCACAGCAGCGCCTGTCCTCCGTCTACTTGATTTCAACTTACAATTTGTTGTTGAATGTGATGCTTCCGGTAAAGGTGTGGGCGCGGTCTTATCCCAACAGGGTCAGCCTATCGCTTTCTTTAGCAAGGCACTCGCAACCCGAGCTTTGGCTAAGTCCGTATACGAGAAAGAGTTAATGGCACTAGTCATGACAGTACACCATTGGCGACCATATGTACTTGACAACAAATTTCTCATCTTTACAGATCATAAGTCCCTGCACAGCCTTCTTCAACAACGAATATCCACACCTGACCAACAATAGTAGGTCACAAAATTACTGCGCTACGAGTTTGAAATCCATTATCGTGCTGGTAAAGCCAATGGAGCCGCGGAGGATGGCGAGTTTAGTGTTATTTCTATGCCCCGGCGGCTGGATGTGACCCTTATCCAAGATGAAATTCGTGCAGACCCTTATCTCAACAACATTTTCAGCAATCTGACAGGTGGTAACCTTGAGGCGGCACCTTATACTTGTTGACCGGCTGTCCTCATTTAATGAGGGCAGCTGGTGGTTGGGAGTTGTCGGTTGGCGGATGTGCATTAAATGCACATCTTCAACCCTATAAATAGAGCTCTTCTGATTTTATTTCATTCATTCTATTTCAGAGTGTTCTCTCATATCTCTACATTTGAGGGTGTATTCTATAATATTTGTGAGGTAGTTTTCACCTATATTGAAGGTGTTGTTCTCTTTGAAAGATAGAGAGAGTTTGTAACCCACAAAATATTATAGTGGAATATTTTCATCTTGCCCGTGGTTTTTACCCTAATAAGTTTTAGGGGTTTTCCACGTAAATTCTGGTGTCCGTTTTATTCTTCATTTTCAGTATTTTCTATCTCATGTTGCCGCACCTGGGGCCAACAAGTGGTATCAGCGCCAGGTTGTAAAAATCTTAAAAATTCTAAGTATGCTCTGTGGTTGCAGCCTTGACTGATCTTCCACATCAGAAAAGATTTTTTGAGACATTTTTTTTATTCAGGAAATTTTATTGTTGTCAAAATGGCGGCACGGTTCGAGATTGAAAAATTCAACGGAAGCAATTTCATGTTGTGGAAAATGAAGATGCAAGCAGTTCTACGAAAAGATCGTTGCTTGGCGGCTATTGGAGATAGGCCGAAGGAGGGCATGGACGATGAAAAGTGGAATGAGATGAACGGTAATGCTATTGCCAATTTGCATTTGGTTCTAGCCGATGGGGTATTGTCAAGTATCGCCGAAATAACAAATGCAAAAGATATTTGGGATACTCTGACAAACCTGTAAGAGTCCAAGTCACTACACAACAAGATTTTCTTAAAGAGAAGGCTTTATACTCTTCGGATGTCGGAATCCTCATCGGTGACCGACCATATCAATACATTGAATACTCTATTTGCCCAGCTCACTACTTTGGGGCATAAAATAGAGGAAGTTGAACGTGCGGAGCTTCTACTTCAAAGTCTACCGGAATCATACGATCAACTCATCATCAATCTGACCAACAATATCACTAATGATATGTTAGTCTTCAATAATGTTGCAGCCGCGGTTCTTGAAGAAGAAAGTAGGCGCAAGAACAAGGAAGACAGGTTGGCAAGTTCGAAGAATGCAGAGGCTTTGTCGATGATGAGAGGAAGATCGACGGAACGTGACTCCAGTGGGAGCCACAAGTATGGTAGATCCAAATCCAGAAGTAAGAAGAATAATTTTTACTGCTATAAATGTGGCGGTAAAGGGCACTTCAAGAAAGATTGTACGAGTAAGAAGAGTGTCGAGAAAGATTCTCAAGGAAATGTTGCCAGTACCTCAGATGGTGGAGAAATACTGTTCAGCGAAGCAACAACTGTTGCGGAAGGAAGACAAAAGCTTTGTGATACATGGATAATGGACTCAGGAGCGACATGGCACATGGCGTCTCGGAGAGAATGGTTCGATCGGTATGAACCAGACTCGGGAGGATCAGTATTCATGGGAAATGAGGCCTTGAAAATCGCTGGGGTTGGTACCATCAAATTAAAAATCTTTGATGTTACTATTCGCACCATACAAGAGGTACGACATGTGAAGAGTCTAACAAAGAATATTTTGTCTTTGGGACAACTAGATGATATCGGGTGCAAGACCCGTATCGAAAATGGGATCATGAAAATCGTGAGAGGCGCGCTTGTAGTAATGAAGGCGGAAAAAATTGCTGCAAATCTTTATATACTTTTGGGGGAACACACAAAGAGGCAGAACTAGCATTGCATCGACTAGTTCAGGAGAAGACATAACAGTGTTATGGCATAGAAAGCTTGGGCATATGTCAGAACGGGGCTCACAACGGAAGCTGCTGCCGGGGCTTACAAAAGTGACTATACCCTTTTGTGAGCATTGTGTTACCAGTAAACAACACAGACTAAAGTTTGGCACATCTACTGCCAAGAGCAGCAGTATATTGGAACTGATTCATTCTGATGTTTGGCAAGCACCGGTTGTATCTCTAGGAGGAGCGAGATACTTTGTTTCGTTCATTGATGATTTCTCTAGAAGATGCTGGGTGTATCCAATCAAGAAAAAATCAGATGTTTTTCCAGTCTTCAAAGTGTTCAAAGCGCGGGTTGAACTTGACTCGGAGAAAAAGATTAAGTGTTTGAGGACTGACAATGGAGGAGAATATACAAGTGATGAATTTGATGCATTCTGTCAAAAAGAGGGCATCAAAAGACAATTCACAACGGCTTACACGCCTCAGCAAAATGGAGTGGGAGAGCGGATGAACAGAACCTTTTTGGATAGAACAAGAGCAATGTTGAAGACTGCAGGTCTAGCCAAGTCATTTTGGGCAGAAGCAGTCAAGACTGCCAGTTATATTATCAATCGCTCTCCATCAGTGGCGATTGTTCTGAAGACTCCGATGGAGATGTGGACTGGAAAGCCGACAGATTATTCTCGATTACATACATTTGGAAGCTAGGTGTACGTTCTGTACAATGAGCAAGAAAGATCAAAGTTGGATTCAAAATCCAGAATGTGTATCTTCTTGGGATATGCTGATGGTGTTAAGGGGTATCACTTATGGGATCCCACTGCCCACAAACTTATTATCAGCAGGGATGTTATCTTCGAGGAAGATAAAGTGAAGGGAGACAAATGCACACTGAATTCAGATACTAGCTCAATTCAGGTGGAAAATAAGACAGAAGAAGGTCAAGTTTCTTCTGAGGTATTACCAGAGCACGATGAACAAGAATCAGATGAGTCAGAGGTTCTCAAAGTTCGACAGTCTGGCTTTCAGATTATGATACTGAAAGCAATATTGCATACTGCTTGCTGATAGAGGATGGTGAGCCATCGAGTTTCCAGGAGGCTACTCGAAGTTCGGATATATCCCTATGGATGCAAGCTATGCAGGAAGAATTGGAGGCCTTGGACCGGAATAAAACTTTGGATCTTGTTACACTACCACGAGGACGGAAAGCCATCGGTAATAGATGGGTCTATAAGATCAAACGTGATGGTAACAACCAAGTGGAAAGATATCGTGCAAGATTGGTAGTGAAAGGATATGCTCAGAAGGAAGGTATCGACTTCAATGAGATATTTTCTCCTGTGTTCCGACTTACAACAGTCAGAGTAATATTGGCATTATGTGCGGTGTTTGACCTACATCTAGAACAGCTAGATGTGAAAACAGTTTTTCTTCATGGAGATCTTGAAGAAGAAATCTATATGCTCCATCCGGAAGGTTTTGCTGAAATAGGCAAAGAGAACTTGGTTTGCAGGTTGAACAAATCTCTGTACGGTCTCAAACAGGCGCCGAGGTGTTGGTACAAGAGATTTGATTCCTATATCACGAGCCTTGGGTACAACAGACTTAATGCAGGTCCTTGTACATATTTCAAGAGATCTGGGAATGATGATTATATCATTTTGTTGTTGTACGTGGACGACATGCTGGTAGCAGGCCCCAACAAAGATCTAGTCCAAGAATTGAAGGCACGGTTGGCTAAGGAATTTGATATGAAGGACTTGGGACCGGCAAACAAGATTCTAGCGATGCAAGTTCACCGAGACAGAAGTAACAGAAAGATTTGGCTTTCTCAGAAAAACTATTTGAAGAAAATCTTGCAACGCTTCAACATGCAAGATTGTAAGCCAATTTCTACCCCTCTTCCTGTTAACTTCAAGTTATCCTCCGATATGTGTCCTAGTAGTGAAATGGAGAGGATGGAGATGTCTCGAGTACCGTATGCATCAGCGGTGGGAAGTTTAATGTTCGCTATGATCTGTACAAGACCAGACATTGCACAAGCAGTGGGAGCAGTCAGTCGGTACATGGCGAATCTTGGACGAGAGCATTGGAGTACAGTTAAGAGGATCCTTCGATACATTAAGGGTACCTCGGATGCTAGCATCATGTTATGGAGGATCACATTTTACACTCAGGGGCTATGTGGATTCAGATTATGCAGGTGATCCTGATAAAAGAACATCTACTACTGGCTATGTGTTTACACTTGCAGGATGAGCAGTAAGCTGGGTTTCAAAACTGCAGACAGTTGTAGCTTTATCTACAACGGAGGCAGAATATATGGCAGCTACTCAAGCTTGCAAGGAGACGAAATGGGCTCAAAGGCATTTGGAGGAGCTTGACCATAAACAAGATAAAATTCATTTGTTTTGTGACAGTGAGAGTGCCTTGCACATTGCAAGGAATCCAGCCTTTCATTCTAGAACTAAACACATTGGTGTTCAATTTCACTTTGTTCGTGAAGTAGTGGAGGACGGAAGCGTGGATATGCAGAAAATCCATACGAAGGAGAACGTAGCTGATTTTATGACAAAACCAGTTAATGCTGATAAATTTGAGTGGTGCAGATCTTCAAGTGGCCTAGCAAAAACGTAAGCAGCGGGGTAAGGCAAGATTGAAGGGTGTGGTGATGTGCTTGATTCTCAATCAAATCTCCAAGTGGGAGAAATGTTGACCGGCTGTCCTCTTTTAATGAGGGCAGCTGGTGGTTGGGAGTTGTCGGTTGGCGGTTGGCGGATGTGCATTTAATGCACATCTTCAACCCTATAAATAGAGCTCTTCTGATTTCATTTCATTCATTCCATTTCAGAGTGTTCTCTCATATCTCTACATTTGAGCGTGTATTCTTTAATATTTGTGAGGTAGTTTCCTCCTATATTGAGAATGTTATTCTCTTTGAAAGATAGAGAGAGTTTGTAACCCACAAAATATTATAGAGGAATATTTTCATCTTGCCCGTGGTTTTCACCCTAATAATTTTTAGGGGTTTTCCACGTAAATTCTGGTGTCCATTTTATTCTTCATTTTCAGTATTTTCTATCTCATGTTGCCGCACCTGGGGCCAACAATACTCTTCACAACGGTTGTTTATATCACAATGGACGTTTGGTTCTCCCATCCACATCCATTTGGGTGAAACATATTTTACCAGAAATGCAGGACACTCCTATTGGCGGGCACTCTGTGGCCCTTCTTATGTTTCCTCCTATTGGCGGGCACTCTGTGGCCCTTCTTATGTACAAGCGCATTGCAAGCAGTTTCTTTTGGAAAGGGATGAAAAAAGATATCTATCAATATGTCGCCCAATGCTGCGTATGTCAACGGCAGAAATATCAAGCCCTATCTCCGGCGGGTCTTTTACAACCTCTTAACATTCCGGAGGTCATTTGGGCGGACGTCTCCATAGACTTCATATCAGGCCTTCCTAAATCAAGAGGGTATGATATAATCTTGGTGGTCATTGATCGATTGTCCAAATATGGACATTTCTTGCTGCTGCACCATCCAATTACTGCAAAGGGAGTGGCTGAAATCTTCGCCAAAGAAATATTCCGTTTACATGGCCTCCCTCGTTCAAGCATCAGTGATCGAGATCTGATACTTTTAAGCAATTTCTGGACCGAATTCTTCCGCCTACAACAGACTAAACTCCATGAGTTCAGCCTGTCACCCTGAATCCGATAGTCAAACAGAGGTTTAAATCGATGCTTGGAGACTTACCTTCGGAACAACCAAAAAGATGGGCAGATTATTTACATTGGGCTGAATTTTGGTACTATTCTTCTTTCCAAGTGTCAGCAGGGATGACGCCATTTGAAATAGTGTATGGGCGCAAGCCACCTTCTATTATACACTATCTACCCCTTGAAACTTCTGTAGCTGCTGTGAGCCAAGATTTATCTGATCGTGATGAAATGCGCGCCAATTAAAGTATAATCTGCACAGGGCTCAGCAAAGGATGATTAAATGTGCTAATACCCATCGCCGTGATGTTTCTTTTCAAATCAATGACTTAGTTTACTTGAAACTTCGGCCGCATCGCGAAAAATCTGTTAACCAACGCGTCTGCCAGAAGCTTGCTCCTCGATTTTATGGCCCTTTCAAGATCCTTCAGAAAATAGGGACCATCGCTTATCGCCTTCAACTTCCTACAGGCTCACGCATCCACAATGTATTTCACGCCTCATGTCTCAAGAAAGCTGTGGGTTCCTCCATGCAACTCCATATCTTCCAAGAAACATTGATTTTGATTTCAGCACCAACTTTGAACCGGACTACGTAAAGTCAAAGATGTGGATCAGCAACAAGTTTCAATACAGTGGAAGGGCAGGCCTATTGAAGAAGCAACTTGGGAGGATGCAACCGAAATGACGATACAATTTTCTACATTCAGCCTTGAGGACAAGGATCGTTTTGAGGGGGAGTGTACTGTTATGGGTAGTAACTATGATAAGGAGCTCAATCGGGCTAATGGAGAAAAGCCACCTTCACACATGCTTATTATAGAAGGCACAAACACCTTCACGTGGGAAGAGGGGGAAAAGAATAAGAAGGGAATTAAGACGATTATGTAGTATTTTGCTTGTTTTGTAACTAGCGTCTGCTAGGGAAGGATTATATCCTTGTACCGAGATTCCTCTGGGCGTATTTCTTCATTTCCGTTAATTTCAATTCAGTTAAGTGTATTACATTTCATCATCTTTTGTGTTCATTGTGCTATTGTGTTCCTGGGAAGTGTAAATTCAGTAGTAAAACTGTGGCCAATCGAATCAGTGATATAACACTATCCCATAGCTTTCAAAATAAAATCGGATGCTGCAGTCTTAATAGCTAGAATGATCTTGTGAGTGCTTGGAAATGTGATCTAGGTTTCTCTTCTGTATCGTCATTTTTTTATATTGCTGTTATGGTTCATTATAATTGAAGGCGAGTCATTGACTGAAGAAAATTAGTAACTTTAGACCCTCTCCACATTCTATTCAATGGACGGTTGCAATGTGCGAGATGCATTTGTATCATCAGTTGGATGAAGAGAATTTACATGTATATGTTGCTCACATTTCGATAAAGAAAGATGACTGCCAACCATTTACATCAACGAGTTGGCGTACTATCATGTCAAAACAAGGTCGTACACTTTATTTTGGCAGGACGAATGTTGATGATATAAAATCGCTTAGATTGATAACCGCCATCAAAAACCCCTATCTCCCCAATGGCAGATTCGATCTAGAGGCCTATGATGCTCTATTAAACATGCAAATCGAGGATGGTGTTGAAGGTGTGATTGTTGGTGGCACCACTGGTGAAGGTCAGTTAATGAGCTGGGACGAACACATTATGTTCATTGGTAACACGGTGAACTGTTTTTGATGGATCCATCAAAGTCATTCGCAATACTGGAAGCAACTCAACACGAGAGGCAATTCATGTCGCTGAACAAGGTTTGCTGTTGGAATGCATGCTGCGCTTCACATTAATCCTTATTATGGTAAAACCTCACTGAAGGTATGATTTCTCAGTTTAGTAGTGTGCTTCACATGGGCCCTACTATTACATACAATGTGCTATCAGCCAAGATATTCCACCACATGTAATTCATTCAATGGCACAAAACCCCAACTTAGCCGGTGTCAAGGAATGTGTCGGAAATGATAGGATCAAGTTGTATACAAACAATGATGTGGTCGTGTGAAGTGGGAATGACGATCAGTGCCACGATTCAAGGTGGGGTTATGGAGCTATTGGTGTAATTCCTGTCACTATCAACTTAATTCCCGGCCAAATGAAAGAACTCATGTTTGAAGGAAAGAATCCAACTTTGAATTCCAAACTTCTACCTCTAATTGAGTGGCTTTTTCACGAGCCAAATCCCATTGGCTCAAACACAGCTCTTACTCAGCTTGGGGTCGTGAGGGCTGTTTTTCGCTTACCGTATGGTACCCCTCCAGTTCGAAAAGAGGGTGGAGTTTGTTGAGATAGTCGAGGAACTTGGGAGGGAGAATTTTATAGGAGAGAAAGATGTTGAGATCCTGGATGATGATGACTTCATTTTGATCGGGTGATATTAGGTACAATAGCTACATGTGTGAAAACTAGGATTTATTTTAACTTCATATATTCTTTCCCAATGATGATAGACACTTTTTTGTGGTATAAATTCAAATCAGAACTTGTTCCATTCTGGAGGATAAAAAACCATCACTTCTCAATATTCAATGCCTTGTTGTAATAACTCGTATTATGACTTTTCACTCTTTTCATCTTCCTAGGCTATCCTTTGTTCTTTGTTCTTCTAGAGGATAAAAAGACCCGAAAAATTCGAAAAGCCCAAGAATAAACATAAAAGCCACCAATGAGACATCACTGCGAGGAGGAGTAATGTCTACTCTATTATTATACAGTAGTAGCGAAGGTTATAAACCACTTTTACATATTTACCTTTCCTTCTTATCAATGTAACCCTACTAACTTTAAATGCATTCTGAGAAGTTGCGGCCGCCTCCATCTTCTTCCTAAGTACTGAAACCATACCATAAACACACACATTTTTTCCAGCAACCACTATCTTCTCTTCCTCGGATGCTGCTGCGACGATGAACTGAACTCGAATTGAAGTCCAGTGGAAGGAGGAATAAGGGTCGCTGAAGGTGATTATTTGTCGCCACATGGAGTATTGCCTTTCAATGCAACATTCATCAAGGGATTGGAGGTGCTCAAGATTGGTGAAAATTCCAATCTTTGTTATAAGCACTCAACAATGGGATCAAAGTTAAAGCTTGGTATTGCTCCTTGTGATAAGCACGGGTTTCCTGTGTTGTCACCGCCGGCTAAAGTTTAGATTCGTCTTCCGATGAGTGAAGTGATAATGCTGATGAAGAAGATTATGGTGATGTGGAGGACAATGAGCATCACCATGGACCTAGTAAGATTGTTCTTGGTGTTGCAATTGGGCTTTCGTCCATTGTCTTTCTCATTGTATTCTTGGTTCTTTTATCTAAATGCTGCAAATGAATTTGTGACAAACAATTGTTTGTTTGTTAATTTAACTTTGGATAATTTATGGGTTAAATATGATATTTGTTCAATTCGTTCCTTTTTATGTAAAAAATTTCAGAAAGAGACAACGGGGAAAGAAGAGGAAGATTCTTTTGAGTCTGTTTAATTTCACCTTTTTTTTGGTGTGGGGGTGTGTATGGTTTGCCACGTTGCTAAAAGGGTGTTATGTAGGAATATGCATAAGGTAAAATATTTCTCGACAAGTTGTGTATTTATCTAGGTCTGGGCTTCCGGATTCTCCGCTGCTTTTCTGAAGAAAAACAGTGTTGCCACGAAGGGTTCTTTCAATGAACCAGAAACGGAGGCGCGGGCTGGAACCAGAACCTCCATTGAAGTAAAACCTGCATTAACTAAGGCGGCTCTCCTCCTTGTACTAGAGAAGTTCTTTGGAGTGGTTTTGAATTATCCTTCCGTAAATAGGTAATCAACTTTTCCTAGTTATATTGAAAGAGTATTTGCTATATGTTGCCGAGTCTTTTACCGATCAGATGCTTTTGTGTTTGCATTTATGTATGTGATGGTTGCTAAATGTGAATCAACTGCGCCATGCCCTTTTTTGGCCTATGTTCGTGAAAAGCTATGTGATGATAACATCATGCAACACGCTTTAGATATTAGTCAAATGAAATTGTCGAACAATAACCGTAACAATAATCATATTCTTGCGAGATACTGATATAACCCTCATCCATTCACCTACACCAAACACAATATATGTATTTATAATTTCTAATCATACAAACCAAACATGTTATATATCATCAGACTAAATTATTTATCATTTACTTATCATTCTTATTATCCATTGTTTACTTATCATATCTATGAACCAAGCGCACCCCTAGTGTTGTGGTGATGTCTATTCAAGGAAAATATTTTTTCACGCTAATTAAATGCTATGCAGGTATTGTTGAAACTCGAGATTATATTACAGACGAAGCATTCAAAGTTCAAAGCTATGCTCATCATCATTAGGTCGGTATTGTGTGTAGATTATAGGGGTGCTTATTGGGTTGACCCGGTCCGGTCCCGACCGGAACCGGCCGGTTCCGGGTCCGTTAAGGACGGAACCGGTCTACCGGATCGGATCCGGTTCCGGTTCCACCGGTTCCGGGTTGGACCGGTTCCAACCCGGAACCGGTATTTTAGAATTTTTAATTTTTTTTTTCGAAAAATTAAGGTATAACTTGTTGTGTGGAGGATTCGAACACGCAACCATCACCATCTACTCTATAACTCTAACCAATTGAGCTAATGGGCCTTTGTGTTTGTAAACTAACATCAAATATATTTATCTATATTTTAAAAAGTTATTTTTTTTAAAATTAACGGATCCGGTTCCGGTTCAACCCGGAACCGGATCCGTTTAATCCGGAACCGGTAAGATACCAGTTCCGGAACGGTAGAACCGATCCGGACCGGTATCCTACCGGTTCCGGACCGGTTCGGAAACGGTTAGTCCGGTTCCAGTTTCGGACCGGACTAACCGGTCCGGTTTCGAACGGATCGACCCGGTCCGTAAGCACTCCTACTGTAGAAGCATTCAAAGTGCGAGAATGACTTGCCTACGTTGAAATTTCTTTCATTTCTGTTCATTTATTGTCTGTAGAAGCATAAGAAAAAGGATTTTGACAAATCTACTGACTACTAGTGTCCATCAACGCACTACTGAATTTTATTTAATTTATTTTTTTTCAGAATCTTGGTTCATGGAGGCTGCGAGGAGATTTCTTCTTTTGATTGTTACGTCATCGTATTAGAAATATTATATACATATATTCAATGGGATTTCGTATAATTTACAAGTGGGGAAGCTTGTATGTATCCGATTTGTACCTCACTTATACATCAAGTTCAATATTAAAACATAATATATTTTAAATAAAAAATACATAAACTAATATATCAATCACTTTAGATCAATTTTTGAGTTGGTCCATAAGTGAGGCATAAATCAGGTTCATACAAGTATTTTTTCCTTACGAGTGTGGGGTTTATTTATTATTTTAGAAATATTTATATTAAATGGGGGTTTGACTTTGACCCGGTTCCCACTTGAAAATCTTCTGATTATGGGGCGACTTAGTAAGGAATATGCGAGAACTTGCTAACGACAGAGCTGATTGAATGCTTTGAAAATTATAACATAATCTTCGAAAACTGTGTGTGTATGTTTTGAATTTTTCATATCAAATGAGGGATAAACTCGTTTCCTCTAAAAAAAAATTCATCTATGTTGGGGTAATTTAATTTAGTGCATGGACTATGGTAAATTTACTCTTTAAAATTCGAAAACAAATCTAATTGAGAGAAGTTTCTTTCCCAATTTGTTAGTTTGTGTAGACCTCCTTAGGGGTAGATTATACACCCAACAGTGACAGATGCAGAAAAAAAGATAGGGGGCATAAAAATTGGAAGGGAAAAAAAAGTTTACGGGTCAAAATATAATTTTAGGAGGGCAAAATATAATTTTTCTAGAATAAAATGCAATTTTTTAAATAAACCTTTTTTTAGGCCAAAAAAAATTATTAATAGTTTTGCAAGGGGGGGCAGTACACCCCCTTCCCTTAAGCCCCAGTATACTGTCATGGGTAGAACCAAAAAATATGATCTCTCATGCGCACCCTCCATGTGTGGGGTCATTTTTTTTTTTTATAAGATTGAGCAATCCTGGAGTTATGTTTGCCTATAGTTATCCATCTAGATATCGAGATGATCACAACTCACATGACAATCTCACGTACTGTTATCTAGAACTATGCCAATATTTTCAACTCAAAAAGAAAATTCAAAGAGCAACCACCAAGTCAAAGACTTCTGCTACAGAACTCTCCCCCACTTGTTATTTGGCCATTAAAAAAGCAAGCAATGAAGCCAATTCTCATCACAACAATGGGTGAAATGTACAATTTTCTTCTTACTACTATACTCTTCCTCTACATTTCCACTGCAAAATCTGCAGACCCTTCAGCTTATTTCTGCAATGATAATACCAAAACAGATAGCAGCAACCAATTATCAAGAAACATTGATGCCTTATTACCTAGATTAGTACAGGGCACAATCCAAAACGGATTCTTGGCAAATTCTTATGGTAACGGGGCAAATCAAATATACGGCCTGGCGCAATGCAGAAGCGACGTGAGCCGTTCCGACTGCTCTGCTTGTATCCAAGACGCGGCAAAACAAAGCCGAAAACTGTGTCCGAATCAAGCAGATGTAAGGGTTTGGTATGACTATTGTTTCTTGAAATACAACACCGGCAAATTCTTCGGACAAGTCGACACTTCTTACGGCGTATTCTTCTGGAACGTCGAAAATGTGACGGATCCGGATGTTTTTAACCAGAAACTTGGAGATTTAGTGGATCAGATTGAGTCAGAAGCTGTGAAGTTGCCTGGAAGCAAAGGGCTTGGGAAAGGGGAGACGAAAATTTCTCCTTTCGTGACTCTTTACGCCTTGGTGCAATGCACTAGAGATTTGTCGCCTATAAATTGTGCTCAATGTCTTTCTATTGCGATCGAGAACGGATTCACCACTTATTGCAAAGACAAGAAAGGATGCCGAGTTTTGTATGGGAGTTGTTACGTTCGATACGAGCTCTATCCGTTCTTCTTTCCTCTCCAATCACAGGAATCAGTAGTTGATAACGCTGCGAAGTATGAATCTTTTAAGGTTTATAAGCCTTGATGTACTCCATTTTCTTGTCTTTTTTCTATCTTTTGGTACTTATTTTCAGTGGCTGTGCTACTTTTTGAATAAAATTGTAACGTATCTTTGTAGTGTGCATCTATGTTTTCTTGTTCACTCTATATGCACTGATATGGAATGTCAATTTACCTCACGTTTACATCATATAATTTATAAATAATTTATAAATAGACAGTTTGCATCCATGTGGTTTGAAAATAGGTTGTTTAGCCATTCTGATTTTCAAAATAGGCAGTTTAGTGTTTTGCACGTATTCATAAACTGTCTATTTTTCAAAACAACAATCTCGTTGCCAAAAACCCACTGATATGAGTCATTATTAGTTTAAGAACCATACATAGCTCTAAATTCTTAATATTCTTTTTCAGTAGAACTCGAATAAAACCAAATATCAATAATTTTTAAAAGTCGAACCCAAACTCAAAATATTTAACTAGCTCGAAAGTTTGAAAACTAGAATATTTTGAACTCAAGTACAGCTCGAATTGGGGTTCGAAGTTGAGTTCAATTTGTTTGGATCAAATATAATTGTCGCTCACTATTAAGAAAGGTTTGAGCTTGAAAGATTGATTTGTTCAGTATCTGTTGTAATTGGATAGTGGAATATAATTTAGAGGAAATTACGAGAATGTACCATTTTCCAAAACATCTTTTAACTAAATCTCCCAAAATATCTTCTTTCAACTAAATACATCTTTTAGAAAACTTATTTTAAATAAATCCATTTTATCAAACCCTAATCTAATTAGTCCATTAATTATAACTAAAATAGCTTTTGCTCTACTCCTTCATCCCCAAAACTTTGCCCACTTTCCACCATTCGGGTCGCCCTCCTCTGCCTCCATCCCTCCAACAACAGCAAGTCTCGTGTCGCCCTCATTTGCCTCCTTCGTCTGCTTACGCATTAATCAAGCGAAGCACAACTCTTTTTTTTAACAGATGAAGCACAACTCTTCTAAATGAATGGAATCAAATGAAACTGAATTGAATTTGACCGAGAGAAAAAAAAAAAGAACTAACATAACAAGAAGAAAACATGCATCGTGTACATTATTGAAGCACACTTTACGTAATTGATGATGCTCATTCCTTGTACCATACGAATTCCAACTCCTGGTCGTTGCTATCGTAAAATCAGGAACAAATGGAAAACTTTAGAAATCGAAAACTTCAGAATTGAAACGACCGATAATTGTCCAATTGAATTGATGAACACGAGAATGATAACGAAAAAATTACATGCACCGATAAATTTTAAGCAAGCAACACCTAGCGGTGCATGTAAATCAACGAGGGTGATAACAAAAAAATTACATGCACCGATAAATTTTAAGCAAGCAACACCCAGCGGTGCATGTAAATTGCATGCACCGCTAGTCTATCGGTGCATGTAAATTACATGCACCGATAGACTCAAATACTATCTTTAACCAAAAATATAGTATATTGGTGCATCAGTGCATCACCGTCTATCGGTCCATGTAAATTACATGCACCAATAGACCCATATGGTGAATGTGAGTCATGCGGTTTTACATACACCACACGAGACTAACAATGAATTACCTATCGGTGCATTTAAATTACATGCACCGCTTGTCTATCGGTGCATGTAAATTACATGCACCGATAGACTCAAGTATTATCTTTAACCAAAAATATAGTACATTGGTCCATCGATGCATCATCGCCTATCGGTGCACGTAAATTATATGCACCTATAGACTCATATGATACATGTAATTTACATGCACCACACGAGACTAACAAGGAATTACCTAGCGGTGCATGTAATTTACATGCACCGCTAGTCTATCGGTGCATGCAAATTATATACTTCGATAGACTTAGGTACAAATATGAGGTTGTAGTTTTTTATGCAAGGAAATCAAACGATTGACGATCAGAACTGAGTTTTTCTCCACTCAATAATTTGCATGTGGAACACTGATTGTGGTGGCCGTTTTAATCTCCTTGCTTTTCGTTGATCAATCGCCACATTTGGGTTGTGTTTGAGCGAAAGACAATTATTGAAGTGGCCCGCTGATATTAACTGTTAAAAGCTACAAAAATCTAAACGAGTTCGTGTGTTTGATTGATTCGTTGATTAAATTCGAAGCGGTGAATTAATGGTGTAATTTTAGTCCTCATAGCACATCTTCAGTGATTTTACATGCACTGTCAAGTGAATTACATTCTCTTTGTGATATTACATCCAGTACCCTGGTCGAACCAGTAGAGTCGGGTTCACGGAGGAATGATTTCTGGTTTTGAATGCTTTTTACGATGATTAAATCGACGAATTTGGGAAGAAATTACGTTTGCGTTGATTTATAGAAGAGAGAAAAACACGTAAATTGTGAGGGCCCAATCCTAATAATGTGATTAATTATCACACAATGATAATTATAGCGTAAACAGCGGAAGATTTGTTTAACATTTATTAACATGTGGCCCTAAAAATTTCGGCATGACCTCATCGCACGAGGAGCATACCACCAACACAAATCAACATATACTGAAAATATATAAATACCACAAGTTTCATATCCAGCATACACCAATCAAATTACTAAACAGATATCCACACTGGGTAAAATAAATTAAAATACATAAACTCCTCACACACCACAGGGATAAACCCCTGGTCACATATACATATAATACTGGGATAAACAAGAGTAAAACCTCAAGTGTGACTCCCACCGGACATGTCCTCTCTGGCGACCTGGTCACCTGTATCACCTGCCATTGTCCACACACAAAGACAACAACAGCCCCCCTTGGGGGTGAGCAAAAGCCCAATATGGAACTATCATGGAATATACAACATGTATCTATAAAATGTGATATATGATGCAATGCATGCCATGCCATGTCATGTCGGTATCATATCGTACACCCATCCACTGGGTATATATGAATCAATAAACGAAAGTCCAACCATATCAGAATAGCTCGAGCCTGTCAAGCCTATAGGGTATCCAGACGGATGGACGTCGGCAAAGCGCCACCAACCCCAGGTCCTGACATCACATAATCATATAGGGATATCCAGACGGATGACATCAGCAAGGTGCCACCAATCCCCGTCTCAACAAATCATATCAATCAAAGGGGACCACGATTCCCTATGCCTATCGGGCCATGTAATGCCAACATAGTATCGCAGTACCAATCCCCAATGTTCGATATCAGAATCCAAGAAATATCAGGGTATTCAAGGATAATAGCTCAACGTGTATGTCATGCATCGATGTATGTATAAAAATGATGTGTGTTAACAAAATATTTATTTTCATACACCGATGTTCCAATCATGCATGCTATGAATGCCACATAATTTAAATAAAATCACGTAGCCACGTAAGTCACATAATTCAACAACAAATCATATATCAAATGATACAGATACCTGTCGTATGTTACCCGATCGCAACATACCTTTCTTTCTCGATCTACAGGAGTACTTGAGCTTTGTAGGGTCGAAGTAGTCACTGTATATCAATATAAATTCACAATTCAATAAACCAATCATTAAAAATGGGTTATCAATTTTAGTCAGAGCTTAACCAATTTAGGATAATTAAATTGATGCGATTACATCATAATTTAATTTACTAAATTATTTTTCACCAATTTAAATTATTATTCAACAATTATAGTCCAACTTAGTTGGTAATTATCAAAGCAAAGTCGAGAAAATCGGATATCAAAATTTACCAAAATCGCACACAGTTCACGCACGGATTTCGTGCGTTTCCGGCGACCTCCGGCGGCGGTATAGGCGGTGTCTGGTGTAGAAACCTTCGTCCAGGGGAGTATAACATATTCGGTGTATGGCTTTGTCCAATTTGTTGTATAATCGAAGAAATCGAACCAAAGATCCTCAAACCCTAGTCTGTGTGATTTCGTTCGTTCCAGGGTGAAATCGAACACCTTTTCGAACACCAAAACTCGATTATTTGGTATGGAAAGATTCGCCTGAGAGTTGCGAACACGGTGGTATATCGGTATCGTCTAGAGGTGGTCGGACGGCGGCGAACGGAGCGGATAAGTGCAAGGTGGTCGGTGAATCGCGAGGTTGTGCGTGTTTTCGCACCTTTGAGTGCGTGTCCGCGATCTGTGTGTGTTTTACACATTTTGCTATGTGTTTTACGTCCTACACCGATATATATTAATTCCCGACCAATTATGAGCATCGGGATGTCACCGTTGTACTGGTGCATGTGCAGCACATGTACAGTCAACACATGACTTCGTGTCCTTATTTGAATCACAAAAATTAAATCTTTCGATTTAATGCAAATTTTATATTTATTAAATCATTTTAATAAAATTTCGATGTTAATCCGAATAGTCCAAAAATATATTTTTCATTCATCATGTTCTGATCCGACTGTCAATTGACATATACAAGATCAATTTCCACTCTCATTAATTAGATTATATTCTCGTCAATTAATTTCTAACTAATTAACAAAATAATGTACAAATTGTACTTAATTCTTATTATCAAATATCGGGATATCACATTTACAAAATGTTTACGATATCGAGCTGCTATCAAAGATAATATTCCTCATGTTTATTCTCAACCATTTGATTAACATAAAATAAATCACATAATTGTTGAGAAGCTAAACCTGATTTCCGATAATACGGTACGAGGGTCTTACATTTCTCCCCCACTTAAAATATTTCGTCCTCGAAATATCACAAGTGCAGATCATAAATCATTCACCAATTACAGTACATTTCAATACTATAATCGGAAAAACATCAACTTCATAAACGCAATTCATTTAGCATTAAGCTGAATCAAAAGCAATGACTAATTTATTTATCTTATAACAATGGAAGAGAATGGTTATAAGAAACCATCTGTTCAATTTAGAACAAAAAAATTAATTATGCAGTGCAGAACGTTGAATAATTAAATTCAACATCATCAGATTGAAGAATACTTATCAAGTCATGTTCGTAATTCATCAATATTGAAGTACGAAACACATTGCACACAATAGAAAATAATAATAATGTCAATTCTCGATTTGGTTGAAAATCTTACAACATTCAACATACCTTTAACATGAGAGATTTTTGAAACTGATTAGATCACCATGTTGCCATTTTCAGAAGCGTCCACACTTATTCTTATAACTAGCTTACTGAGTCTGGGCAGTTTTCCATCATTTGAGCATCCACCGAATCTTATTATTCACTTCTTGTATTCCACCAATATTGTTTACCCATTGATTCCTCGAAGATAGATATCTTGCAAAAGTCTTAAGGATTCGAAAAATATATATACAACATATAGTTAAACATATACTCAACTCAAATGTATTCTGAAATGAATACCAGAATTTCAAAATAAAATCAAACTTCGACTACGACATATTCGAGAAAATAAAATACTCTCGACAGTCTTCATTAAGTTAAATAGTATACATAGTGTGATGCCAGTCTACGAATAATATGTAGTCCTTGCAATCTAGATTATCCTTTTTGCATTCTACAATGTTGCAAATGTTTGAAAATAAACTCTGGGTACTAAACAAATAAAATCAAGACAAATGATTTTATCAATCTTGGTCCATGAATGTATAAACGATGCCAATTCTAAATCACGTACAGGGTATCGAATCTCATAAAATTTAAGTTGGCGAGACGTAACCCAAACCTTTTAAAAACACAGATGTGCAAACCATTATCCTCCGGCCGGAAGGAATAATAAATGAATATGCAGTGGTTAGTCTCATTTTCAATTTAAGAAAACTTGTGTTTTACTCATCTGACCAAATACATTTTTAATTTTTCTGTGTCAGCTGAGTACTATGTTTAGCAATTTTAAACAAACTTTTCAATAAAACAACTTTAAAAATCCTGCTAAACCCATGAACAATCGGACCTCAAGAACATTAGTAGGTATCCGCCAGTTTAACACTGCTTTACCTTAGTTTGAGCAACAGAAATGTCATGTCGAGCAATGACGTAGCATAAGAGTATCACTTTGTTCATCCAAAATTTTCATTTGGATAGTTTGGCATATCTCATCACTTCTTCATAGGAAATTGAAATTTAATTTCAGATATCCTACAAGTACCAGTTTCTTTATAACATGATTGAAAGGTTACCATTCAGTGCAATCCAACTGCAGATTGGACAGCTGATTAGACACATTTCGTACATAGAATCTGAAATATTAACTTTCAGATATTCAACACATCATATTTTCATCTTGGAAAAACCAAGAGATCATTAATAGAAACAATCACAATCAAATCAAAGATTATTTTTTTTAAAACATTTGACTCATCAAATCCATGACAATATCAAAAATTAGAAGACTCGTATGGCTTAACCATATATCAAGCTTATAAGAGAGTTATCGGCACATCTTGGCTTTGGATTGATACCTGATACTACTCAGAGTGCAGATCCATTAGCATACAAAAAGCACTGCAATTCATAGTCATACAAAATATCATAATAATTTCGACTCATTCAAGTCGAATCATTTTATACACATAAAAAATCTTTGAAATAGTCATGATTCCCAAATTGAAATTCTTACTCATCTCTCTGGAAATATATGCAGGAATCTTTCCCAAAAACCTTACCACAAATGCATGGAGTCTATGCTGAGGTAATATTCGGGTCCATGCAAATTCTATCCAAATCCATAACAAAGAAAATCAGCATTCCTTGAACACGAGATCCATACACATACGTGCATAGGTCATGTCAGTTCCGAGTATGAAATAAATAAAATTGGCTAAAATATTGGATCCATGCCACATCCGGCATGTCTGTGTCAACAAAAATTTAATCAATTATGTTACCATTGATTTAATTCTTTGCACAGAGTCCAGATCACGTCGATATAGATATACATTAGTTTTGTAATAAGAACGTGTCACACATCTGTGTTGCATCTGTATTACAACCAATTACTCATAATTTACCTTTTATTAATCGAATTATGAAATAGCATAAACATAAAGGAATTTCAGCTTGGACAACCAGGCTATAAAATTCCACGCATATTAAGCGAAAAAATCGAACTACCTAATGAAAGTGATCATCAGAGTTTCGATCATTCACTGGATAATCATATTATTATCCAAACAATAATAACATCTCATAAGGATAAGGAATAGACTTTCCTTAAAAACAATTAGTACTCAACCAGATATCATTTGATCAGAGAAAATAACCTCCCCCACTTAAAAAATAAAGTGGGTGGATAAAACAAATTACCAACACCAATTTTTTTGCCATTTTGCTCTCCTTATGATATCTCCGTAGCTGATAGGTAAGCATTTGATAACTTGTGCATACCCAGCTCTAGACTTATCACGTATAAGAGACAAATCAAGACAAAACAATCAATGCACATTTTGCAACAGATAACTTGTTGCAATTCAATATTCAATTTCAATTCAAATATAACAAAAATACATGAAAAATTATTCGAATGATAAAATCCCCAAGAATATTTCCAAAATTCAAAATCTAAATCGCACATAGTCGTATCTTCAAAACATATAACGATGTTTTATACGACATGTTCATTACTTTACTATTTGTAACAATGTTAAACCCCATCTGTCATATTATCAAAGCAATGTCTCGCCCTTTCCAGCATTCTCAGTGCCGAAAATGTAGGTGGCTCAAACAACTCCAAGGACATTACATCACAGCAAATCTATCGTTCGACATTGCTACTTCCAATAGGTTTAGGAGCAATTACATTGCTCTAACCACATCCATTTACATCCAAGTTATATAGAATGAATACCATAAACGATACCCATACTATCCATTAATTTAGTCAACAAAGTTAAAATCATTCAGCCTTTCATTGATAGTAGGTCTCAGATTACACTCTTTCCCTACCTCATACTGCCACATATAACAGTTTATTCACAATCGTATAGTATTAATATCGTGAGCGATATCACTACTACACGAAATCAACATATTCACATATCAATCTCATGTAACATCATACCAAGGCAAGCCAAGTAAGAGCAAATAAGTCAAATAATTCAAACACAAGCGCACACATTTATTTGTGCCTATTCAAGTGTACACAAGACTCAAAATGGAGCATTCCCAGTTATGCTCTGATACCATACTGTGAGGGCCCAATCCTAATAATGTGATTAATTATCACACAATGATAATTATAGCGTAAACAGCGGAAGATTTGTTTAACATTTATTAACATGTGGCCCTAAAAATTTCGGCATGACCTCATCGCACGAGGAGCATACCACCAACACAAATCAACATATACTGAAAATATATAAATACCACAAGTTTCATATCCAGCATACACCAATCAAATTACTAAACAGATATCCACACTGGGTAAAATAAATTAAAATACATAAACTCCTCACACACCACAGGGATAAACCCCTGGTCACATATACATATAATACTGGGATAAACAAGAGTAAAACCTCAAGTGTGACTCCCACCGGACATGTCCTCTCTGGCGACCTGGTCACCTGTATCAATTGCCATTGTCCACACACAAAGACAACAACAGCCCCCCTTGGGGGTGAGCAAAAGCCCAATATGGAACTATCATGGAATATACAACATGTATCTATAAAATGTGATATATGATGCAATGCAATGCAATGCATGCCATGCCATGTCATGTCGGTATCATATCGTACACCCATCCACTGGGTATATCTGAATCAATAAACGAAAGTCCAACCATATCAGAATAGCTCGAGCCTGTCAAGCCTATAGGGTATCCAGACGGATGGACGTCGGCAAAGCGCCACCAACCCCAGGTCCTGACATCACATAATCATATAGGGATATCCAGACGGATGACATCAGCAAGGTGCCACCAATCCCCGTCTCAACAAATCATATCAATCAAAGGGGACCACGATTCCCTATGCCTATCGGGCCATGTAATGCCAACATAGTATCGCAGTACCAATATTTATTAAATCATTTTAATAAAATTTCGATGTTAATCCGAATAGTCCAAAAATATATTTTTCATTCATCATGTTCTGATCCGACTGTCAATTGACATATACAAGATCAATTTCCACTCTCATTAATTAGATTATATTCTCGTCAATTAATTTCTAACTAATTAACAAAATAATGTACAAATTGTACTTAATTCTTATTATCAAATATCGGGATATCACATTTACAAAATGTTTACGATATCGAGCTGCTATCAAAGATAATATTCCTCATGTTTATTCTCAACCATTTGATTAACATAAAATAAATCACATAATTGTTGAGAAGCTAAACCTGATTTCCGATAATACGGTACGAGGGCCTTACATAAATGATAGGAGATGACAGTGCATGGGTATTTTTGTCTATTTGTAGCGAAATGGACCTAGTTGAAAGATTTTTTTTAGTGACTGTGCCGAAATATCTTTTATCTAATGGTACCGACCCGAAATTTTCCCTATATGCCCAAATAAATTGGAGCACAACAGCGCAAACACTGCTAGTCAATTACTGATTTTAGTTAATTTATTAATTAGAGTAAAAACTCCATAAATTAATACTCGATAAATTAGTAACCTCTTTAAAATATTTTTTCGATCCTAACTTGGTGTCAGTTTAAAAATAATAAATTAATAAATTAGTAAGACAATATTTTTTATGAAGACCATTATCTATAGTCCCGTCAATAGTATAAAATAATAATTCTCTAAAATTACAAACATAATCATGCCAATTTAGTAAATTGTTTGTTTTTTTCTTGTAATTTAAATCTATATGGACATCTCTAACTTTTCTCATTGCATTCAAAGCTCTGGTGCTGTATTTTCGAACTATGACAAAAAAATTGTGAAAAATTGTTGCCGTTATAAGTGCTTTCTTTATTAGTGATCATCATGTCAACAAAAATTTTTTTTTTAATTAATTCACGAATCATTGTATATATATTAGCGCTATATATACAATGATTTTTTATGTAATTAAATTTATATTCCCCGAATCGAAAAATGATCTTTAAATTGATAAATTATTATTTCATCAATTAATTAATATCTCTCTAAATTAATAATTCGAAATTAGTTTACAGAGGTTTTATTATGGTTTATTGTTTGAGTTAAAATAATTGAAGGGGAAAGTGGAGTTAGGCCCATTTAGTGGGGCAGTGGGAACTACGAAGTTTCTATTGCAATGGAAGCCAGTTGTGTAGTGGACTACAAACTAATATACTATCATATATTATGTCTTGTTTCAGATTATATCGTTATAATAGACCAGTCAAAGTTCAGCTGGGTTAGTGCATATAGTTGTGTATGTAAGTATTAATTTTTTGTGTAAGAAGCACTATCCAAAATGAACACTCTTAATACCTTGTTACCTAGATTAGTACAAGACACTTGAGAGTGGATTCTTGCCAAATTCTTACACTTTTCGCACTCTTAGACCCTTCAAGGACCATGTCTAGGGGATGTCAATGAGACGGGTCTAAATCTGGATCGTATTAAACCCGCCCCTATTGTCTAAATCCGATCAAATGGGTCCCAGGACGGGTCTGGACCCGGTTTGACCGGGTTTCTGATATGGGGCTGGGCAGATCCTGATTTTAGCCAAACCCGCCACGAATGCGGACCGAATAAATATTATCTCGTATTCTCATTTCTATCCTAAATCACATCCCTAACTCCTAAGTCTCACATCCCTCACAAGTCACGCAGAGCCTCACACAAATTTCAGAATATTATCTTCATGTGCCGTACATGCCACCAAAACGTGTTTGAGTAGTTGAATGTTTGTCATCTAAAATCTGACGGGGTGGGTCGCAGGTTGAGCGGTGCGGGGAGGGTGGGTCTGTTTTTTTTCTTCTTGTGACGGGATGGATTGGCCAAATCCGTCTCACACCCGCCCCATTGCCATCCCAACCATGTCCCGTTAAATTGTATTTGTTTTGGCGCATATTTTTAGTTGGGTATTGCTATTTTTGAATAGATTATATTTCTCCTCATTCCATCTATTTTCATAAATTTAGAGCTGTTATGGAATCCAATCAAGCCATACATGTATGGATGCTCTCTAGAGCCTAGTTAACTTTCAGGTACTAGCAAGCCGTGGGTTTTGATTTGTACTGAATATTTCACTTTTATTTATCGATTTTTATCGTATAACGTAATATATGATAAGATATTGAATTAAAAATATCACAATATGTATTTAAATTTTTTATAATATATATGACATTTTAACATTTAGCAATTGTTGGAAAATTTTTATTTCCTGAAATATATCATTGGGAAAAAATAATTAAAAAAGATGTAATAATTGATTTTACTTCCCTAGATGGAAAAAACACCTCCCAAAAATGAATCCAAACATGGCCTACAATTTTACATGGTTATCAACTTGTCAAGTGCCAACCATTTGTACTGGTACGTTTTTGTTCTCCTCGTGGTGGAAACTGGAAAGCAAAGACAGAGATCCACACAACAGTCTTCCAATATCAGAAAACACCGAGATCGGGTTGAATCCAATACAATGTAAAGGAGAAAATCTTACAAGAACAGAGTGGTTTTACAGTGTTATGTTTTAGATCACAGCATAAAAAAGAGTAGACCAGTATCTCACCAACCGTATTTTGCTTGCGTTTGAGCTTTAGTAGCATATCCTCTAGAGCGTCGTTCGGCTAACTCCATCTCTTTCTGTCTCATGTCAAAAAGCAACGACCCAATTTGGTGCTTCCTCTTGTGCAACTTTGAAGGCTTAGCCTTGGTTGATGTGGGCTACAAGAAGCATATGGTACATACATAAGATGCTAATCGATGATTATGATTTACAGCACTGAAAGAAAGTCGATCGATAGCTGAATGCTACAATATGGCCCCATAAAATTAACTCGGATTTTCCTTCAGCAATTTCTTCACATAAGTTTTAAACGGGTACAGCGCTGGGGGTTTCCCGAAATTTTCCTACATAGTGAACAATGTAGGCACTTGGGGTTTCCCAAAATTTCGAGGGACTGAAAAATGTTTTGAAGATTAAAGTGACATGTTTAAGAATATTCTGGCAGCTCGCAACATAATTTGTAAACGTATCCCATATATACCATGAGGAGGATGTCAGTAGGTATTCATCCGTGCACTTCACCTAACCTAATTTAGGCAAACAACATCTACTAATTTTTTTAGTAATAATATAAGCTATCGAATTAAGTACCAAACTTTTTCTCTGAGGTGTTTTACTAACTACGATTGTAACGTCGTTTATGACAATGTCAATACAAAAACAATCTAAATCTTAAATAGCCTAGTGGTTTAATAATGGTCAGTATAAGTTCAATATATTTATCCAATGTTCTTCTTTAACTTAAAAAAACATCCAAGCAGGTCAAAAGCAGCAAAGAAGCATTTGTAGATGGGGGAGAGGTTGATCCTTTTCAAGACCATGAATAAAGCTGGTGGCACCAGTCATCAAGAAGATAATTTTCCTACTCAGACAATCATTGCATAGTAGGATTAGAATCACATTTTATCCTCGGTTATATAAATCGAAGCTTTGATATTGTGAGATTTGCAAGTACGTTATACGACCAAATACACCTCACGAACAACAATTGTATATCACACTCACAAAATTAGTCGGCATATTTTTTCACAGTAAGCTCTGGAAGAATTGAATGATATATCAGTTTAAAACTTTTATGATGCAATGGAAGTAAAAACTCGAGATACTTTTGTTAAACTCTGTGTATGCACAACAATGTATCTCAAGTATAGTCTCTTCTCTCTCCCTAAATCTTAAAAAATTATTAAATTACTTCCCTGTGGTATGCTGTATGTCTCAAAACACAATTTCTATGAGATTAGATCATAAATGATATAATGCAAGTCTTGTTGAGAATAAGTACCTGATATGCAGGGCCAAATGCAATCCCAGTCATTTTGGTCTGGTCTTCCCTTGGCCGATTTTTCATCAACTCGTCCTGCTTCACCTCAACTATATCTTGTGGAGCATCTCTCCTACCCCGCTTTCCAGAAACTTGCAGTGCATCAACCCCTCCAGATGCCTCAGGAAATGCAGTCACATTAGAAGTATCAGCCCAATTATTCTCATTCTGTGGATCGTTACTATAATCCCCATAACCCACAGCATAATTCGGGTAATCCGCATGATCCTCGTTCCCATATGAATAATCAACAGTCTCAGGGCCAACATTGACAAATTGTCCATCACTCTGATGATTGTAATAATTTTCAGTTCCTGAACTCCTACCAGAATATTCATAACTCAACTCATCTGATTTAACCTCAGAGGATCCAATATTAGAATTTACACCACCACCATTTTCCATAACGCTGCTCACAGCAGCTGAAGCAACATTTTCACCATGGGGAGGTTCGTTTCCACTATAATTTGGTGTGCTTTTACTTCCTAAACTCCAACTAGAATAATCATAATGCATCTCATCCAACTGATCATTCACAAATCCGACATTTGAACTCACATCATTATCAGTTCCGGTCACACTCTTGGTAGTATCTCGAACTTCAGATTCAACGATGCATCTCCTGCCAGAACCCAAAGCAGAAGGCAAAGCGCCCAAAGTAGCCGAATTCTTAGGGGCGGGCATACTAGATAAAAACGACATCGCAGATAAGGTAGATAATGATGCTTTCGACTTTTTCCTATCTCTTTCCCCTTCATCCTCATCCTCATCCTCGTCATTAACGCCAGAAGGAAACGGATTTATCATTGTTGGAGGCCTAAATTGAACAATCTTTTTGGAGGTAGAAGAAGAAACCGAAGATGATGATTTGGCCGGAGGAAGGGACGAGAACAGCGATGAAGATGATGCCTTCTGTTTCGAATTGTCGAGAACCTGATTATCAATTTGTTCATCTTGTTGGACGGAATTCGTTTGGGGCTTGGGGTGAGCGAATGATTGGGATTTGGTAGGTGGCAATGAATTGAAAAGAGAAGATTTTGGAGGTGGAAGATAACTGAAAATTCCACCAGGTTTCGAACTGGCAGCTTTGGACATCAACTCAAGTGGTTTTGATGGTGGTTTCGAGTGCTGCTTCTGTTCTTCACGTTCTTCTTCATCAGAGGAGGCGTAATTTGCCACCAAAGAATCCATACGAATGAGGACAGAAAAAAACCCCTAATTTGGAAGAAGGAAAGAGAGTAATTAGGGTTCTTGGAGCTATGGAAAAGGGCAAAGCTGTTCGGAGATCCTGATTTGAATGATGGCTTTATTAACCAATATTTCTAAATTTCGATTTTTTACTAAAATTTATGATTTGGGATCTAATTAATATAATTTAACTGAATTATATTTCCGAACGCTTATTATTATTATGCTAATACATAGTAGTCAAATAAGTTCATTTTATCAAACCCTAATATAATTAGTCCATTAATTATGATTAAAATATCATTGCTCTACACCTTCATCCACAAGCTTTTGCCCAGTTTCCACCATTCGCGTCGCCCTCTGAAGCTTCTGATTTGTTTCTGATTTTTGTTTTCCGCAATTCTGCAAAGGATTCTTCGAACAAATTGAGATAATTTCATTTGGAATCACTTTATTAGGTTGCGTTGTGTGATCGTATTTACAATTTGTGTTGTGATTGTTGTTGATTCCTTGTTCACTCTCAGTGTATTGTTTCTAATTCTCTGGGTGTTTGCTTGAATTCTGGTTTAGCGACTAACTTCTGATCGAATTTCAGTTGTTCTAGTCTCGCGTTCTTCGATCGTGATTTTCTGAAATCATTGAGTTCTTTTTCGTTGAATTTTGGATTAAGTTTCTTAAGTTGAACGCTCAATTTTGGACAGAAAACGTGAATCTAAAAAAATTGAGAAAATTATTCATTTATCCTCATTCCCGTTGTTTTGAATTTCTTTACAATTCGTGCATCCGATTTGCATTCCCGTTGCTTATATTGTTGAATCGGTCATTTGATACAAGAACGATTTGGTGGTTGATTCATCATTGAAACTTTCGAAATGTGCAGATTGTTTCTTCGAACCATGTGAAACTTTCGAAAATCAGATATATATCTATATATTTGAGCGGTGCATGTAAATTGAGCGGTGCATGTAAAAATTGACTCATGCGGTGCATGTAAATTGAGCGGTGCATGTAAAATTGGCTCTTGCGGTGCATGTAAAAATTACTAATGTGGTGCATGTAAAAATTACTCATGCGATGCACGTAGAATTACTCATACGGTGCATGTAAAATTGAGCGGTGCATGTAAAAATTACTCATGCGGTGCATGTAAAATTACTCATGCGATGCATGCAAAATTGAGTAATGAGATGCATGTGAAATTACTCATGTGGTGCATGTAAAATTACTCTTGCGGTGCATGTAAAATTGAGCGATGCATGTTAAAATCGACTCATGCGGTGCATGTAAAATTACTAGTACAATGCATGTAAAATTGAGCGGTGCATGTAAAATTACTCATGTGGTGCATGTAAAATTACTCATATGGTGATGTAAAGTTGAGCGGTGCATGTAAAAATTGACTCATGTGGTGCATGTAAAATTACTCACTCGGTGCATGTGAAAATGAGTCATGCGGTGCATATAAAATTATTCTTGCGGTGCGTGTAAAAATTATTTATGCGGTGTAGAGTGTTTTCATAAGTGGGGTTAGTTTGGTCATTGTATTCAAAAATGGACTTAGTTGAAAGAACATTTTATTGGGTGACTGGACCGAAAAATCTTTTACCTAATGATATCGGCCCGAAAATTTAACTAGCAATATCTCATTTTCATTATGGGATGACAAGAGTTCGATGAGTTTGAATAGTGACCCACCAAAAATCTTATTTATTTGATTTTAATAACTAAATAAATGACTTAGATAATTAATCTTTTTGAATGAAATTATACAATCTTAC
Source organism: Haberlea rhodopensis (assembly GCA_907163345.1). Taxonomy (NCBI): domain Eukaryota; kingdom Viridiplantae; phylum Streptophyta; class Magnoliopsida; order Lamiales; family Gesneriaceae; genus Haberlea; species Haberlea rhodopensis. The sequence continues at coordinate 214,722 of CAJQUN010000388.1, read as the reverse complement.
TAACATTGAAGAATTAATTTTAAATATGATACAATTTTAAGATATTAAAATGGAGGAATTGCATGAAGATGTCATTTGGAGAAACTTTATTCACAAAGTCAGCCAAAAAAATAAGTGTGTAACTAAATCCATGGTTGAAAGAACTTTATTCACATAAATCTTTTTTTTTAACCTATGTTTTATTTAAATCTTTTCTCTTTAACTAAAATACACCTACTTTTCAACTTAACATAATTAGGGTTTCAAACAGAAGCATCGCATCTCTCACTTCACTCTTTCTTCCCACCACATTTACACCGCAACACCACCGCCGTCACTCTGAACGTTCGCCGCATCGCCACCGTGGAGCAAGTTTCTTCTCTCAATGCACTTTGCTTTAGCTGTATGTTCATTCTCAATTTTTTGAGTCACTGTGGCTGAAATTCTTCTCAAGAAACGTGGTTTTTATCACCAAAATCCTAAAAATTGACCTAGCTGTGAAGAAGTGGGGAGCTAGAGATGTGTTGGTAAGATATTTTTAGTTGTGCTTCATTTGCGTCCACGCTTGCTCACATTTTCCAGAATTTACAGCATAACAACAAAACTTGCAACGAAGAAGACGATCCAGAGAAAAAGTGAAGTGCACAAAATTATAAACGTAACGGGTGCACGAAACTTATGAAAGTAACTGGTTCAGGAAACTTATAAAAAATAACTGGTGCACGAAACCTAGATAAAGTAACTGGTGCTCGAAACTTATATAAACTAAGTGATGCACGAACTTATAAAAGTAACTGATACACGAACATATAAAGTAATTGGTGTGCGGGCTTGTAAAATTAACTGCTGAGCATAATGTGGTAAAATATGTGCACCTGGTTTGTTCATGCATCAGCTATGTTCATGCAGCAGTTAGTTTAAGATTCTTGCACCGGTTAATTTTCCAAGTCCATGCACAAGTTACTTTTATATGTTCGTGCATCAATTACTTTTATAAGTTCGTGCACCAGTTAGTTTAAGATTCGTGTGCCAGTTACTTTTTATAAGTTTCGTGCATGTTGATTTTGATAAATTTCGTGCACCAGTTACAGTAGAAACTCTATAAATTAATACTCGATTATTTAATAAACTCTCTAAGATAATATTTTTGGTCGGTCGCGACTCGGGGGTAGGGTGCTAAATTAATAATTCGCTAAAATTATAAGATAGTACATTTTTGATAATTTCTATAGACCCCATATAAAATATAAATTAATAATTCCTTTATACTACATATTACATGAATGATTTATGAAAGTTTCTTTAAAAACGACTCAATTGTCTTTTGTTTTTTGTTGAAATCAATTTCACCTTGAATCTCGTCTCTAATTTTCCTTATCATCATTGTAAGAACTTCTGGTGTTGTTTTCTCATAGCTCAACAAGAAATTATTCAATGTGATTGCCGCTTTAATAGCATCGTTTCGCGAAGGGGCTCCATGGTAGAACTTTCATCATCATCTTCATCATCTTTATCAGTTCCAATAACGCTAATTTCTTCATCAGTCAACAACTGTGCAACTACATTTTCTTCTGGGTGGTTCACGACATCTTCGACATCCATTGCATTGCGATAACCCAACTCTTCAATCAAATTTCGGAGTTCTTGAGTGCTTTCACCACCTACATGTTCATCGGAGTTCTCAAAAGCCATGTTATCTGTTGATCGAAGTTTACAATGACGAAATCAGTTCGCAATTGTATTTGCACGAACATCCATAGTCCATGCTGAAATTGCAAGATTCATTACATCTAACACATTTATTTTTGCTGGATTTGGAACCCCTAATTCATAACCCTCCAAAAGACTTCTATAAAATCGACGACGAACATTATCCACAATCAAGAGAATTTTTCTTCCAACCAATTTTTTATCAAGTTGGCGAACATATTCTTCAAATAACACCCCAGTCATCCAAGCTCGTTTGTTAGCAAGGTACTCACAGTTCAAACTGTTCAAGTTTACATTCTTGAAGCACCTTGGTTTGGCATATTTCCCAATAATCCATAAAGGAATTTTCTCTGAACTGTCCTCATTACAGCAAATAACAACAGTAGTCTTTCATTGTCTTGTTTTTTCCCTTCAAGTTGCATTGTTGCAAGGGAATGATCCGGTTGAAGTCTAAAAAACAAACATGTTTAAGATCAAAACATGTAAATAATTACATCACTAAAGTACAAAATAAAAAATAATAAAATAATAAAAAACAAACATGTTTCATCCATATTAAAGATGTCTTTCATTTCAAACTGATCCACTTTGTCTCTTATGATTTTTAATTTGTCTTCCATGCCCTCCATTTCAACTGATCCACTCTCTCCAAAACGCCGGGAATTTTTAATTCCATATCTTGCTTTGAACTTTCCAAGCCAACCAATAGAAAAAGTAAAGTCTGGAGTATCCACATGATACATATCCTTCATGAACTTTTTCGCCTTCTCGATGATTAGTTCACCTGTCATATTCACATGTTCTTGATATTGAAGAATCCATTCATAGAGAGATTTTTCTAGGTCGGGAAATTTTGCGGGTTTGCGTCGCTTAACATCACCTCTTTCGGGAGCAAGTGAGAGATACTCTGAAGACCGCTTAACTGTATTCGATACTGTCCCTTGACTCACCTGCAAACCATAGTTACTAAGAACCATTTTTGCAATTGCTTTTGAGTGAGACTTGGATTTTCCTTGTTGTGCTTGCATAATGCTCTTCGAATCTCGTCGGTCATTGTTGTTTTTTTCACACCGTCAAGATGGGACGCCATATTGTGTGTATGATTTGTTTGTGTTAGCATATTTTGATCTTGTATTTATTTATATAGAAAATATTTTTTAATGTCCATAAAGTGATACTTGGGAGATTGAAGAGTTCTTTCAAATTGGGCTATTCATTTGATATATGTATATGCATTGTACAATAATTAAGTGGAAGTTTGAAAGGTGTTTGTAAATTGAGTATTTCATTATAAATTAATAAAATATTAATTAATATATAAATTAATAATTAATAATTTATCGATTAATTAATAACTCTTTTAATTAATAAATTTTGGTGGTCCCATTAGTATTAATTTATAGAGTTTCAACTGTAATTAAGTGGAAGTTTGAAAGGTGTTTGTAAATTGAGTATTTCATTATAAATTAATAAAATATTAATTAAAATATAAATTATTAATTATTAATTTATCGATTAATTAATAACTCTTTTAATTAATAAATTTTGGTGGTCCCATGAGTAATAATTTATAGAGTTTCAACTGTACTATTTCTCTGGGTCGTCTTCTTCGTTGTAAGTTTTGCTGTCACGCTGTAAATTCTGGAAATGAGAGCGGACACCAATGAGTCACAACTAAAAACCTCAAAAACAACAAACATAGAATATATATGTATATATAGATATAGATATATATATATATATATATATATTCATACATATATATCGTCAAACTTTAAGCAACAAACCCTAAAGTAATACATACCAGATTTGAAAAAAAATCTGGAACGAGTGATGGAATGAAAAATCGAAGAGATGAAGAGAAACACAATTGTAATAATTCCAGATTTGAAAAAAAAACCGGAACGAAATGATGGAATTGAAATCGAAGAGATAGAATTGGGATTCAAAAACCCTAAGTTAAAGAAACCGTAACTGAAAGTGAGAGATTTTTTACTAAAATTTTGAATGATGGAGAATTGGAGATGGGAGAAGATTAGCTTCATGTGAATGAATGGTGAACAAATGGGGTAGAGGAGGAAGAAGACAAATGGGGGGACAATAGGTTATTTTGGTCATTTCCTCCAAAAATGGACCTCAGTGATTATTTTTGGTGGACTAGAATGAACAAACTTCCTCCATAGAGTATCGGCCTGAATTTTTTCCTATTAAAATTAAAATGTATTGCCAAAGACGTTATTGTTTGCTAGGTTTTTTTTACTAGTACATTCTATTTTTTTTAAGCCAAGGTTTTATTATAGGGCAAACTCACCTAAAATTCCTAAAGCTAAAGGTTTTTCTAAGTTCAGTACTCATATCAAAAAATTATTGTTTGGACTCCCTACTGTCAAAGTTTTTTTATTTAAGATACTTACCTTGCCACAGTGACTAAACTACCCTTGCATTTTTTTTTAAAAAAAAACCTCAATTTAATGGGTTTTGTTCATTTGCAGCAGCACCCAAAATTGATCCACAACTTCACCATTTTCCCTTGAATCTCGATTTTCAGTGCACCATCAAATTTCCTCCACTCTCACAAAAAATCGAAGAAGCTCCACCCTCATGTTCACTTGAGTCGTTCTCGGTCCTCACTGAACTTTCCTCCATGTTGACAAAAAATTGAAGAAGCTTCGGTGTATGAAATTGATTTTAAGGTGCAAGTTTCAAATTTTGGTATGGAATTGATTTTAAGGTGCAAAGTGCAAGTTTAAAAATATGAGGAAGTTCAAAAAGGTCATGTCCAATATCATTTTAAGGTGCATGGAATTTGGTACTGCCTGCAAGTTTAAAAATTTGAAGAAGTATAGTAGTGTAAGGTGTTTAAATAGGTAGTGTGCAAGTTTTGGTAGTGAAAACATATTAAATACATAAAAAATGCAGAAGTGCATTACTATAAGTTTTATTTCATTTGTGTTTAAGGTATGTAATTGATAATTTTCATCATTTTTTCAGTATTATGCAAAGATGGTATTTTATCAGTTTAAAATCGATATTAACTTAGTATAATTGTCGTACTAAACATAAAAATACATAAAATAATATATTTGAGAAATTTTCAACTTCTTTTTTGTATTAAATTGGTATTTTTTTAACACTTTTTCAGTATTAACTACATACAAAGTTGGTATTAAATCTATTTAAAATCGTAATTAACGCAATACAATTTTGGTATTAGAACATAAAAATACATAAAAACATGCACTAGTGCAAATTTCAACCTTTTTTGGGGTATGAAATTGATATTTTTCATCATTTTTTCAGTATTAACCACATACAAATTTGGTATTAAATCCATTGAAAATCGGTATTAACAGAGTACAATTGGGTATCAAAACAAAAAAATACATAAAATCATTTTGTTGGGAAAACATTTCTAAAAGTGTCTCTGCATTTGCATTGAAGAAGCTTACTGATGAAGAGATATAGTCTACCGAATACAAAGACTAAGAGATATCGCCTACCGGATACAAAGACTGGGGATATCATCTACCGAGTACAAAGAGTAAAAGATATCATCTATCGGGTGCAAGACTATAAGCCATCATCTACCGGATGCAGAGAATAAATGTATACTGGAACAGAGTATCTCAGAGATACCAACAGATAGTCGAAGACATTAGTTAACCGTAGTCCATCAAATTAAGTAATTAATGAGTAACCAGCAGACCGTGGAAAAGACATCAGTTGTCTTTTGTCCAGCAGATAAAACATTCAAGGAGAAGACAACAAACGTATAAGGCAAAAGGGCAAAACACACAGATTCACTCTGACAATAGTACAACAGAGCGTCGCACTACCGTATCAGCGCCACCAATCTCGTCTGAATGAACTAGCCCTTGATTAACAAAAATGGAAAGAAGGCAAAAAGAATTTGGATGAAAATCAGGAAGCTGCTTTTACGCGGTTCTTTCCATTTGAAGAATTGTTGCCGTTAGACTTGCAAGTCTATAAATATGTCAAAGAGAAGAATGAAGAAAGCTCTCAACTCTCAGAAATCCTGAATCAGCTTTATTCGAATACAAGAAAAACATTCAAAACGCATATTGCAATATTCTGAAGTTTTGCTGAGCAGTACCCAAGCGTCATTAAGATCTTGAAGATCAAAGTCTACTAAGTCTACTGCTCAAGAACACTCAAAGATCAAAAGTTTTATAACTTGTTTGAGTGTCGTAAAATCAAGTTATAAAAATTGTGATTGTTGTATTGCTAGGAGTTTAGGCAAATCTGTGTGGGTGCCTGAGTAGGTTGTATACTGAGAAGTGTAAACCATAGTCTTATAGTGTAACCTTCATGCAAAGGAAGAAGGGCAGACGTAGAAGCGTTTGTGCTTCGAACTTCCAAAAACATATCATGTGTCATTTACTTTCAGTACTTTAACCTTCTGTTTCATAACATCTACCGATCAGTTCTAAACTCACAAGTCCAGTAGACACCTTCCGCACTACTTATAGTTGTCTACTGACTTGATACCAATTGAGATCTTGCTGCAGTACTTAACAGTCTGCTGTAGTTCGAAGAATCAAAAATTTGAATCTAGTGTTTATTCAACCCCCCATCTAAACAATTGAGTATTCTGTTTTCCGAGTCTGGCCACCGGCTGTGAACACCTCCATTTAAGAAGATTTTGATGAAGAATCATTTTAGAGTCATGGCAGACATTATTGCTAAGGTTCTGCTGTGCAAAGCTGGTTCCTTTGACGTCATCACTCCGGAGAAGTTTTAAGTTATGTGTGCAATCGTCAAAGGCTTGGTAGTCAACGGGTCAGTGATTCTGTTTCAAGTGCTGACTTGAATGGTTGAATCGGCCAATGATCAGTCTTACTTTGTTCTTCATCTCAGTCGCATTTTAGGAAGCATGGGTATTCCGATGGGTACTATTTATCTCCATCCAACTCGGCTCATAAATGCCAAGTAACTCCTGACGCATCGGAAACCAACTAGTGGAGAAAGAGTCCATTCCAAGACTGCTCCCACCAAGAGGAAGAAGCCTCAAGTGGTGAGTGACTCTGAACAAACAATCTCAGATTCTGCTGAGTCATCCCCTCCTCCTCCACCGAAGAAATCAAGAACCAAGAAGAGGAACACTGCTGAATCTAAGAAACTAACCCAGATGCAGTTGCTGCAATCACAGCAGAGGCAACCTCTGCTGACCCCATTACAGGCACATAAATTATTCCAACTGCGGAAGTGGTTGAGGTTGCTCATCCAGAGAGACCTGATGACGAGCCTACTGGTCCTCCGAGTTCTTTTTTTGCTACCTCCACTGCACCTCGGCACGATGGACATCATTACTACTGCACCAGTGCCCACTGTCTCATCCACTGCCGAGTTATCGCTTAGTTCTCAAAGAGGGGCATGATCTTTTGCCCTAAGTCTGGGAACACCAAAGACTGGTTGCTCCATCTGCCTTCCTCCTCACACTCCTGAAGGAAGAGGCAAAGCTCTTATGGAAGCAGTGTCAACTCCAGTGGCAATGGAAATCACTTTGGTTCTTGACGAAGTGGAAACACGTGTTCAAGAGCAACTGGAGTTGTTTGACAATTGGGTGAAAACTCGTATGAAGATCCGTCTCAATGACTTCAACAGGATCCTAAAGCAAGCGATGAAAGATGAGAATCTCATTCTTGAGTTTCTATAGACCCAGGACGTTGAAGAGGGTCTGCGTCAACGAGAAGTCTATCGCCTCATGCAATTCATCAGCGGGCTAGAGACTCTCGTGAAATCAAGGCAGGTGGAATTTGATCCATACTCCGACAATGCTACCCATGATATAGCAGTTCTCCACTCCTTACAAGCTCGCCTTACTCTGGCTGAAGACACTACATGATCTAAAGGTCAGCTTGGGATTACACTCTTGCTCTCGCTAGTTGGGTGTCGCTCCAGTGGAGGTCACTGATCGAAGGATGGTTGATGTGGCTATAGCAGAGGTCTCCATGGTAAGCTTGACAACTGCCGTCTCAGTAGACGAATCGTCTGCTGCAGAACAATCCCTTACCTCTTCTGAACCCTTTGCTATGTTCAGTCAACATCCACACCTACCAGATGTTGATCCCTTAAACATTGACACGGTCATTGAGTCAGTAGTTCATCAAATCAACCTCACATCAGAGGATGATGAATCTACTGACTACATGACTGCCTCAACCAATGCCTTAGCCCTCATTCTATCTCCTCCTCCTCAAACCGAACAACCCCAATATATCATTGAATCCACTATTGCCCCATTATTTTCAGCCCCACTAATAAAACCCTTAAACCAATTTTCTTTTGACTTTACAAATTTTTCCATACCAACTCTTTACCTATCCCCACTGCCTACAAGCCTGGAGATCACTGCTGAAGCGTTGTTCACAAATTTTGCTCCTGCTGAGCCTGCTGTTCTGCTGAGATTACTGCATCCACTATTATTTTTTTAAGTCTTAACAAATGTATCTGTTGATCGAAGTTCAAGTCGAGTCTCCACTGACAAGTTTTGTCATTACCAAAAAGAGGGAAATTGTTGGGAAAACATTTCTAGTTTTGGTGATAACAAACGTCTACTGTTTGAAGTGTCTACTACATTGAAGAAGCTTACTGATGAAGAGATATCGTCTACCGGATACAAAGACTAAGAGATATCGTCTACCGGATACAAAGACTGGGTGATATCGTCTATCAGGTACAAAGATTGAGAGATATCATCTACTAAGTACAAAGAGTAAAAGATATCGTCTACCACGTGCAAAGACTAGAAGTTATCATCTACCGGATGCAGAAAATAAACGTCTACTGGAACATAGTATCTCAGAGATACCAGTAGATAGTCGAAGATATTAGTTGACCTTAGTCCAGCAAACTAAGTAACTAATGAGTAACTAGCAGACGATGGAAAAAACATCAGTTGTCTTTTGTCCAGCAGATAAAACATTCAATAAGAAGACATCAGACGTATAAGGCAAAAGGACAAAACACGGACAGATTCACTCTGACAATAGTACAACAGAGCGCCACACTACCATATCAGCGCCACCAATCTCGTCAGAATGAACTAGCCCTTGATTAACAAAAATGGAAAGAAGATAAAAAGAATTTGGATGAAAATCAGAAAGCTGATTTTACGCGGTTATTTCCATTTGAAGAATTGTTGCCGTTAGACTTTCAAGTCTATAAATACGTCGAAGAGAAGAATGAAGAAAGCTATCAACTCTCAGAAATCCTGAATCAACTTTATGCGAATACAAGCAAAACATTCAAAACGCATATTGCAATATTTTGAAGTTTTACTGAGCAGTACCCAAGCGCAATTAATATTTTGAAGATCAAAGTCTACTAAGTCTACTGCTCAAGAACACTCGAAGATCAAAAGTTTTATATCTTGTTTGAGTGTTGTAAAATCAAGTACTAACAATTGTGATTGTTGTATTGCTAGGAGTTTAGGCAAATCTGTGTGGGTGCCTAAGTAGGTTGTATACTGAGAAGTGTAGACAAAAGTCTTATAGTGTAACCTTCCTGCAAAGGAAGAATGGGAGACGTAGAAATGTTTGTGCTTCGAACTTCCAGAAACATATCATATGTCATTTACTTTCAGTTCTTTATCCTTCAATTTCGTAACATCTACCGATCAGTTCTAAACTCACAAGTCCAGTAGACACCTTCCGCACTACTTATAGTTGTCTACTGACTTGCTATCAATTGAGATCCTACTGCAGTATTTAACAGTCTGATGTAATTCGAAGAATCAAGAATTTGAGTCTAGTTTTATTCAACACCCCTTCTAAACAATATACCGATCCTAACACATGTATTTGATCAAATTTCAACTATTTTTTATAATAAATTGGTATTTTTCAACACTTTTTCAGTATTAACTACATACAAAGTTGGCATTAAAACCATTTAAAATCGGTATTAGCACGGTACAATTTTGGTATTAAAACATAAAAATAAATAAAAACATGTACTAGTGCAAATTTCAACAATTTTTTTGGTATGAAATTGGTATTTTTCATCACTTTTTAAGTATTAACTACATACAAAGTTAGTGTTAAATCCATTTAAAATCGATATTGACATATTACAATTTTTCGGTATTAAAACATAAACATAAATAAAAACATGTACTAGTGCAAATTTCAACTATTTTTTTTGGTATAAAATTGGAAATTTTCATATTTTTTCAATATTAACTAAATACAAAGTTGATATTAAATCCATTTAAAATCGTATTACTATAGTACAAATTTGGTATTAAAACATAAAAATATATAAAAACATGTACTTGTGTAAATTTCAACTATATTTTTTTTTGTATGAAATTAGTACTTTTCAACACTTTTTCATTATTAACTATATACAAAGTTGGTATTAAATTTATTTAAAATCGGTATTAATACAGTATATTTTTGGTATTAAAACATAATAATACATAAAAACATGTATATATGTAAATTTCAAATCTTTTATTTTGAATGAGTGAAATTGATATTAAAACATATATGAAACAAACCAACCAACAAACAACATCAAGTTCAAACACCACCAATTTCAAAGTTAACTAACAATATTTGTATTGAATCTTCTATATTGATGTTAATATTCTATATCGAACAAACAAACAACACCAATTTCAAACTTAACTAACACTATTTTTATTGAATTTTCTATATTGATGTTAATATTCTTTATAGAACAAACAAATAATATCAACTCCAAACAACACTAATTTCAGATGTAACTAATTCAAAAATATATATGTTTAATACCAATTTTAATGTAACTAGTACCAAACTTATATAAGTTTAATATCAATCTCATGTATAATTAGTAGCAAAATTCTATAAACTAAACTAATTTGTACTTTTGCATGAAATTAGTATTAAACTTATATAATTTTGGTATTAGTTATGCATAAAATTGATATTAAACTTATATAATTTTTGTACTAGTTAAATTTAAAATTAGTATTAAACTTATATAATTTTTGAATTAGTTACATTTGAATTGATGTTGTTTGGAGTTGATATTGTTTGTTTGTTCGATATAGAATCTTAACGTCAATGTTGATGTTAATGTTCTATATTTCTATAAAATCTTATATGTTGATATTTTTTATTTGTTCAATATAAAAGATTAACATTAATATAGTTGATTCTATATAGATGTTGTTCGTGTTGTTTGAAATTATATTGTTTATTTCTTCGATATAAAAGTTTAACATCAATATAGAAGACTTAATTATTGCTGTTTAACTAGTACCAAAATTGTATTGCATCAATATAAAACACTTAATTATTGATGTGTAACTAGTTCCAAACTTGTATAGGCTTAATATCAAGTTTACGTGTAACTCGTGCCAACATTGTATGGGCTTACCAATTTCATGCGTAGTTAAAACTGGAAAAGCGTTGAAAAGTATCAATTTCAAACATTCAAAATAAAAGATTTGAAATTTGCAAAAGTACATATTTTTATGTATTATTATATTTTAATACCAACTTTGTGTCACGTTGATACCGATTTTAAATGGATTTAATACCAACTTTGTACATAGTTAATATTGGAAAAGTGTTGAATAATACTAATTTCAAATCAAAAATAAAATAGTTTTAATTTGCACAAGAATATGTTTTTATGCATTATTATATTTTAATACCAAATTTTTACTACGTTAATACCAATTTTAAATGGAATTAATATCAACTTTGTACATAGTTAATACTGGAAAAGTGTTGAATAATACCCATTTCAAATCAAAAAATAAAATAGTTTTAATTTGCACAAGGACATATTTTATGTATTATTATATTTTAATACCAAATTAGTACTACGTTAATACCGATTTTAAATAAAATTAATACCAACTTTGTACATAATTAATACTGGAAAAGTGTTTAATAATACCAGTTTCAAATCAAAAAATAAAATAGCTTTAATTTGCACAAGGACATGTTTTTATGTATTATTATATTTTACCAACTTTGTGCTACGTTAATACCGATTTTATAGATTTAATACCAACTTTATATATAGTTAATACTGGAAAATTGTTGAATAATATCAATGTTGGGTTTTGAAAACCCGATAATCTTGGTTTTGATGTTAACAAAACTTGTTATTGTGTTGCTAACATATTTCATCAAGTGTGCAGTTCATAGATCATAACTTAGAAGCTTGATGAATTACAAATAAGTAGCTTGAAAATATCAAGCTGGACCAAGACTGAAATTCTGACAGAGCGGATTGTTTCGATCATATCTCATAGCTCGGATATCGAAATGGCGAGCTTCCAAAGATATTGAACAGCCAACTCAAAATATTAAAAGTCATATTTCACAACAGATCGGCTAGTTCAAATGTTATCAAGGAGAAAAGACGCCTGCAAGATCGAGCTGAACCGCGAAAAAACAGCAAGCTGTTTCAGCAAGCAACTGTCAGTCTGGTGGCCATAACTCTCAGCTCGCTTATTGAAACGAGATGATTCAGTATGGGTTGGAAAGATAAGACAAAGATCTACAAGTCATCTTTGGAAGTGAAAGACTGAATCGGACGTTAAGATGGCCAAAAAGCTTCTGCAAGTCACGTCATGTGCTGCTGCATCCAGCAAACAGACAGCAGGAGTATCGCCTCGTATTTCTAGCATAACTCTCTCATACGAACTCGAAATCGAGCAATTCTTGATTCCGTGGAAAGCTAAGAGAAAGGGATACAACTTTGATATAGATCACTTTGCCCAGAAATCAAATAATGAAGAGTTACAAGCAACAGATCGAAGAGCGAGTTTATCAATCTGTTTTTGTATCAAGCTGATTGTCCAGACTGATCCGGACCAGACTGATATACTCGTGTTGATCTGCCAGACTGATCTACCATGCTGCTCCGGCCAGACTGATCTGCCCAAGCTGATCCGGCCAATCCGGTCCAAAATACAAATAGCCCAGAAACCAGAATATGACCGTTGCAAGCTCGAGAATGGTGCAGAACCTTTTCCAACGGGCATATTCTTGTGTCTAACGTATATATCATTACTTGAGGCTACATATACATGATTTGGAAGCTCAATAACAGCTGATGGAAGATCAATCCAAGCCTTCCAAAGCAAACCCACTTGAGATTCAATTGAGGAACTTAAAAGACAAAAGTTGCTAAACGAAGAGCACTCCTCAAACCTTTGGCACCTCTTACCTTGCTATATCAGATTCATTATGGAATCATTTGTTCCTTTGTATTCACTCTATTCATTGTATTTGTGAGCTAAAATAGAAGAGTGAATACCATTGTAACGGTTGATGATTTATCACAACCGATGAGAGGTCTTTGTATGTGAGACATAAAAGAACATACATAGTTGAGTTGCTAGGAGTTCTAGTTGGATGGGGAATTCCCAACTGGATCGGGTTTGTACAACGGGATTGTATAAATCAAAGTCTTCTAGTGGAATCCTTCCATGAGGTAGAAGAAGGGGAGACGTAGAAGGATTACACCATCTTCGAACTTCCATAAACAAATGCTTGTTTATTTACTTTAATTGCATATCTTTAAAATGTCTTGCAAATGTTTAATCGGTTATAGAGCGGGTTATGTCGAGTGTCTTCCGCTCAATTTTGTAATCGAACTCGATATAATCTCTCGGTGCATTAATTCAAGAACACGAGCTATTGAAGCTCAAGTTGGTTGAACTCGGGTGTGGAATGGCAACCCACCCCCGGAATCGATCCTGACAATCAATTTCAAACTAAAAATAAAAGTTTTAATTTGCATAAGTACATGTTTTTATGTATTATTATATTTTAATACCAACTTTGTACTACATTAATACCCATTTTTAATAGATTTAATACCAACTTTGTACATAGTTAATACCGAAAAAGTGTTTAATAGTACTAATTCCTGAGGAACTTCCATTCAGCCTGAATAAGAGGCGAGAACGAGAAATGGGCGGCTCAATGTGTTACTTCGAAAATTATTTCCAGAAATTGATGGAACAATTGGGTTACCCATGAGATTAAGTGGTTGGATCTTGAAGGAATTTAAAATTGTAATACCCCAACTCTTAAAGACGACATTTAGGCATTTATGACGTCGTATCTATGTGAAAAATTTCATTCTTTAAAAGAATCATTACATGCTTCACATATTCCCATGACTTTTATAAAAAAATTGGCAGAGTCTCCCCAAAAATTGGACTATCCCAGAAAATACACAACTATAAACACCCTCAATATAAAAAAAACACCATAATCTAAAGATAAAGTTCCAGTCAGGGAAGTCACAATACTAGCAAGATATGAATTCCCGTCATCACTAAAGTCGTATAGCACATGCTCCTCAAAATAACATACACATCAATCAACTATATAGAAAGAGGACTTCAACACTATTATACAGTCCATATACACGCTTCCAGTTGCTCACATACGAGCAACAAATCAATGAATCAATTCTCAATGCATAATCCTGCGAGCACTATTTTCAATGGGTTCAAGCTTTCTTTCCGAGACAACGTTGTACCTGTTATACCTGTTTCAATAGAAACAGCCCCCACACAGGGTGAGCGTACTCCAACTCAATATTCATTCACAAATCAATATACAAATTGTAATGCAACAATTTAGATTATTCAAAACTCATAAAATATACTCTCTGTACAATTTCGATCCGGCATAGCTATCACGAACTGTTCCTGTTTCAATCTTATACACTTTCATAAACATCAATTTCAATATCATTATTCAAACCATGATACTCATCAATGCCATAAATACGACATAACCACAATTTATTATTTATACACAATCATGAAGAATCTTATCTCGAAGGCAACTCTGCCTATCAATTAATCTCATTCTCGTCCACTTCTCATATCGATCGTGCCAAGGGTATCAATAATCAACTCGTATACCCGGATCACGTACATCGACGTATCCACCATTCCACATGTATTAAACTCAACTATCAAACTCATTCACTTAATGTGATATCCCCGAAATGATTAAGTGTTATTTAAACATTAATCATTGTTGTGAAAATTATGATATTAATTCTTGTGTTGAATTAATAATGTTGGGAGATGCATGAGAGGGTACATGTGTTATATATGGGGATTTTGGGGTTGTGGCATGTTTAATTTGGGGTGTGTGTTAATCGTTTTGGTAAAGTATATTTTAAATGGGAATTGAAGTATTTTATTGAGAAAATACTATAAAATATCATGTGAGGATATTTTAATACATCGTGCGAAATACCGGGACCAAAACATAACACATCACATAAACCCACCACAAACCACCCCCCCTTGACCCATACCCTGCTGCCAGCTGCAGCTTGCCCATACCCTTTTCCCCATCTCCCACTCCACCTCACCAAGTCTGAAATCACTCCTCCTTCCACACCAAAATTGTCCAACACCTGATAAGAGAGAAAAGAAGGAGTTCAACCATTTTTGTTGCCTGGAAGCTTGCAAAAATCGGAGCCAAAAAGGGGTGAGAAACCATTTCTGGGTTTGTAAAATATGTTGTTGAGTTCATACTTTGTTTAGTGTGAAAAATGGCATGTTAGTTTAGGTTTTGTTAAACCTTCGATTCATGTTCATTTATGGTGTTTTTATGAAGCTTCCAGTATTTTTCCTTGAGCACATTACATGTTTTATGTGGGAGATTTATGCATGTAAAGTAGGGTGTTCGAAAATCTGGGTAGATGTTTTTCCCTGTTTTTCTGGAAATATGTGATCTGGGAGTGATATTGAAGGGGTGGTATTATGCATGTTAGAAGGGTTTTTGAGTGAACCTTCGATGTGAAAATATGCATGGTAGTTTGGTGAAACCCTTGACTTTTTATTCGAGCAAATTGCATGACTTATGTGGTAGATTTCATTGCTTGAAAGTGTGTACTCAAAAATCTGGGCAGGAAAACAATGCCCTGTTTTCAGAAAATGTTGGATGAGTACTGATGTTCATGGGTGATTTTAATGCATGAGGGTTTGTGGTTGGGGTACAATTTTGGTATGAATACACTCAGGGGAATGTGTTCTATTTGCTAGCATGAGTGTTTAAACATTTGGTGTATGTTTTATGCTAGATCGAAGGGTGTAAATATAGGTGTTCGAAAATTCTGGGTTGGTATTTCTCGAACAGAGCATCTCGATCGATCGACACTTCATCTCGATCGATCGAGCGAGGCAGAATCTTGATTTTGATTTTAAGCGTCTTCTCGATCGATCGGGAAGAGGGGCCGATCGATCGAGAGGCCCAGAATGTTGAAAAAAAAAATATAAATTGTAATATTTTGTTAAATTTTGATATTGGATTGTAATGAGACATCTAATATTGTGTTGTACACTGGTGTAGAGCCTTCACAGACGGCTACACAACGCAGGGGATAGAGTCCCACCACACACTACTTTTTGGAAAGGTACGTAAGCGACGTACGGGCATCCCAACGGTAACATGTATTTATGTTTGTCTGTGTGACACGTGATGAAATGCAATGTGATGCATTATGAGTTGATACATGTTATTATGCATTGTTGTTGCATATTATGCATTGTTGTTGCATATTGTGATGTGGGATAAAGAGATGTATTCCACTAGTCAGGGCGATCACAGTTAAGGGATTAATGCTTACGCTTTACCGCTAAAAATATGGAGCGGGAGGGGGGAGGCTCGCTTGCACATGGAGGCGGGTTTATACCATACTGAGCGAGGATGAGATACCGCTAGTATGAAGAAGCGAGGATGAGATACCGCTTATTTTGAGATTATGAAAGCGAAGAAGCATTAAAATAACTGATGATGACTGACTAAAGAAAATGAGGAAATGTCATGACATTCATTTGTGAAACCATACATTCATATAATGTGATTTATATAATGAATTATGGTACAGGGACAACCGATGGGCATTGTAAATGCGATGGAAATACAGGAAGAGATTTGTATCTTGTGTTTGTGCATTTACGCCTTATTTTCATATTATGTTGAATATGAATTGTGTTATGCTCATGTATTGGGGTTGTCTTTGTAGGTGCTTTTGATGACGAGAACCGGGGTCGGGGTTGAGAAGCTGAGCTGTAAGGAGAGCTACAGGATTAGCTGCATTGTTGAGAAAATTTTTATATAGCTTCTACATGTGGTAGACTAAGACTATAATGTAGCACCTTTTGTAGGAATTTGCGAAATTCCTTTTTGAAACTTTTGGTACTGTATCCCTTAAGCTCAGGATAATCAACATGACTCATTACTCTGATTTATTCTTATGAATGTTTTAGTTCTCTTAATCGCACCTATTAGTATCTTGAGATCTCGGGGTCTCACATTTAGTGGTATCAGAGCAATGGTTAGATAACCAGGGAAGAGTGAAGGGTAGCCTTTAGAGACAAGTTGGCTAGGTATTCATTGTTGGGCATGTTATGCATGTGATGCATATTGTTGTATAAGTGTTATACTAACATGCTTTTGAATATGATACTCTTGTTATCTAACGGCTTATACTATGAACTGCTTTTGGTATTGTTGTTAACTCTTGTGTTGCAGCATGGCGGCTATTAACCCGGAGAACCTCAATGAAGAGGTAGGGGATATGGGCAGTATGAATGCTAGTGTTGCTCATGTGAATCCTTTACCGCCACCTGCTGTGGGAGTAGAGCCCAGTGCACAGATGTTATTACCCGGGGAGCTCAGTTTGACACAGTTTCTGAATTTCCGTCCACCCATGTTTGAGGGGACCGAATCTGGAGAAGGGGCCGAAGAGTGGCTAGAACGGATAGAGCAGATACTTGTGACTGCGCCCTGTGCACGTACCGCATGGCTGAGGTTAGCCGAGTTTCAGATGGCGAAGAAGCCTTCTATGTGGTGGAAGACCACTGTGGTGGAGCTGAGAGCTCAGGGCATGGTAGTAGACTGGACTGTATTCAGGACCCGGTTTCTTAACCGGTATTTTTCTGCCGCTGCTAGACAAGTCAAGGAGGACGAATTCACTAATTTGAAGCAGGGAAACATGTCAGTTTCAGACTTTGCCTTGCAGTATTCCTCGCTGTTGAGGTATGTCCCCCATATTGCTGTGAGCAGCCATGCAAAGATGAGGCATTTCATGAAAGGACTCAGGCCAGAACTATTTGACCGGGTTATCTCCAACAACCCTAGCTCTTTTGATGACGCCCTGACACGGGCAGAGTTAGCAGAAATTGCAGTGGGAGCATACAAAGATGTTGTACCCCCTTCAGTACCATCACAGAGGCCTGTTGCTGATAGTTTGAAACCACGAGGAGATCAGTTCAAGGCTCGTGGAGCCTCATCATCTTCCAGATTTAGCGGGAAGAAATCCCAGAGTCAGAAACAGAGCAATCGAGGACCTACACAGGGGAGTAAGGCAGGAGGGGACAGGTGTGACCGCTGTGGAGGATTTCACTTGTCACGTGACTGCCGAGGCTGTTATGTTTGTGGCAAGGTGGGCCACTTAGCTAGGAACTGCCCCAATCGGGCAAGTCAGGCAGATTCAGGGCCGAATAGGCCAAGATTTGATGCTGGGAGGGCACCACCGAGACAGCAGTTTGCGCCTCGACCGCAGGGAGGTCAGGCGGCAGGACCACCGCAAGGTCAGGTGTATGCACTGACTAGGGAGCAGGCTGAGGCAGTCCCAGAGGAGGTCATCGCTGGTACGTGTCATTTATTTACGTACCCTGCATTTATTTTGGTAGATACAGGTGCTTCTCATTCTTTTGTATCTGTTGCTTTTGTGGAGAGACACCGCTTGTGCTCGTCTCTGTTACCCACGCCTCTCATGGTCTCGACACCCACGGGGAAACATGTGATTGCGGATCGGCTGTTGTCTGATTGCCTCATTTATTTTGAGGGCAATGATCTGAGGGCTGATCTGATTCAGTTAGAGATGGCAGACTTTGACTGTATTATCGGCATTGATGTGTTGAGCAGATACCGAGCTGTGGTAGACTGTCGGCAGAGGACTGTTCGTTTTCTATCTGATCAGGGGTTCCAGTGGACTTTTTATGGGGACGGCTCTCGTCCAAGGATTCCAGTGATCTCAGCGGTTAAGATGTCGCGGTTATTGGAGCGCGGCCACACCGGTTACATCATTTATGCGGTGGATGTATCTGAGGAAAAGGAAGTGAGAGCCGAGGACATTCCAGTTGTGGCGGAGTTCATTGATGTATTCCCAGATGAGATTCCGGGATTTCCGCCTGTCAGGGATGTTGAGTTTGCTATTGAACTGTTACCGGGGACATCAGCCATTTCTCGTGCCCCATACAGGATGGCACCGGCAGAACTGAGGGAACTAAAGGTACAGTTACAGGAGCTCCTTGACAAGGGATACATTCGTCCTAGTGTATCGCCTTGGGGTGCACCAGTCTTGTTCGTGAAAAAGAAGGATGGATCAATGCGTCTGTGCATTGACTACAGGCAATTGAACAAGGCTACAGTGAAGAACAGATATCCACTTCCGAGGATTGATGATCTGTTCGACCAGCTTCAGGGTACAGAGGTGTACTCGAAGATAGACTTGAGGTCAGGCTATCATCAGGTGCGGGTTAGAGCTGGTGATGTTCAAAAGACGGCTTTTAGAACTCGATATGGACACTATGAGTTCTTGGTGATGCCTTTCGGTGTGACAAATGCACCTGCAGTTTTTATGAGCCTGATGAACCGAGTATTTCAGGAGTACCTCGATCAGTTTGTGATCGTATTCATTGACGACATCCTTGTCTATTCAAGGAGTGAGGAGGATCATGCCAATCATCTGAGGATAGTACTCCAGATCCTCAGAGATCATCAGTTGTACGCCAAACTCAGCAAGTGTGAGTTCTGGCTGAGCAGTGTATCATTCTTGGGCCATATCATATCACGAGAGGGGATATCAGTAGACCCGAGAAAGATAGAGGCAGTTATGGATTGGTCTACCCCTACTTCAGTCAGTGAGATTCGGAGTTTTCTTGGGTTGGCTGGCTATTATCGAAGTTTCGTCGAGGGTTTTTCAAAGATCGCCAAACCACTTACACAGCTGACTCAGAAGGGAGTCCCTTTTTGTTGGACAGAGGCTTGTGAGCAGAGTTTCAGGGAATTGAAGCACAGACTGACTACTGCACCAGTTCTAGTGATTCCCAAGGAGAACAAAGGATTTGTTCTTTACACCGACGCATCGCTACAGGGCTTAGGGTGTGTACTGATGCAGGACAGGCATGTTGTGGCTTATGCTTCGAGACAGTTGAAGCCACATGAGACGAGGTATCCAGTCCATGATTTGGAGTTGGCAGCTATAGTTTTCGCCTTGAAGATATGGCGACACTACTTATACGGTACCTCATTCACCATCTTCACTGATCACAAGAGCCTGAAGTTCTTGTTTACACAGGCTGAGCTGAACATGAGACAGAGGAGATGGATGGATCTATTGAAGGATTATGATTGTGAAATCCTATACCATCCCGGGAAAGCAAACTTGACAGCCGACGCCTTGAGTCGGAAGGTGAGGAGCACAGCAGAGGATGCCATGTACCTATCGGCTATGTTGGGCTCCTACTGCCATTTGGGATTCGATTACGATGTGTCTACTTCACCAGTACAGGTTTTGACCTTGCTAGCTGAGCCGGTTATTTATGATCACATCAGGAAGGCTCAGGGGACCGATGCAGAGATTCAGAGATGGATGTCAGTGGTCCATTCAGATCAGCCATCGAGATTCAGAGTGGCTGAGGACGGTTCTTTGAGACTTGGCGACAGATGGGTGGTTCCAGATACACCCGAGTTGCGCCAAGGTATTTTACAGCGAGCTCATTGCAGCAGGATGAGTGTCCACCCGGGCGGGAAGAAGATGTATAAGGATCTACGCAACCAGTTCTGGTGGAGGCGTATGAAACAAGATGTCACCTCATTTGTCAAGCGCTGTTTGATTTGTCAGCAGGTGAAGGCTGAGAGGCAGAGGCCGGGAGGTGAACTAAGGAGTTTGGAGATTCCCGAGTGGAAGTGGCAGCACGTGTCTATGGATTTCGTGACCCATTTACCGAGGACTGTTTCGGGTTTTGATGCCATCTGGGTAGTCGTGGACAGATTGACTAAAGTGGCTCATTTCATTCCTTACTGTATGACATATACGCACTTGAGGATGGCGCAGTTATATGTCAGAGATATAGTGAGACTACACGGGATTCCTGTTTCGATAGTGTCTGATCGAGATCCACGGTTCACATCTCACTTTTGGGAAGGTCTGCAGAAAGCTCTAGGTACGGAGTTGAGGCTGAGCACAGCCTATCACCCTCAGACGGACGGACAGACTGAGCGTACGATACAGACGCTCGAGGATATGTTGAGAGCTTGTGTGTTAGAGTTCGACATATCATGGCAGGACTTGATAGCCTTGGTGGAGTTCTCTTACAACAACAGCTACCAGGCAAGTATACAGATGGCTCCTTTTGAGGCCCTCTATGGTAGGCGTTGTAGGTCACCCTTGTGCTGGGATGACTTGGACCGTAAGTCGGTTGGAGGACCAGAGTTGGTTCAAGAAATGGAAGAGAAAGTTAAGGTTATCAGACGAAAGATGAAGGCAGCTCAGGATAGACAGGCAGCATATGCCAATCAGCGGCGGAGACCGTTGGAGTTTCAGTTGGGCGACAGAGTTTTTCTGAAGATCTCACCCTTCAGGGGTGTGGTACGGTTTGGTATGCGGGGGAAGTTGTCTCCTAGATACGTGGGGCCGTATGAGATTTTACAGCGTGTGGGTACTCTGGCGTACCGTTTGGCTTTACCGCCTTCTCTGTCTGGTATACACGATGTATTCCATGTGTCTATGCTGAGGAAGTATGAGCCGGATCCTTCACATGTATTACAGCCTTCTGAGATTCAGATTGAGTCCGATGTTTCCTATGTGGAGCGGCCTATCAGGATTTTGGATAGGGCAGATCGCAGACTGAGAAACAAAGTTATACCTATGGTCAAAGTTCAGTGGGATCGTAGGGGTGTCGAGGAGGCCACGTGGGAGACGGAGCGACACATGGTGCAGCACTACCCAGAGCTGTTTTCTGGTATGCGTTTATGTACTGTTTTATTTACATTGGGTAAGTGCATGCTGATTTCGAGGGCGAAATCCTATAAGTAGGAGAGTATTGTGATATCCCCGAAATGATTAAGTGTTATTTAAACATTAATCATTGTTGTGAAAATTATGATATTAATTCTTGTGTTGAATTAATAATGTTGGGAGATGCATGAGAGGGTACATGTGTTATATATGGGGATTTTGGGGTTGTGGCATGTTTAATTTGGGGTGTGTGTTAATCGTTTTGGTAAAGTATATTTTAAATGGGAATTGAAGTATTTTATTGAGAAAATACTATAAAATATCATGTGAGGATATTTTAATACATCGTGCGAAATACCGGGACCAAAACATAACACATCACATAAACCCACCACAAACCACCCCCCTTGACCCATACCCTGCTGCCAGCTGCAGCTTGCCCATACCCTTTTCCCCATCTCCCACTCCACCTCACCAAGTCTGAAATCACTCCTCCTTCCACACCAAAATCGTCCAACACCTGATAAGAGAGAAAAGAAGGAGTTCAACCATTTTTGTTGCCTGGAAGCTTGCAAAAATCGGAGCCAAAAAGGGGTGAGAAACCATTTCTGGGTTTGTAAAATATGTTGAGTTCATACTTTGTTTAGTGTGAAAAATGGCATGTTAGTTTAGGTTTTGTTAAACCTTCGATTCATGTTCATTTATGGTGTTTTTATGAAGCTTCCAGTATTTTTCCTTGAGCACATTACATGTTTTATGTGGGAGATTTATGCATGTAAAGTATGGTGTTCGAAAATCTGGGTAGATGTTTTTCCCTGTTTTTCTGGAAATATGTGATCTGGGAGTGATATTGAAGGGGTGGTATTATGCATGTTAGAAGGGTTTTTGAGTGAACCTTCGATGTGAAAATATGCATGGTAGTTTGGTGAAACCCTTGACATTTTTATTCGAGCAAATTGCATGACTTATGTGGTAGATTTCATTGCTTGAAAGTGTGTACTCAAAAATCTGGGCAGGAAAACAATGCCCTGTTTTCAGAAAATGTTGGATGAGTACTGATGTTCATGGGTGATTTTAATGCATGAGGGTTTGTGGTTGGGGTACAATTTTGGTATGAATACACTCAGGGGAATGTGTTCTATTTGCTAGCATGAGTGTTTAAACATTTGGTGTATGTTTTATGCTAGATCGAAGGGTGTAAATATAGGTGTTCGAAAATTCTGGGTTGGTATTTCTCGAACAGAGCATCTCGATCGATCGACACTTCATCTCGATCGATCGAGCGAGGCAGAATCTTGATTTTGATTTTAAGCGTCTTCTCGATCGATCGGGAAGAGGGGCCGATCGATCGAGAGGCCCAGAATGTTGAAAAAAAAAATATAAATTGTAATATTTTGTTAAATTTTGATATTGGATTGTAATGACATCTAATATTGTGTTGTACACTGGTGTAGAGCCTTCACAGACGGCTACACAACGCAGGGGATAGAGTCCCACCACACACTACTTTTTGGAAAGGTACGTAAGCGACGTACGGGCATCCCAACGGTAACATGTATTTATGTTTGTCTGTGTGACACGTGATGAAATGCAATGTGATGCATTATGAGTTGATACATGTTATTATGCATTGTTGTTGCATATTATGCATTGTTGTTGCATATTGTGATGTGGGATAAAGAGATGTATTCCACTAGTCAGGGCGATCACAGTTAAGGGATTAATGCTTACGCTTTACCGCTAAAAATGTGGAGCGGGAGGGGGGAGGCTCGCTTGCACATGGAGGCGGGTTTATACCATACTGAGCGAGGATGAGATACCGCTAGTATGAAGAAGCGAGGATGAGATACCGCTTATTTTGAGATTATGAAAGCGAAGAAGCATTAAAATAACTGATGATGACTGACTAAAGAAAATGAGGAAATGTCATGACATTCATTTGTGAAACCATACATTCATATAATGTGATTTATATAATGAATTATGGTACAGGGACAACCGATGGGCATTGTAAATGCGATGGAAATACAGGAAGAGATTTGTATCTTGTGTTTGTGCATTTACGCCTTATTTTCATATTATGTTGAATATGAATTGTGTTATGCTCATGTATTGGGGGTTGTCTTTGTAGGTGCTTTTGATGACGAGAACCGGGGTCGGGGTTGAGAAGCTGAGCTGTAAGGAGAGCTACAGGATTAGCTGCATTGTTGAGAAAATTTTTATATAGCTTCTACATGTGGTAGACTAAGACTATAATGTAGCACCTTTTGTAGGAATTTGCGAAATTCCTTTTTGAAACTTTTGGTACTGTATCCCTTAAGCTCAGGATAATCAACATGACTCATTACTCTGATTTATTCTTATGAATGTTTTAGTTCTCTTAATCGCACCTATTAGTATCTTGAGATCTCGGGGTCTCACACTTAACCTTCAACATCACATTCAAAATACATGTATACATGAATATATAAATACTGGGTATACCTGCTCGAACGTCACCACGTACCTTAAAGTCTGTGTTTTTACCGTCAAGTCACCATCCTCGTTGTCCGAGAGCTCAAGAAGGCTCTATATGAACTCAAAGCTTTAAGGGTTAAATCATAACCAATATTTGATGCACAAAATCTCATATTAAATCATAAAGTCATGCCCATAATATGACATGATTCAATTTCCCTACACATGAACTCAGTTAAACAAGTAGCATGCTTCAAATATCCAAACCAACACCGAAGTGGTTCGAACCAAGCTGTGAAAGGAATAATCCATGCTTATAAGAGATTCCACAATTTAAACCAAATTCCCTCAATCACAACATACGATCCTTGATTTAGAACTCACCATTAAGAACGGTAATTCAATAAAGTGACACGAGTCAACAATACAAGTCATGATACCCATTCAAGCATGTACATTACCATAAACTCTATTCCATGATAGCACATAATAGCATGTATCTTACCCATTTATTTACATAGTGGACATGCTTCCGAAGGTAACACATCTCATACCATGGTCCAACACCCACCAAATATTACAATGGCTACAAGCCATAGAAGTTAGTCATTTTCAACCCCCACTAACAAGGCTTAAACCCACACTTGAATCTTATTTAAGCATATTAACAAACACTTTCCATGCATGATTTTAATCTTCATTTCTTAACCAACAATAATACTAGCCAATGCACAAATCAACAATTCCTTTCTAACAATTAATCATTCGACAAAGTGAGTCACATAACCGCCTTAACCCGCTATACCAATTCAAGTTATCATTCTTCATTGACAATACTTCATCTAACTACAACCACAACATATACCCATAGTTACATGCTGAAATACACACATACATGTGTATACTTAACACATATACACCTCAATACATGTAGGAATACATAATTACTTGCACAAACATATTCTACACACACTAATACATGTTGGATACACACACACACACACACACACACACACTGAGACGCACACACATACACCTACACACATCAATAAACAGTCTTCATCCTTCAAAATCAATGTTTAAATCCAATTAGAATACTCTCAAGTTATGAGCCATAAAGGTTAGCTATTCACCATACCATTAGTAAGGCTTTTGACCAACAGTAGAACACCATTCAAGCATTTTATCAAACATCATAAAAGCATCTTTTACAAGCCTCAAAACAGCCCATATTTTCGAAATATAGGGCAGCCACAATTTCTATAACCAATAACAATCAAAACTCAACGCAAAATGGCATGGAAATCGAGCCTAACATCAAGAAGAAACACATATATGAAAGACTAGACATTTCCCTTGCCGAGCCCTAAATTTCGAACCAAACCCACCTCCAAAACTCAACCCAAACTCAAATACAAGAAAGGTAAATGATGTACATTGATTAGAAACTTCATACCCCATAATTTGGCAAGACAAATTTGAAGCTTCAAAGGCCAAAATCCACGCCTTGCACATCGAGAAAGAGGAAATCGGGATTGGGGTTTTTGGAGGAGGGAGAGGGCCGATTTGAGTGTGTACTATGTGTATTTTATTTCCCACCCTTAAATAAATTGAATCCCTACAATAAAATCATTTCTACCTTTAAATTTAACCACTCCTTTAACTTTAGATTTCAATCAAAAGGATTTCACCAATAACTTACTTTACCATGTATTAAATTTGCATCACAAAACTACCCCGGAATTTTTTATTCAGATTCCGATTTCATCGAGCAATGTTCAATAATTCAAACATTGTAAATTATTTAGTAATTTACCCCCACTAAACAAATAAATAATTGTTACCCGGAATTATTTATCCCAATCCAGGACCAAAATGACCTTCCCGAGAGTTTAAGAATCTACTTGAATTTTATTAACCTTATAAATTCAATCACGGAATCATTTATCCCAACCCCGTTCCAAAATCTGATACTCAAGATTGAAATCCCGACATATCATAAAAACACCATAATTAAATCCAATGAACGATTATTAATTATTCTGGACATCACAAAAATCGGAGCTCCGATGCCCGAGAAATCAATAGTTTAAGAATTGGCCAAAATGATTTGTGTAGGCGCTAAAGCTGGACATTCGACATCCATTCCAGCGGTAGAATGATTCCTCCATCACTGGCGTTGCAAGCCTGATTTTTTTTCAATGGAATGTGAGTCTGTTGGATGGAGAAAATTGGAGGGGAAGATGATATATATTTTTTGTTGTTTTTGTTTCTTTTAAAGGTATGTTAGTAATTTTGTGTGACATACCGAGTTAAAACAAAAGAAAATGTGACAGTAGGAAGTTTAAACAAAGAATCACTGACATGGGTGCTAAACTTTAAAAAAACTTTGGCTTTAGATGGGCATGAACCTTACCTCCAAAATAGCAAATGGTAAATATACAATCAAAACAAGTAGAATTACGATTTACTTGAGCGCAAGGAATGAATTCCCAAACGGTCTATACGAATGGCTCCACGAGCAGGACGTGGCAGCTCATCTTCAGAAAAGAAGAACGTTGCATTGACAACTGATAATCCGATCTTAGAGAGCATGTCCGCAACCTGATTTGCTTCCCTAAAACAATGTACAATTTCAGAAAAAGTATTGTGTAAGAATCCAAAGTTCTTCCATGTCTCGGCGTATTGAGCATGGGCATGCTACTTCCTTCCTAATTACTTGAACCAAAACCATTGAGTCTACTTCCACCTAAAAGTTTAGAAAACCTCTTGCTATGCATGATTGAACGCCGATCATGAGAGCACGAACCTCTGCTTAGAAACTAGTCGCACGGCCCCAAGGCGACGTAACAGGGAACAACAAGCACCCAAAAATAGCACGCAGCACACCTCCAGCCCAGTTATTATCCGGGTTCCCTCTACAGAAACTCTCGGAGTTGAATTTAAATCCCAAATATGGGCGAATCCACTTCACCAATTTCAAATCAGAATGTTGCCTAAATCTCAGAGTATCCAATAATAATCGATGTCAAGAAAGTGAATACAGCGGAAATTCCGTAAATTTCACTTTGAATACAGCCAAAATATCCGATAGAATAAGTTTGCACACACCATAATTTTTTGATATAATAATTATTTCATCAAATAATAAAATCAGCTCCTTCATTAAATTAAAGCAGCTTCGTGAATAAACCTGTTTTCTATTTCACTTTTCTTTATCAACTTTGTAAGCAAAACAACTGAATGAACTATTTGGAACAATTAATTTTTGATGAACATGTGTTTGATGAATTGCTTGCAGAATTCAGATAGTTTGTGGCACAGATGATGGAAATAAAAAGCGGAGATCATTATTAGCTTGTAGTTTGGCTTTCAACAGCAATTCGTCTTTCTTTTCTAGTAAAATTTTAATATATATTTGTTTTGAAGCTAATCGTTTTACGAATGCCAGTGTGTATCGGAATATTTAATGCTATCCTCATGGGTAGTGTCCTAGAGATGCATCCACCAGACATTGAGAATATTTCAAATGAAATATTCTTAATGTATGATAAAATCTACCCCTGAGGACAACACCGGGATAGCATCATGCGTATCCTACATGTATTAGTGTTTGTTTTCCAATCTGGCAGAAATATCCAAAACTCTGTTTGCGAGAATATTAAATTAATGATTGATTGTTATCTTTAGAATGAGCCATAGTGAAATTTTCGTAAATTTTCGTTTATTGATTGTAATTGCGATAGATTTGAAATATACCCAAAACATTCTTCAAATCATTCACCAAATCGAATCCCTTCGTCCATATCAAATCAAATAACACGAGACTTATTCACCTCAAAACTCAATCTTGATCCACCGCCACTACCGTAGTACCTCCTAAGCACCTCGCAGTCATTCCATCTCCACTATAACTCAGACCATGCTGCAGCTGCCCCCGCTCCACCTCTATGGTAGTCCCTGCACCATCATAGGCATGAACCTTGCTCTTTTATGTTCGCTTCCCCTTCAAATGATGTATCCCCATTCCCTGAACCGCTACTGCCTAAAACTGCCACCGCTAAGGTTAAGGAAATAAATAGAAAGGATGTGCAACCCAAAAGAGGTATCCATTTTGCACGTTGCGATAAATAATCCGTTTTTGCACCATAGATGATATATCCCGCCAAACCCATGGATAGTTCGAGCTGAGAAATTTGCAACTGGTTGATGGGGATTAATAAGCAATTCTTCCTTAATCCGTCACAACAAAGACACCCTAAGTGACAAGTAGAAGTGAGATGATGTATGCAGTCGAGGCATTCTAACATAGAGATAAATATTGACAGGAGAAAACGAAACAATTTATTTTTCTTTGGAATTAGAATAAAAAATTCCGAAACCCAATCCACACGAACATTACAACGTTTCTTTGTCCAGAGTGTCACCTAAATAGTTAACCCAAAATGTGGTACCGGTGCAAATATATCTCTGGATATTGTTACACCAATGTTTGTAAGAGAGAATGACGATCAAATAAATTATATTACGACAATAATGGCAGCTACTCTAGTAAAAATATAACCATTAACTCGGAACATTTACAGATATTACTAATTATGCTCTATACACTAGAGAACAACGCTACCCAGAAAACAAAAATAACTATCTAACCTGAAAACCTCTCATGGTTTCCTCAAGGCGGAGGCTGCTCCCATTACGACTGCCAATATGATCCCCACACCCGCTCCAAGCGAGGCACCTACTGCTGCCGCTGACAAAGAATTGGATTTAGCCAGGGCATCTCGATCTGCACCTCCAGAAACTCCATGCTCCCTTGCAAATTCCATGAAAATCCGATCTCTAGCTAACTCCTTCAAGTACCAGAAGATATTATCAGTGTCACTTTAAATTTATCCAAAGGTAGCAAATATAACAAGAAGACAGAATCCTGGCCCAATTTTAAAGAAACTTTCTTTTGAGAAGAAAGTGATTGAGAAATACCTGAAAATCTGCTTCCTCCTTGGTGTGGAGCACTTGGTGAACTATTTGACAGAGAGCTGTAACACCTTCTATAGGGAGAACTGCAGGTTTCTTTTGGAAAGGCCTCCGAACAAGGTTTAATGGAGCAAAAATGAGCTTCTCGTTACCAGCTTTCCTATCAATGGAATCATTGTTCACATAATTCCATGAGAGGGAAGAGCCAACAGCACTAGGCGTAACATATGGACATGAATTGATAACCACGGATGTGCTAGGAGATGCTTGATATGCCTGAACTACGGTATTAATAGCTTCCTTTTGCTGGTGTGCACTAACAGAGAATTTGTTTGTTATAGCAAGGACCCAAGGAACACCTAGAGATTTAGCCTCATCGAGGATTATAGACAGAGCTGGTGGTTGTGATGCACTCGAGCCATATCGAGGTACTCGGTGGGACAAGTTATGTACAAGAACAACCAAATCAATTTTCTTACTGAGATCACGAATTCCCTTCCACAATTCATCCCTGAAGCGGGAGGCTTCCATATTCAAATTCTGCAATTTTATAAGGGGGAACAGACAGACAGAGTCAAATACCTGAACAAGCAATTCAGGTACTTTTACATTTCGGATGAAATTGAAATTAGAAAAAAAGTCGCACATATACAGCTTTGCTTATCCAGACTGCTCAGTAAAAACGTTTTAAATTAATGTAGGATACACACAGCAACTTTGAATTTAAAGTTCAATCGAAGATGCTCAGTTCTAAACATTTTGGATAACAAGCAGCACTATATGTAATCATCCATTGAAGGTGAGTTAACTTTCCTCACGAAGAGGACCATTTCAAGATGTGTTTGACTGCATCATGGTGATACACGCACGTCCAATTTACCACTCATAAGCTTAAAATTTAAATATAAAACAAGTAAATGGAGTACATGATAGTACTTTACAGGTCAAACATTAGTTTTTGGGGTTACAGAACAAATTTCCAAAACCCCATTGAAATATCATCATAACATAGAACATTTCAAACAATAGTTCAATGAAGTTCGGTGCATGCATGCTTGTTTAATATGTATGACAGAGGCTGGCATAACCAAAAGGATAAAGGTACTTGGGATTTTGAGAATCTATCATCTTAGGTCCAATCCCTGTCAATAGTTCATCACATAATTAATGATGCCATAATTTTCCATTTCTAGCAAAGATGAAAAGAAATTCAGGAATCCAGACTACCCATAACCCAAAATGTGCAATTTAATTAGAAAGAACTCCAGAAATTCCAACACCCCCATCAAATATTTGGACATAGTCATTCTCTTACATCTGCAGGCACAGTAGTTTATCAGATTACGAATCAAAGTGGTAAAAGGGAAGAATTTCTAATTTATTTTCCTCTTGGTTCTGGACAATACAATAGACAGAAACTTTGCCATGCATACAATTCTGGTAGCAATCAAAATAAACTTGGAATGCTGATTTAAAAAATGTTTACTAGGATTAAATAATCACGCAAACATAAATGGATGGAAACAAACTTTTAAGAGTGCAAGCACTAGATCAGAAGAACAAACCTGTAAATTTAGTCCGGCGGAATCTAAATAGAACAAACCACCAGCAACACCTTCTCGAACATCCACATCTGCAGCAAACGCTTCTAGACTAGTATTGTTTGTAGTTCTTCCCTGATCCAAGATTGACTTAAGAAGAGAGGTCTTACCAGCACCCTATATGATGCATAAGTTTTCTCATTAACTATGATTGAAAAACTAAAGCTTCTGTCAGCCTTAGAGTATGATAGTTCTTAATACCTCAAGCCCAATTAGTCGCACCCTGCGGGTTCTAACATGAACCTCTTTCGCAACTGTAGAAAAATCAGTAGTACAAAATACAACAAAATCGTTAAGACCGTCTGGATGGATGAACTTTTGCTCAATTTCTACAGGCATATTCTGATTAAATTTTAGATCAACACGAGATGGATCAATTGAAGGAAATACAGGCATCAATCCATCCCCCAATAATTGTTGTTTAGGTGGTCGTCTCAATGGAGCTCCAACTCGTATTCGAATCCTCTGTATCTCTGGCTGCAATTCATGATGCAGAGAGTAAGCTGGTGGAGAAGGAAAAGATTCCACCGTAGTTGAGCACCTGGCAGAGTTTAACAATGAATGAGCAACACATGACATAGAGAAGGGAAACATTGGTAGACCAGATACTTGTTCTCACTAAGATGAAGAAATGGTTCTCCAAATATGTTACAACTGGCAATTAAAATATGGTATACGTGATTTAAAACTGAAACAGATGACCTCGCAGCACCCTAGCAGTTCATCTTATCTTAATGATAGACTGTTAACTCAGCAAGTCATAGGGAGGTGGAGGAGAGTCATAGGTTGGTGGAAGGAAAAAATTGAAATACAAACAACATTGAACTAATGAAGGTATATTACACCCATGGCAAGTTTTGTAGAAATATTATTCTTCTGCCATCAAAGTGGCAAGGGCAACAAATTCTTCAAAAATGCATGTCACAACACTTAAACCACCTCAGGTTATTTATAATTTAATGATGCATTTAAAAAATATAATATTGTAGAGGTGGCAAAACGGGTTAATGGGTGGAAATAATCGGGAATGATAAACTATCCACCAGTTGATAATAGATCTATATAGTACACTTACAACAATTAACCCAACTGCAATTTTTGGAACAAAAAAAGTGATTTATCATAACTAGATCTTTTCTGATAATAATTTTCCTGGTTTTTCTGCTTTCTTTTTCTCTAAAATTTCAATTTCTTCTACTCTCTTTCACCGCACAAATTGGTGTGGATATGCCCATTGTTATCAATCTCTCCCCTCTCACAGCCATTAACTGCTGACATTGGATTTGCAATCGAACACTTAATCCCAAATCTGCACTCCTTGTCCCCATCAAATATGAAGTCCACCTCTAATAAAAATCTTGTACAATCCTCTCACCACCATTTGAATTCCGTCTGAACTTCATTTTCACCTTCTTTGTCTTTCAATCCAGCACACCGTACAATACAACTCCTAAACACACATAAAACTGAGTGGGTGGTCACTGGGATGTGAACAAGGAGAGGATGATTGACTGCCAAGGGGCAAGAGCAGAGAACGAGATGTATACTTTTTTACTAAGATGTGAGTTAGGTCCACACCAACCAGCTTAAACACATTTAAATAAGGGCCCAACCAAGGCCCATTTACTTCTGCCACCTCTAGCCATAACCAACAAAAATGTTTAACATCTCTCCATGACTCTACTAGTGAATTATAAGAGCATCATAGATATCAGGATCCTTCTGCACTCATATCGATGTTTTTGCCAGGACACATGGTATCCTTGAACAAAATATATTAAGAAATTTATCGGTAAAAATGAGCTATGTGCTCGAGCAACCCATGCCTGAACGCTATAATGGAGGATATTTTTTTGGTCTTGCATGGAAAACAACCAACAAGAGCTTTGACGTTTTGCTGACTGAGAAAAAAAAGATAATCAACATAATGACGGCAATGATGGTTAGCAGCATCAGCACGTACATTGCGGAGATGATGAGACATTGAGAATCAATTGTAATTAGATTCAAAGGTATAAATGGTGCAAACAATTTAACACAAATGACAAGATAAATGAATTAAATCAGGGGGGCAAGGCAAGGTTAAATAGAACATACAGAAATTCAGTTAACAAACAACAGTACACCAGAAAAGGATGAACAGAGGCAATAATAATCTAACAAGTTGGGAAAAAGGATACCAGTTTCCATTAACTCGGGCTTGAACCAATGTACAAAGGTGTAATCCAAAACCAGAAATATCAACTTTTAGAGGGTCTCCATGCTTCTCACAGGGAATACCATTCCATCCTAGAGGAACCAAGGAAGTAGCAGCGCGAATTATTGGGGATTCCACAATATGCCCAAGTTCAACTGTATCAGCAACTGAAATTCCTAACCATTTTTGTAAATGTGGGAATTGTAGCTCTTGCTCTCTCCCCAAGAATGAAAATGCATTTTCATTCATGTAGAGTTCATAGATTCTGTAACATTGACAGGAAGTTGATAGAATGATCATGATTAGTGCCATAGAAAGGAGAACAATTAAGTAACATTTGGTAATAAAAGAGAGAAAATTAGGAATTCAAGGTTGTACCAAAGCAAAAAGGTGAGGTATGTTACTAATCAGCCATGTTAATTGACAGGTACATCAGTGTCAACAAATCATTGCCGAGAATAATTCAGATATTAATTCAAAAGATGCAGGGTTTACACTTGATGAGATAATCAAAATTCTCTATATCAGAACATTAAATGAGTTTTTGAAATATTAAATACGATTACTTGGGATAAATTCTCATCACCATTGTCGCTAAATCATTTTAGTTTTAAAATTTTCACAATGAAAGAACTTCAAATGTTAATATAGCAAGACGAATATTGTTAGTTCAAATGATAATAGCAACACAAAATACTATATATGTGAGAGAATATTCAAAATCATTTTTTTATGTACAACAACAACTAAGCCTTTAATATTGGGGTAAGCTACAAGAACCAAAGAAAGAATCAAGTTGTGTCGCACACATGCGTCGATCTTTTCCAAGAGCTTCTTTTTGTAAGAATATCTTCATTAATCCCTTTGAACTCTATATGTTTGTTATTGTCGATAAATCTGAATCTCAATACCAAACTCCATGCCCCTTTGAATATAGTTTCATTCCATTATATAGATGAGCATATTACAATAAGAATCTCTAAAAAACAGCCTCAGAATCCCTAAGATTCTGCCAAATATACTAATTACCATCTATATTATATATCATATCAAATATTACTATATATATCTATATAATATTTATGTATATCATTGACATCTCCCCTCAAATTGATACTGGCCAATCAAAAGCATCAATTTGTCAATCCAAATACTCTGTCGCAGAAGAATCAACACCCTAGTCGGGCAAATCCGTCGCAAACACTTGTGCAAAATACGTCTCGCACCGCGACAAAGGTATAAACGCACAACACCCGTGTAAGGCTCAAGCGCACAACAACCGTGCAAGCCTAAAACGCACAACTACCGTGCAAGGCTCAAACGCACAACAACCATGTCAGGCTCAAACGCACAACCACCGTGCAAGGATACCGCAAACGCCGCGGCAAAAGTACCGATCACCACACACACCAGAAGTGTTGTGGCACCCAGGTCCCCAAAATCGAGCAGAAGCCACAAAACGAAGATTCCATCCCCGGAATAAATGATGATGAAGATATCTAGCGTACAGTAACAACAAATCGCGAAAGCCAGATCTTAAAGCAACGAGCTTTGATTCTAATGAAAGTGTCTCTTGAACAGGTACATGGGAACAATCACCAATATTAAAGTTGCTGAGGTGAAAACCCTACGCGATCGATGCCAAAAAAATTCCAAAAGCCCTAAACCACCAAGCAGTCGATGACCCAAAAAATTACGGATGTAATATTGGATCGAGACGAACAAAACCACTGCAGGGAATAACCAAAAATTCCAGAGATCAGTGGAACGAAGAACAGACGCAGAAAACCGAAGACCCAGACACCTCTGCGCACGAAAAGCAAATCGTGGAACGTGCACACCCAAGAAAAGTTTTGCCCAAAGCGTCAAATGGATCGACTAAGAGCAAATCCAAATGATTTGCGAGCACCCACAGAAAATTATTCGAAATAAAAAGATCCAACCACTCTAAGAACAGAGGGATTGCGACCAAATCCCAAGAACCCATACAACGCTTCGGTGATTTTAGGAAGGAGTATCCCAATGAAAGTCACGATCACTCCAAAATCAAAGAAAGGAGATTGCGGACGGGAAAAATGCGATGACCAGTAACACGATGAATAAACTTGATGAACAGTAAACAGTAAACGAGGAACAGGAAAAAAAAATCGCGTTGAACAGTACACGATGAACAGTAAAAACGCGATGAACAGTAACGGATGAATAGTACGCGTGATGTACGAGCTTAACATTGCGTTGTGAACAGTAATCGCAAACCCAAGACATCGTGCAAGATTCGGCCGTTGAAAATCTGATAGGAAAAAGAAAAAAAAAAGAAAAATTGTCGCGCAAACAGTGCGCGAAGGGAAAAAAACAAAGAAACAGGTGACCACTGTCTGCCCCCAGCGCTGCTGCCGGAAAGAAGGCGATTAAGCCTGAGAGCAGAAGCCCAGCGCAGCCTGTAAACCCTAACTCCCTTTTTGTTTTAACCTGGCTCTGACACCATGTCAATAAATCTGAATCTCAATACCAAACTCCATGCCCCTTTGAATAGGGTTTCATTCATTATATAGAGGAGCATATTACAATAAGAATCGCTAAGAATCAGCCTCAGAATCCCTAAGATTCTGCCAAATATACTAATTACCATCTATACTACAAATCAAATAATATCATATCAAATATTACTATATATATCTATATAATATTTATGTATATCCTTGACAGTTATAACTTTGAACCACGTCTTCTTTGGTCGTCCATTTGCTCTCTTTAAATGACCGAAATCCATGAACTCCACTCAACACACAGGTGCATCGTTGGGCCTACGTCGTACGTGACCAAACCAGCGTAAGCAACTTTCTTGCATATTTTCTTCTATACAAGTAACATCTACTTCAGCTTGAATGTCTTCGTTCCTTATTTTGTCTTTTTCTGGTTTTACCATATATCCAACGGAACATACGTATCTCTGTCACACTCATCTTTTGGATATGATTCCTCTTGGGTACCCAAGATTCCGTCTCATACAACATGCGGGCCTGATGGTAGTTCTATAAAACTTGTCCTTCAATCTCAGCAGGATATTACGATTGTATAAAACTCCAATGGCGTAAACTTATTTTTGCTATGAATGTTCAAAAAATTAGCCTCGAAAGAAATATTGTACCTCACCATCCGCAAAACTCCAACCAGATTAAAAAAAGGATCAAAGCTTGCACTTGAGTCATATTGCTGAAGACACATAATGTAACACAGAAATTCCTAATCGGCAAAAAAGTGCAAACCATAAAAGCCCCCAAAATAGGGGCGAATGTACGTGGTTTAGTGGTGGGACACTGGACTATGAATTCGAACCTTGGCAGAACCTTCACTTTTTATTTGTTTACTTTACTCTCTTTTTATTTGTATACATGATCGATAAACATCCGCATTTGAAACAATAAAGTAAACATCCGGCATTTGAAACAAATTTTATTATATGTAAAACAAATAAATGATTTCTCAGTATGAAACAATGCAGATTTACTTTTCCTTTCCTTCCAATCCATAATAACATTTGGCAGTGTAATAGTCTATAATTCATCGATGGACAAATATAAAATATCAATAAGTTATCAAAAAAATTTCACCATAAAGTGCTCTCTTTTCACTTTGCTTTGCACTCTTATAACTCTCTCCCATAAAAAAAATGAGTATCTTAAACATGTAAATAACATGATCTCGTCTTTCTTAAAATCGAGCAAGTCTCTTCCTTCTTTTTGATGAATATCGATTCATATCATTCAATGATCAACAATATTCAGTAAATACAATGTTAGCAATACAACTAGGTATATCTTTCATTACCCTCACATATACAATTTGCTACTTTCCCAATAGTGTGAGCAGCTTTGTTGGAATTACACGAAATATGTGAGGCCGTGAACGACATAACTAGCTAGCAAGAAAACGAATATCAGAGATATTGAGACTACTAATTGACAAGCTATCATCTCCCCTATCCGCCCCCATCATCACTGTATAGACAATCCCCTTCAATGAACCGAACATTGTAATAATTGTATTATTACAATTAAACTTAATAAGTGTGTTATTTCTTGAAATCAGCAAGTCCATTTCTTGAAATACTCGTATTGTAAGTTTTTACCTAGTGGTTTTTACTTACAACCTTTAAAATCGGACATTTATCATGAATTTTTGGTTAATTTTAATATAATTAACTTTTGTCACCTCAAAAAAATTACTAGATTCACCCCAGCCCCAAAACAGAGCACTACCTTTGAAACCGGCACCTATATGACCTCATTGAGTGTGATTGAAAGAGTTCCCTGACTTCAGCAATCACAGATCTGACCTGAAAACAAATTTACCATATATTATAGATAAAATCTAAAGGCTATACATATATCTATATCACATTCCTGAAAACAAATGTACCGTCAGTTTGAAATAAAAGAAGGCAACTAAAAAATATGCATATCACACTCTTGAAGGAACAACATGTTCTAAGCAAGAGAGAAGAAAACTGAAAGACACTATAATAAAAACACAGAAAAATTAGTAAGAAGTCTCACCGATGTCAGTTTTGAGTATTCTGAACTGGATAGCGACTCAACAGATGAATTTCCCAAAATATACAGCTGTTAAAAACGACAAGAGCTAGATGATTGAATTATTGGAATTACTCTGACCTTGTATGAACTTCCAATAGAAAGTAGTGAATATATAGATTTATATTCTTAATGTAGGATAGTGCAGAAGAATATATATATTGTTGTAGGCACAATGTGAATTTACATAGATTATGCAAATTTTCAGGCATAATTCTATGCAGTTAAATAATACCAAAGGACAAAAAAAAAGAAGGGTACTCAATTGATGATCGTACTTGCCCAAAAGGAACGTATGAAGGTAAGGAAGTAAGGATACTGCGCCATGCCCTCTGGTCCCCACCGCTGCTACCATTCTTTCCAGATGACTTCCCATTATTCAGTCCATCAGATAACTCTTCATTTTTTTCAGGGAAAGGCCGAAGAGAAATGCCATCAGAACCCTCCTCAATCTCAAGAGATTGTGGAGGAGTAACTATATCATCAAATGATGATGTTACAGAGGAATCAGTAATGACTCTCTCAACTGCATCGACTTTTTTCCTCATATATTTATTTAGCTGTCTTCTAACACCTTCTATTGGAACAAGTCTTGAAAGTCTCCAAAACGGGTTCTGAACAGGACCTAAACCTAAAACCAACTCCTCTCCTTCATGTTCCTTCACCCTTTCTGCCTTATGCTTCTCCAAATTTTCCCTAGATTTTGACATAGATGGTGAGGTTTCAGCATCAGAGGCTGACAATGGATTTTGTGCATTATAGTGATGAAAATATGCTGGAGACAGAATTCGAGGCACTAAATCTTCTGGAATACAATAGGTTTTAAAAAAATGCTGCCATCCTTTTCCATTCACATAGCTGAAACAAAAAAAGATGTCAAAGAGGTTCATGACATGAACTAGACTATTCAAAACATCACATAATATGGTAGCATACGTACTCTCTTAGGGCAGCATTTCCAACTGGGGGTTGTGAGAATGTGATACACTTCACCTGGACCCTTTCAGTTTCTTTTGATGAAACAGCGATGATCCTCAAAATTGCAAGGGTGGCCAAAACTGCTACCTGAAAAGATAGAATTCTGCTCGTGTTGATGGCTGGGAAGGTTAAGTGAAAGCAAGATAAACGAAAATGTCATACCGCTCCACCAAGCGAATGCCCACATAACACAAGCTTTTGCCTCTTTCTCTGTGCTAGCCTGTACAACTCTAATGCTGGTATTCCTTTAGCACGTGCCATGAATCCCTGAAGACAGTTGAAGGAGAATTACTTACCCCAAACTGGGAAAATAAAGAAATGCATGATTTGGCAGTTTCATTAAAGTCATCTTGGAAGATCCTAGATCCTGCAAATTTAAAAACAAATGCCAGAGAGTGGCTCCAGTACATTATGAACAGCAGGCTTAGGATTAAATTTTGTTTGTTTAGGTTTTGTCTCCATAGAAATTGAGATATTCTGCCCGTTATTCATTTGACTGTCAGGTTCTGCAGCTTCACTCCCACTCCCATCAGTCATGGCATCTTCATGGAATATAGCACCTTGAAATATATTTGCATCAACCATGACATCCCTTTATAACAGATAGAGGGAAAAGAAAGTCAAATACAGTGACAGTAATGATTTTTAAAAATAAAACAACCATTTGGTCAGTGTAATTTCTACATACTTGTACTGCTTGGTTCCAATGAAGGAAGCAAATAACGTGTCTCCTGCCTCAGCTAATAGATACCTAAGAAGTTAGAAATCAATGAAGTTAATCTATGGAGACATTTGGATGATGGGTAATGAACAGGAATTCAAGAACTTAAGAGGAAAACACACACATCAGAAAGCAAGAGGAAAAATCCAAATTGTCGGTGTCAATGGACTTTGATATCTCAAAAACAAATGATGAAAAAACAAAAGAAGAAAAGTGAATGTTGATTCCCTTCCACTAATGTTTATTCACATAAAACCTTGCAACTGCTTACTTGTCCTGACTACAGTTTCCAAACTGGTATATTATTTGTTTCCCGGAATCAAGAAAAAAAGGGACGACTGTGTTGACTATTTCAAGAACAGGAGGCAAGACTCTAGTTTGGGGAAGGGAATAGAAAGAGAAATGGCTAATAAAAATGCAAATAGGTTCCTAAGGCCTATCCATTAACCTTATGAGCTAGCCTCTTTCATTTTCTCTGGTCCTTACTTTCCCAAACAAACTAATATTGTGCGGAAATCTTGAATTAGTAAAGAATTTACAGGTATAACTTGGAGACGGAGGACACACTACCAAACTTCCATTCTTGATATAAAGGGGTCAAGGAGGATCAAAGCAACAAAATCAAAGAAAAAGTGACTATCTGAGCAATCAATCTGGAGACTTCACCTATCAATACCATCACACGTGTTAACTGTGACAACACGGGAACTGTGGCAACACGGGACTCATGTTTTTATGACTATTTTCACTATACATTATTAACCTAAAGAAAAATTTTGTTAATTAGCAAACCTGATTAATTTTAATTTGATGTTAAAAAACTTATAAAAACTGATTAATCTTAATTTTGATGTTAACAAAACTTGTTTTTTATATTAATGACGAATTTATCAAGTGTGTAGCAAGGTTGACTTAAACCAGAGTAAGACCAGCAAAGTTGGAAGGATTCGCGTCAACAAAGATAGGTCAGCCAAAGTGATCAGCACAAGTGATCAACAAAAATAGGACCACACGATCAACAGAAGTGATCTCCGGCCGATTGAATAATCAACAGAACTGATCAATCCGGACCTAATGAACTCAGGTCAGCTGAGTTATCAGCAAAACCGATCTTTAGGACAGCTAAAGGAAATAGAGCTTAACCACACAAGCCAACTAACTGAGCAGCGAGGTTGAATCAATCCAACCTAGCTGATATAATTAGTCCAGCTGGATATCCAACCAGCAGAGCACTAAATCAAGTTGATGCAATCAGTAAGAGTCAACCAGATGAAGATCAATTGAATAACCCATAAAACAGAAGAGATAGAGACCCGGTGATTGATCACCAGCAGACTTTAATATCATAAGGCTTACTAGCAAGGTCAAAGAACATCTAGTTACGCTAGAAGGCCAAGAAAGGCAATGTAGCCGTAGGAAAGTTAGAGAAAGCACATGAAGCCAGAACCGTACAAGAAATTTCCAACGGACATATTTTCGTATCTAATGGACATATCAATGTCAAAGGCTATATATACACACTTGAAGATTGAAGATAAAAGAGAGAGGACAATCTGCTATATGAGAGCATTTCCCACGTGAGATACTATTGTTGCAAAGCCATATAAGAGTATTATTTAACTGTACGACATGTTTTCTGGACAGATTGAGAACTTAAATGAGTTGTGGTGTTGTTGAGCGGTAGAGTCGCTAGGAGTTTTATTAGTAATAGTGACATCGACTAGAGTAGGTTTGTACAACGGATTTTATAAGTCAAAGTCTTCTAGTGTATGTGTATCCTTCCATTTGTGGAAGAGGGGGGAGACGTAGAAGAATTACACCACCTTCGAACTTTCAGAAGCAAATCCGCATGCATTTTTTTTGTCTTATTTTTCTTGATTGTTTTGTTCAAGTATTTTACTTTGTTTTAATATGTTTCAGAGCAGATCAGTTCTAGTGTCTTCCACTTGATTTTGTAAGTCAAACTCAATCTACTCTCTCGGGCATTTCAAGAACCAAAGTTATTGCAACTCGAGTCCGCTCAGCAGCTAACCTGACTGAAATGTTAAATCATTAGATTCAGCTAAGTTAATACCCCATCGACCCTTGACAAAGTTTTACTGGGTAGAAATCCATATTGATCCATTTTTGCAATAAATCTTTGGTTGTGCCATTGCTTTCGTGTGATCGGCGGAACACATGACAACAAGAAAATGTCAGAGGCCACACACTAAGAAAATGTCAGAGACCACACACTAAGAATAAACAAAAAGTTTAAAAAAATAAATTCAAATATTGATGACGAAGGGTGAACACTTGATATATATTAAGTAAAACACCTGTGAAGAACATGATCAGAAGATGGTTGCACGTGCTCTAAGGAAACTAATTGTCCCCCAAAGTCGGCCTTGAATTTGTTCACTGCTCGAACCACTTCAGCAGCAGGTCTCTATCAGAATGCACGAATTTATAAGTCACTAATTTCAGTGCAACAGAATGTAAAAGGCGTAATGCTTTAATCAGAAGAAAAACTTACAGAGAACATTTAAAGCTTCATCACTACGATTATAAGAACCTATTAATATTCAAATATGCATATTGCCCTCTAAATAACGTTGAATGAATCAAAGACGCATTAACATAAACTTGGGGTACAGTTTGCAGACAAGTTGAGCAATCTTTTCAAACATATTTTTATCCCGGGAGCTTCCATTGTCGGACTCTATTTTGATATGTTCCGGCCCCATTGTAATCTGCAGGTGTCTTACCCAATTCTAAATCGAATCAAGTTACGACTTTGAAAGAGAGCGACTGGTTTTCTTCAACTATTGAGTTCCCCCTCCCAGATCAATCAATATTACCCACAAGACAAAATCACTCGGACATCAAAATCACAAGTTAAAAAAAATGAAAACTTTCGACATCATTGACAATTCTTATATCAACTGAGTTAGAAACCGTAATGCACCTTGTATACACACTCCGAGAGGACCATGCAACAGAGAATTTCCTGCAAATCTGAAAGCGTCTCTGCTTTAACAGCACGGCATAAATCCAGTAATTGCTTCTTACGGTGCTCCAACTCTTCCTGGATCTTATTTTTCTGTTCGCGGCGGTCATTGGTCCATGGCCACTTCACCACCATCTTCCACGGCGGAGGCCAGTTCGCTTTCACAAATTTGGTGCGCTGATCTCGAATCCATGTCTCCACTCTCTGAAGTGCATCCATCACACATGCAATTCAATAAACCCTAATTTGGATTCCATGATGAGCAGGAATTTGTGGTGGTGATGTAGGGATGAATTTGCGATTTGTATGTAATGTGGAAACGTGAGGAAGGTATATGCCCCGAATCGATCATGGCTTGGCTTCTATTGTGTGTTTAATTTTCTTTTTTCTTTTTTTATAATACATGTGCAATTTTAATTATTTCGTAATAATAGATATTAGTGTACTTAAATAATAATAAGTTATTACTCTAGTATGATTATATTACCTAAATTATTTATTTTCCAAATAAAAATAACTACAAAAATATTAAATTAATAATACATTGTATAATCATTTTTGCTCGGATTCTTGACTAAAAAATAAATTACAAAGTTTGATATTTTGTTAAAAATATTTTTGCACAATTCTATGATAATACAATTGATATGATTTATTGCTATTATCTAAATTGTAAACTAATTAAATACCTAATTGTGTTATTGTTGGATTTCAGGTTTTGGTGATTACAAATGGTGCTACTTCAAACGTGCTAACACTAAAACAAGGCCACGTCCAGCAGAGTTCTTAAACTAGCATAGTCAAAATCTAGTAGAGCGTGGTCTAGCAAACTTATCGGAAAATAAAGCATAGTTATCGTCAACAAAGCTAACGTCCAGCAGGGCTATCGTCTAGCAGAGCTTATCCTTCAAGTAGAGCTAACCTAGCAGATGAGCTAAGTCGGAGATTTTAGAAGACTTCGAGGTTATCAGAGCGTGGTCAATAGCACTCTAACAAAAGTACTACCGTACATTGACATCAGGACTTACCAGAATTAAATAGTCGTTAATGACGAAATTGGTAATAAAAAGGAATGTGAAGATCATGTATGACCACAACTAATTGTACCCGATAGACAAAAAACGATGAAGTGTACATTGCAGGACTCTAATATAAATAACTCATAGTCTAGATGTTTGAAAATGGTCAATCCAATATACGCATGACTATCGAACTTATTCAAACATTCTCTGAAAAGCTTTCATTCGCTTACATCGTCATTCCGGCCAACTTATTGAAGAAAGCTAATAACAGCACAACTTACTCGCATATCTGAACACTAAAAAGTTCAAGAATGCTGAATCAAAATTATTCGGAGACTCTCGAAAGCTTACATTATTAAACTAGTATTTCATATTGTATTAAACATATTTGTTATGTTTGTGAATAGAACTAGTAGTTTAGGCTATAAACATGACATTAGCCTAAATGAGTAGTATACTATTGCATAAATCAAAGTCTTCTAATGATATTTTTTTTTTTGCAAAAAAGGAATAGGAGACGTAGAAGTTTTAGCTTTGAACTTCCATAAACAAATATTGTGTTCATTTTATTTCCGTACAATTCTTTCCATTCATTACCAAAGCAAGTTGTTTATACATTAGATATTGATATTCCGATTTCACTCCCTAAAAACACAGTTTATTCAAACACACACCAAATTATCTTTCCCAAAACATATCCTCCTAAATATTCCGTTGTTTTTAAA
The DNA here is from genome assembly GCA_907163345.1 of Haberlea rhodopensis. NCBI lineage: Eukaryota > Viridiplantae > Streptophyta > Magnoliopsida > Lamiales > Gesneriaceae > Haberlea > Haberlea rhodopensis. The sequence goes on along the minus strand of CAJQUN010000388.1, from coordinate 170,734 downwards.
AGAAAATAAAACCTCAAATGTAACTTTGAATAAAAGAAATTACTTTCTTAACCTTACATTTTATATTTTTTTAATTATATATAAAATTTAATATATATGCAAGATCATGTGACAAAAAGCGCATAAATATGCTGCATTTGGATTAAGCGATTTGAAACATTTGATTTCGGATCAATTTCATTTTTTTAAAATTTATATTGGGATAACTTAAAATCCATCCATTTATTAAGTTAGTTAAGATAATGGTGATTTAATGAATTTGAAATGCACCCGAGCGTCATTTCAAATACATTCATCAAATTACTTGTCAAAACAAATATATTCCTTTAAATCAAATAATTGTATATGAATGCAAGCTTTGTTAATTTAAGCTTGTTAAATCTTAGATTACTTCACTATAATAAGTTATTAATGTGTACATGATCTATAATATTTATCATTATGTTATTCATATGTAAAAGTATAATGTATTAGTATTTCATGACGCACTAAAATGAATTTGACATATTCGCATATGACAAGTTGAATATCATAAACTATGAATATAACATATTACCAACATGTCGATCCAAACATGACACGCTACGGATAATAATACAACATCAGTTATTACAAAAAAAATAAATAATAAAAAAAAATTAGTATTTAATTCGGCCAAAAATGCGAATATATATATAAGAACTGATCAAAGAAAAATAGTTCCATCGTCATATGGGTACTTTGATAGAATCACTAGTTCATTTAAGTTTGAGTCTATATGGAAAAAATTCAAGGACTCTACGGAGGAAGTTTATTCATTATAGTCCAACAAAAAAAATATTAAATCACTTAGGTCCATTTTTTTGAGAAAATGACCAAAATAGCCTTATGTTTCCTCATTTGTCTTTCGTCCTCCTCTACCCCATTTGTCTCATTCATTCACAGGAAGCTCATCTTCTCTCATTTCAATTTCTCCTTCATTCACAATTTTAGTAAAAAATCTCTCTCGCTTTCAGTTACGATTTTTTTAACTTAGGGTTTTTGAATTTCCTCATTCTATCTCTTCGATTTTCAATTCCATCATTTTGTTCCAGATTTTTTTTTCAAATCTGGTATGTATTACAGTTGAGTTTTCTCTTCATCTATTCGATTTTCCATTCCATCACTTCTTTCCAGACTGGTATGTATTACTTTAGGGTTTGTTGTATATATATATATATATATATATATATATATATATATATTTGTTGTTTTTGAGGTTTTTTAGTTGTGCTTCATTGGTGTCCTTGATCGCTATTTATTTAAACAGAAATTTACAGTGTAGCGATTTTATATCGCAAGTGCACGGTGTTAAATTTTAGTATATATTAAGAAAAGTACGAGTGTCGAACCCACGATGACTAGATAATAAGTACCAAACTCAATTAATTTAACTATATTTAGCCTATGATAATTAATTATGGAAATTATACTAATTTTGACTAATGACATGAAATTCAACCCAACGAGTAGTAAAGAGAATATAAATCAATGGAGACAATTATCAAGACTTCGGTTCACCTATGCAATCCGCCACAATTCGCCTATTAGTTAAAAATTAAATTCAAACGTTCTAAGGTGACGAGTTTTCCTAATGCACTTGTTATACTTTGGTCAAGTTATAACAAATATAATACTAACGTTGCAATAAGCTACTCTCGTATCCTTATTGAACAATCAATATCGAATTAGTATTTATGAAAACTACTAGCCTTCGATTTTGGTAAATCTATTGATATCACACGTGTATTTGACTTTATCTCACGATCTCAGTCTGAAATCCACTGCCTAATTTACTATATTGTATTGTAATCTCATATAGTCAATTCAATCGCAATAAATAATCAATCAAATGTGTTCAATCCCTTAAAAGCATGAACAACAATAAATTATGCACTTAGAATTGTAAGAATCAATCAAAACTTTAATTTAAATCATGGATTCAAAAAATGGGATCCCCTAGGTCTTGACAACAAAACTTAGCCAACAACAGTCATCAAATAATAATGAAAAATCTTTGCAACAATCTAAACATTAAAATCTGATAAAAATAGAGAACGTTTAGAAATACGAATTTAACAATAGTCGTTGACTCCTTGCGTTGTTGTGTCGTCCCGTCTATCCCGATGTATCTTCTTCTTCAATGGTTTGGATGGGATGGGATGAAGGTTCAAGGTGGAGTGTGGAGGAGGCTTTGCTTTTAGGTTGAAATCTGAGCCAAAAATCCCAATATTCGTGTCTTTCTTTCTTTATATAGTGGAGAAGGTATATAGAAGAGTCCATGTTGAACACAATCTCTAAAAGGAATTTTTTTTCCCTGAAAACTCCGCTAGGCGATCGATCGAGCAGGTCAGCTCGATCAATCGAGAGCTCTTTCTTTTCGTTTCCAAATTTCTCTGCCTTCCTCGATCGATCGAACAGGTCTTCTCGATTGATCGAGCAAAGTTCACTCTTGTTGGTCAAAACGCATGCTACGCTCGATCGATCGAGCCCTGAAACTTCCAACTTTGTGCTTCTTTGACTCAGTTCAGTCATTTTTCATCATTTTAGCTCATTTTCTCTACTTTTATGCAATTTCACCTAGATTCCTGAAATACACAAATATATACCAAAAGCGTAAAATCGTCCAGGAATCAACACAAAAATCAATATAAAATCATAGCAAAATAATTGTAAAAATCACACTTATCAGTCCTAGCTTGTTTGATCATTCCCAGAATTTACAGCATGACAACAAAACTTGCAACGAAGAAGACGACCAAGAGAAAAAGTAACTGATGCACGAAACTTATAAAAAGTAATTTGTGCATGAATCTTAAACTAACTGGTGCACAAACTTATAAAAGTAATTGATGCACGAACATATAAAAGTAACTTGTGCACTGACTGAGAAAATTAACTGGTGCAAGAACCTTAAACTAACCGGTGCACAAACATAACTGATGCACGAACAAACCAGGTGCACATATTTGACCACATTATGCTCAGTAGTTAATTTTACAAGTCCGTGCACCAGTTAATTTTATACGTTCGTGTATCAATTACTTTTATAAATTCTTGCACCATTTAGATTATATAAGTTTTGAGCACTAGTTACTTTATATAGATTTCGTGCACAAGTTATTTTTTATAAGTTTCGTGCATCAGTTACTTTCATAAGTTTCGTGCACCAGTTACTTTTATAAGTTTCGTGCACCAATTACTTTTTATAAATTTCACGCACCAGTTATTTTTTTCTCTGGGTCGTCTTCTTCGTTGTAAGTTTTGCTGTTGGGCTGTAAATTCTGGAAAATGCGAGCAAGCGTGGATGCCAATGAATCACAACTAAAAATATCTTATCAGCACATCTCTAGCTCCCCACTTCTTCACAGCTAGGCCAATTTTTAGAATTTTGGTGACGAAACAACGTTTCTTGAGAAGGATTTCAGCCACAGTAACTCAAAAAATTGAGAATGAATAGACAGCTAAAACAAAGTGCATTGAGAGAAGAAACTTGGGCCATGGTGGCGATGCATAGGGCGTTCGGAGCGGCGGCGATGGTGTGGCGATGTAAATGTGGTGGGAAGAAAGGGAGTGAAGTGAGAGATGCAATGTTTGGGTTTGAAATCCTAATTATGTTGAAGATGGAAAGCAAGGGAATTTTAGTAAACATAAAAGGCTTCAATAAAACAACAACAATAACAACTAAGCATTTAATCCCTGAATTGGGGTAGGCTACATGAACAATAGAGAGAATCAAGTCGGGTCGGAGACATGCGTCAATCTTTTACAAACGCTTCTAATCAGTCAACATATCTTCTGTAATCCCCTTGCACTCCAAATCTTTGCGCATAACTTCGAGCCATGTCTTCTTCGATCGTCCTCTCGCTCTCGTGAACTGGCTGAAATCCATGGACTCCACTTGACGCACGGGTGCACTGCTGGGCCTACATCAAACATGACCAAATCAATGTAAGCGGCTTTCTTGCATCTTTTCTTCTATACAAGCTACACCTACTTCAGTTCGAATATCTCCATTCCTTATCTTTTCTGGTTTTACCGCACATCCAGCGAAGCATACACATCTCTGTCACACTCATGTTTTGGATGTGATTCCTCTTGGGTGCCCAACATTCCGTCTCATACAACACTGCGGGTCTAACGACGGTTCTATAAAACTTTCCCCTTCAATTTCAGTGGGATATTACGATGGCATAGAACTCCGCTGGCGTTTCTCCATTTCAACCAGACAGCCTGAATCATGTGGTTAACGTCAATGTCAATCGCTCCATCCTTTTGGATAACTGAACCTAGGTATCGAAACTTGCTGCTCATCGATACTTCTTGACCACCAAGTGCTACAACACCGAAATCCCGAAAGGAACGACCACTAAATATGCACTCCATATATTCCATTTTTGACCTACTTAATCTAAAACCCTTTGATTCCAAAGTCTCTCTCCATAACTCCAATTTGACATTTACCCCTGACATTGTCTCGTGGCTTAAATAAAACAAAAGTTAAAAAAGGACTTATGTGAATAAAGTTCTCTCAACCATGGTGTTAGGATCGGTCCGGAGTGTTTAGAGGGGGGTGAATGAACACTCCTTTAAAATTAATCCTTTTGATTTCTCTCGGGTTAGTGAGTGAAATCTAATTCTTAATCAACTTCTCAGCAGAACAGACTATTGGATATAACAGTGCGGAACGATCTGTTCTAGACTAGTAAGAACGGCTCGATGGCTTTGAGAGTGTAACTTAGTGCGGAATGATAAAAGACAGAATATGTTTCTGGAAGTTCGAAGGTGGTGTAATCCTTCTACGTCTCCCCTTCTTCCAATTAAGGAAGGATTCCACTAGAAGACTTTGATTTATACAATCCTGTTGTACAAACCCGATTCAGCTGGATTTACCTCACTACCAGACTGAAACTCCTAGTCTCTCGATCTGTTCAGACACACACTGTCTGACAGTTACAATTAAATCTCACTTATCTATCTTAGTAAAGAATACAAAAGACATACTGATCTTGTCTATGCACACAATGATCCTATAACGATCAAATATTACAATATGTTGTGCTTATGAAAACTTTCGGCTCAAGAATATCTGGACTTGTAAGCTTGTGCTGTTTTTCTTTTCTTTTCGTTTATTGATCGATCAGTCGGCTCTTTGAGCTCTTTAGTTGCATCCTTATATAGTTGTTTGTACCAACGACATTATTTCTTTTTCTGTGCAACTCTAGACTCTGTTCAATCTCTGAGTAAGCTTCAGTCTCATTCTTTTAGGCACTTGCAATTCTGGTTTATGCTTTCGGCGTCTGTCAGGTAAGCTCTTCTTTGTCTTCTTACCTTTTAGGTAATCTTCAGTCCTTGGTCTTTTTCAACATTAATTGCATCATTGAATGCTTCAATAAATAGCCGTTAATGATTCGGACTGAAGAACGAAGCTTATGCAACCCTGTCTGCTCTGATCTGATCATTGTCGAGCTGGTCTCGTGCTACGATCTGGTCAGGCTGAAGTTCATCGATCCGTTCTGATTTTTGCGATAGACCATATCAGCTTGATCTGCTTTTGTCATGGTTTTACGGCTTTGATCGGTCTGATCTATTTTGTCATCTTTAAAATCCGGAACTAACACATGGATTTAGGGAGGTGTATTGGTTGATGACTTTTAATAACTTTTGTGGAGTTTAAAAGGTTTAGAGGTTTCCAATCTAGACTTTTATATACTCCATAAAAGTCTAGAGGTATCCAAAACTAACATTTATAATGTTTTTAAAAGTTTGGTGGTATTCAAACATTTATTTACTCTATAAAAGTCTAGAGGTATCCAAATTTCAATAGATTTTAATGATTTTTGTGGAATTCTTTAAGGTACAAAAATTGAAGCATTATATATAATCATAAAAATACAAACTTCTCCATGATCAATCCCATGGATTTGGCTTTACTTTTGTTTTGTTTCGATTTGTTTTTTTCCAATTTAGTGGAGATCCCAAATGGTATGCCTAAACTCATCGCCTTCCTATCTTCTCTTATACAAGAGACTATGAAAATCTTTTCATAACTCTGTGTAATTCTATAAAAGTCAATAGAAATCTATCAACTCCACAAAAATCTATTATTTAAATAAAATCATTAAAAATCAATAAAAGTCTAGAATGAATAAACATCTCTTAGTTGTACACTTATTTTTTGGATGATTTATGTGAATAATTTTTTTCTAAATAGCATGTTCATGCAATTCCCTCATTTTTTGTTTTTTGGCAGATTAACCCCTATGATTTCCCAAATAGGCGGATTACCCCTTGTAGTTTGAAAATATGTATTTTACCCCATGTAGTTTACAAAATAGGCAATTTGCCCCCCATGGTTTGAAAATAGGCATTTTACCCTCATGGTTTACAAAAATATGCATTTGACCCCCCCCCCCCCCCCCCCCTCCCCCGTGGTTTACAAAATAGGCAGTTTACCCTTATTTGTATAGTGTATTTCACACCTATTCACAAACTATAAGGGGGTCAAATGCCTATTTTCACAACTACATGTGTAAAATGCGTATTTTCAAACACAATTGGGTAAACTGCTTATTTTGTAAACCACAGGGGGGTAAATTGCCTATTTTCAAACAACATGGAGGTAAATTGCCTATTTAACAAACCACAAGAGGCTTATTTGCGACTAACTCCCCATTTTTCTTAATAATCTGACCAATGTGAGAAAAATATTTTTTTATTTGCAATTAAACGCAGTCAATTCAATTCAATATATTTGATCCTTCCAGTTATTTCAAATCCATCAACTCATTTTTCATTTGTTATTGAATTAAATCATTTTTTTCAGGCGAAATGCTTTAACTTCCCAATGATTTCATACAAATAGAAAATTCAATGGCAACAGACTAAAGAGGTATGTTGAATTCTTGGGACTGCATTTGACCCCACTTTTGAATTCAACGTACTCGATCAATTCTGCCATTAATATAATTTTTCATAATAATGTTTTTCTCGTAGATTATCACTCAACGGGTCTTTGACACGGTTAGTTAAGAACGGTGTCCTTAAGTATAACTGTCCTACACAACAAACATATCAGATATATATTGTATATTTACTCAAAAGTATCATCCTTAAAGATAGCATCAATACAAGTTCACTGAACTTAGATTCTAAATCAGACATTATCCAACATCAAATGAGTAGACGTACCATATCGTACATTACAATATTACATGGATTATTTTTACAAAATAATATTTATTTGATTAAGACCTTAAAACATTATATATTTAATTTCTAAGTATATACTTGATGCTTCTTTCGTCGGCCTTCCATGGTTATGTCTCGATGTTTTCCGTTATTGGATTTCCCTTAGCCTGATATGGATTGTAAACTGTTTTGGTGGGCTTGGCTATGTGGGGATTTCGGTGGGGGTGGTGGTCTATGTGGTGGGTTCGGTCTGGATGGGAGCCTAGGTGGATTGGTTGGTTGTGACTTTGTTTCTGGTGGTGGTCTAGGTGTCGGTGGAGGTTTTGGTAGTGGGGTTGGTCAGGGCTGTCGGAGCTGGTGAAGGAGGAGATCTAGGCGAAGGTGTTGGTCGTAGGGTTGGTTGTGGCATCGAAAGTGCGGCTACTGGTGTTCTTGGTGACATGGGGGATTCCGATGGTGGTGGTGGAGGTGGACTAGTTGCTGGAGGTGGTATTGGTGGTTGGTGTGAATATGGCGGTGGTGTCAGTGGAGGTGGACGCATTCGAGGCGGTTTAGGAGGCGGTGGTGTCAAGTTTTGTGTAAGGTCTCATTACTAGTTAATCGGGATTCATCACGATTAAGCAAACCCGAATAATTAAAAGTTGAGACAACGAATATTACAATATCTTATTTTTAATTGAGATAAAATACATCAAATTTTGAAGCAATTAATCGGCCAAGCACCATGTAAGAACACAAAATCTTATGAAATTGGACACTTGGTGCACCCAACAATTAAAAAAAAAAAAAATTTGCATGCTTGGCCTAGGGGGTGTCGCCCACTTCTCTTTAAATCAAATAAAACTGGCTCAACTTTTCAGCATCTTCCTCACCATTTTTTCTCTCCATTTTCGAAAACACCATCAAAAATTCCATAGCAAAATGTTGGTCAAAAATTACATGCAACATCAAAATTGAAGAGAATTTGAGGTTAGAAGCAAGAAACCTCAAGGAATTTTAAAGATGGAGTCTTGATTAAATTTTAAAGATGGAGTCTTGATTTAGCTTTGGTGGATGATTTCTTAAATCTTCAAGGGTATAATTTCTTTTCGCTCTAGTTCTAGTTAGATTTTGTTGCTTAGAGTCGAAAATTTAGGTATGAACATGACAATTCAGAGTTCAATATGTTATAAAAGAAATTTGTAGAAAGTGATATTTAACATTCTGTAATTTCGTACTTTTGACATTTTTAATCTTCGAATTTGACTTTGAGCAAAACATAAAGTAGATCTTCAAATTTTATGTGGTTTTAAAAAAATGCATGTGATTTAGAGTTAAAATGAGTGAGTTATGTTCATTTTACTTTCTGTGTTCATTTTGAGTCTTGCATGTACTTGTAATGTACATGCAGTAGGATTTTCAGAGTTTTGATAAACATTAGTTCCGATTTTTTAAGTTGGGTTGAATAGAAAGTTGTAGATCTTTGAATTCTTTTCAAAAATTTTTTTTTAAAATAGGACTCATTTTGGACTTATATTAAAAGAGTTATGAATTTTATACTAATAGTGCACAATCTGAGCTCTGCATGATGGCGGAAATATTCATGCAGTGCGTTCTTCGAATTCCTGAGCATTTTTTGCTAGGAATTCTGAAAAATGTCTAGAAATAAGAGTTGTGGTGCTTCGAGTTGGCTATCTTTTTCCACTATAATCACTCAATTTGAATTTAAAATGAAAAAAGTTATAGTATTTTTACTAACACTGCTGAAGCTGAAAAACATATTTTTAAATGCTACGTTTTTAGTGTTCAAACTTCTTTTAGATGTATGAACCAACTTGACATTATCAAATATGAATAGTACTTTGAGTTTTTGAACTTTGAGCATTGGTTTCGAGTAATTTTGAGGTCGAATGAATTTATATGATTTTTCTACAAAAATGGGTCAGGCTGGAAATTTAAGAAAATCGCTAAGGGCCAATGCTTAGAACTTGAATTTGATTTAACACACTACTTGAACACTTAGTGTGATTTTTGGAATTTAGTGACCAGGTTAATAGATTCTGGGGTTGATTCGAGGAGTACTCGGTATATTAGCTTTGGTTTGAGGTACGTAGAAATGAATTTTATCATAACGTCTGTCAAAAAGACGTGTAATGATGCTAATGTATGATCTTATATGTCAATACTTGATTTATATGTGATATTTGATTTCTTATGTGAATTGCATTATAGTTGGAGATTTGGGTTTCTGTCATCGTTTTTGGGACTTGAGGTTGAGAGTTTAGTGAATTTTATTATTTGGCATAATTCTACCTCATTTGGTTGAAATCTTGACGTTTTTACCGATTTATATTGATCTTATGGGTTCAATTTCCTCGTTTAATCGAGTTTTAGGTTGCATGGACATCCATAGTATGCATGAGTGCGAGTTTCAGCGTGTATGTGTGTGGATGTTCGAAAATACAGTATGTGTGTGTAGTACAACAGGTGTACGTAGGTATTGTGATCAAACTTCGGTGTAGGTGCATGTTTTAGCAATGCTTGAGTCGATGTGGGGTTTAGTTGACGGTTCCACCGCTTGCCTCACATCATTGCTACAATAACCAATTTCAAATTGACTTTAATTTTCAAGTGATAAATAATATTGAATGATATAATTGAAAATTATAATATGAGAGCATGTTAATTGTGTTCAATGAATTGAATCAATTAATGAAATAAAATATGTTATTAGGATTTTAATGATGATTAGACATCTTAATAACTTTATAACAGAAGAAATGGTAAGAATGAGTACACGAGAATCAGAATATTTCTATTCCACATAGTTTAGATCTGATTAATCACCTCAAGTTAAGGAATAGATTATATGTATGATGAGGTAAATTTAGTGATAAAGAAGTAATGACATGGTGTGTTATTTGATTCTGTAGTGAACTTTTGGGAAGATAACAATTCAGATGTTGATCAGAATTAAAAGAAATATGTATGTTGCGATCAGTAACGTACGACAGTATTATTTGATATATGATTTGCTGAACTTATGTGAATTACGTGAAATCACTTGGCTATGTGCTTTTAGTTGAATTATGAAGCATTCATAATTGTTATATCGGTGTATGAAAATAAATGTTTTGCTAACACACATCATTTTGATAAATATATATCGATATATGACATACACGTTGGACATTTCATATTGATCTTTCCAATAATTTGATATCATTTGATTATGACTAAGATCTGTAGTGTCGTGGGGATGCTGTGCACGACGATGATAGGCAGTCTAGGTAGTGTCCGTAGTCACGCAAGTTGTCACCGGACCTAGACACGATGGATCGATCGCCAGAACTATTCATCGCCTTCCACATTTGTTCGTCTCGTCGCGATCGGTCGTTCAAGCCCCACGATCGATCGCGACCTGCAATTTTTTGAAAATATTTTTTCATTCATGGTGTTTTTCAAACCCAAACTCAAATCCAACACCCACAATATCTCAAAAACTCCACTAAAACACATTAAAACAATTAATACATCAGAATAATAAAATCCCTTAAAAAACCCAAAACTCAAACCCATCTCAATTCATAACCAAACTTCACAAAATTACAATCAAAACGAAGACACTCGAGAGGGGAATGAGTTTACCTAACAATCTTCAAGATATCTCGCTTCAAAATCGAGCCTTACTCAATTTTTCACCAATGGAGGGAGGAGGAAAAAGGGGAGAAGTGGGGGAAAAAGAGAGAATGTGTGGAGGAAGAGAGAGATGAAAGTGAAGTGGAGAGTGATTGAAAACCGTGTCCACTTGGTATATATATAATATCAATGCTCCAAAAACTCGAGTCTCAAATACTCGCACCAAAACTCTAAAATAACAAAAGTGTTCATTAAAATCTCACACTCCCTCAAAAACATCTCAAACCTTAATCCAAAGCTCCCGAGACTCCAACTCCCACTACCAACACAATTCCAGTTCAATACGTCAATGATGATACATCTCGAACATTTATTCCAATAATTCAAACAACGGTTAATAATCCCCTAAAATCTCGATTCGATAATTATCATCATTACCACAATTAATCTCCGGATATCACATTATTGGTTTTCTGGGTATACGTGTAGTTGTCATTTGATGTATGTCCATGATTTATTATGTGCTACTTTTTTGTTTTTTTTGTGGTGGCTCTTGCTGCATGTTTCATTGTTGGAGAATCATTTGGTTGTTCCTCAGGATCCTATCGGTTTCGTGCGCCATCCAGTGGTATGGCTTTTCGTAAAGGTCTTGGATGCGATGGCTTGTGCGTTTGTCGTCTTTTCTTCAGTTTTGCTCTTGTCTATCTCTATATGTACATTCACTTGTCTTATAATGCAGTTCACTTACTTGTCAGGAATCTAAGATTAATGATTTGAAGGGATAGTGTTTGGCTTTGGTGGTGCATGCCCCATTCTGTTCAAAGAAATATGATCTTGTGGATGCGTTTGTCTTCTGTTGGTTATGTGATTTCTGATTGTTGATTTTTCTATATTTTGATGTATTGCCAACTCGGCTATGGTTTAATTAATATAATATCTTATACCGTTAAAAAAAAAAAACACGTTGGTCTAGATTGAAAATACATTACATAGCATGCCAACTATCAATATCCATAGACAATGGTCTCATGTTTCCTCTGCACACCGGTGTTCTTTTATAACCGCACAGACAAACGCAATCACTTTGTTTTTTTCTAGATGACAAAAACTCTCTATTCTCTCTGTCCAATAATGGCGCCTTCTTCTTCTCTAACCCTAGCCATCGTCTCTTTGGCAACATGGGTTTTGTTATTTTCACCCACACACGCTGCCACGTGCACCTCACAGACCTTCACAAACAACAAGCTCTACGCTTTCTGCAACGATCTTCCCTCGCTCAACTCCTACCTCCACTGGACCTACGACCCGGCTCGAATCACCCTTTCCATCGCCTTCATTGCTCCTCCGGACCGTCCCGATGGGTGGATTTCATGGGCCATCAACCCAACAGGCACCGGAATGTTGGGCTCGCAGGCCCTCGTCGCATTCAGGGGTGCAGATGGCAAAATGACGGTTAAGACCTACAACATCACGTCTTATGCGATAATGGAGTCGAAGGTCTGGTACGAAGTGAATGATACCTCGGCGGAATTCTCGGGCGGGGTTACGAGGCTTTTCGCCACCTTAGTTTTGCCGGCGGGGGCTGGGACGACGGTTAACCAGGTGTGGCAGGTGGGGCCTTCGGTCACGGGTGGGGTGCCGGATAGGCATGCGTTTCAGCCGGCAAATCTGAACTCCAAAGCCAGTATTGATTTGTTGAGAGGACAGAGCACTATTACCACTGTCGGAAACTCTAGAACCAAGAAGAGGAATGTGAGTTTCTCTCTTTCTATCGATAAAAGTTGTAATCTTTTTATTAGAAATAGTTATATGCTGAATCGTCTCCTCCATGATCGATTTTGGTATGCGATTATAATTTATAATTTTTTAAAGCCATGGTTGATTGCAGTATGAATGAGGAAACTATATTTCCGATTAAAATATGTTCCTACTTCAATTGAAAATAATTTTTTTATATGTTCTTAATTCCTCTGTCATTTTCATTTTATTTATTGAAGACTTGAAGTAGTTCCTAAAAAGTATTGTTGAGTGAAAATACTTTTATAACTGTTTCTTGGCTGGTTTATGTTCTGATTGAAATGTTTGTGTGTGGAAAAAGTAGTAATATTTATTTTAATTCGAACAGATTCATGGGATACTGAATGTTGTGAGCTGGGGGATTTTGTTTCCTATTGGGATCATCATCGCAAGGTATTTGAGGGCGTTTCCATCTGCAGATCCAGCTTGGTTCTATCTTCACGTTTCCTGCCAGGTATCAGCCTATGCCATCGGAGTTTCTGGTTGGGGTACAGGGCTTAAGCTCGGAAGTGAATCGAAAGGTGTTAGGTATACAAATCATCGCAATATCGGGATTGCACTCTTTTCTCTTGCAACTGTACAGGTATCACAATCTGATCAACTTTCTTGAATTCATCAGCCTATGTTTCTCTTCATTGTACTGGTTCAATCCTCACTCGTTACAGATTTTACTGTTTCAAATCATGGAGTGCTGAATTAAATAAGAGCTGTGAAAAACCTGATCAATTTTAAAATTTAAAATACAAAGTTTAACGTTTAAGGCAAGATTCTGACCGTGAATATATGTTGTACATGATACTCTATCTGTGCACAAACTATGAGTGACTCAATTAACTTCTGCATTTGAACTTGGATTGCTGCGACGAACACAAACTTTCCATTTGAAATTTCTTGCTCGATGCTCTGTACCTCTAACTTGAACTACCTATTTTGGTTAATCATTAATGTGTTTTGACTTTGAATGTGCCTTTTTGGATTGTTCATGAGACCGCAAAAAGATCAGAAATATATATGTTTTGTCATTTGGCTAATGCGTTGGCTTTGAATGTAGATTTTTGCTTTGTTCTTGAGACCCAAAAAGGACCACAAATATCGGTTTTATTGGAATATCTACCATCACGGAATTGGATACGCGATTCTCATCCTTGGCATCATCAACGTGTTCAAAGGTTTAAACATATTAAAACCCGAACCGAAGTGGAGAAATGCATATATCGTTGTGATTGCTATACTTGGAGGTTTGGCTGTATTGTTGGAAGCAATCACATGGATCGTGGTTCTTAAGAGGAAAAAATCGAGTAAGTCGACCAAACCTTACGAAGGTTTTAATAATGGAAATGGGAGGCAAGATCCAGTGGGCTTATGATCAATTTGGTGTTGGAATTGATGAAAGTTTCTGATAGTTTCGATATTCATCCTGTTTTATCAACTTCTGTGTGGTTTTGGCTTTACTTTCTTCCTTTTCTCCACTCCCATGTACACTACTGTTGTATTTAGTTTGGCAAAAGATACATATATTTATAGATGGATGAATTATATTTTCTATTAATTACCATCATTTATAGGTCGGTTCCGTGACAAACAAATATGAGTTTGGTTTATATAATTCACAAGATAAAAAATTCCTCTATAAAGCTGATTCTCCAGAGTTTTCAGTGATTCAAATATGATTATATAGAGCTAAAGATTGCTTATATATCTTGTAGAAATTCATAGATTTTATATATTGTGAGTCGTATCCTGGAGATCACTGGTTCGAGTCGTGGAAACAACTTATTTGCATTGCAAGGGAAATGTAACGTGCATCAAGTCCAAAAGGCCCGATTCTTTCCCGGACCTCGGGCATAGTAGGAACTTCATGTACCGAGTTTATCTTTTCTTTTTTTCCATATGTGGGTCATATAAATTGTTTGGATCATAAATGGTGTGTTACCTCCGACACAGATTATAGTATACCCTCTTTAACATATTGCAACAACTTATGGCAAACAAAGTATGATGTTGCCTGTTCAATTTGATGCGAGCTCTGATAATTCAATGGATCCTTTTTCTTTTACTTTTGATCGTGCCCGTAGCTTTTGGTGCTTTTTGTGGGTTCTCATACGTATGTAGGGGTGAATCTACGTGTTATGTTGCCCCCGCAAAAATAATGGTTATAATATATTTGTACTACCAATCTTAAAATCACGTTCCCTTGGCCTGTTGGTGAGAGTTGGGATGATGAATTTCTGCACCCTAGCTCGAACCGCCGTGGTGTCATTTTTTTATTTGGTACTTCCCCTTTGGATTTAAATAGTAAAAGATTATATATATTATATTTTTTATCCCAAATTTTAGAAACTTATATTTTTACCCCTAAAAAACTATAGTTTTCCCCTTTGAATTTAAATTTAAATTCAGTAAAGATTAAATCTACATTTTTACCCCCGAAGAAAATATAATTTTGCTCACATAAATATTTAGGTTAGATTCACCCTTGTACGTACAATGTGTGTTGGTTGTTCCAAATTATAATAGATACGTGTTGCTTTAACCAATCTCATAATGGGTGTTGCTTTCAGGGAAGAAAAAAAGAATGTTTAGGAATATCATTCTTCATAATATCTTAATTATAACATATTATATCCTAGCATCTTTTGCGTTGGATGCTCATATAACCGTTAAACGTGCAAGAAAAAAAATATTTATTACCTAAAAAAATTAAATTTTACCATCCTAAAATTAAAATTTACCCTCAAAAATTTAATTTTGCCTCATAAAATTTTATTTGACTTCCTAATTATTATTTTTGTTTTTTATTTTAATTTTTTTTGCCTTCATTACCAAAATTCATACGACCACCCTTGTTTTTTTTTTAAGAAGGGATGAGCTAAATACTGTTTCGTACACTACGGGACTCTCGAACTCAAGTCTCTTAAAAATAGAGATGAACTCTTACCATTTGGGTTAGACCTAAATGCTCATGCTACCACCCCTGTTAACTGACTTTATTAATAGTTATATAGATTTTAGTAAATCAAACCAAACGTGGCTTTTATAATAGATAGTTTTTAGAAAACCAATTATAAGTAATTTCATTCGAATTTTAGCTGCTGATCTTATTGTTGCCCAACAATTAATTAATTGATTGGCACACATTAATACAGCGTGAAATTTGTCATCATTCGCATGTAATGACCATGGCCATGGGCCTCACTGTTCAAAGATGCCTTGTGAACGTGTCGTCGCTCCATCACTCAAGCATCACCTTTTCTGTGTTTGGACTGTTTTGTTCCCATTCTTTTACCAAAATATTTTCTATTTTCAAAAGAAACTTATACCCCTTTATTTTATTGCCTAAAATCCATGAAATGTTTACCTTATGTATTTGGAAGAGACTTCAATTTTTGGGAGATATATCTATAATTCTATATCACTATCAAATATATATTTTATTTGAACATCAATCATACATTATATTAATAACCATCTTGTACAATAAAAAAACTATCAAACGCTGAAATATAGAAAGCTACACAGTGCAACAAAAGTAGAGATAATTGCAATACATCATAAAGAGACATCCCTGAAAATGGTAGCTAAAGTAACCATGATGATATTACATTGAAGCAGGTGTGCAAAACCGCTAACTTGAAATGTCTGTGACCATTGGAGGCACTGGGGTCCCCTCAACCAAAACATATCAAAATATGGTCGAATGATGGAATTGCCTTCCATGAGCTCGGAAGGAACTAAAGGGGATAAACGATAGACACTTTTTGAGAACATACACAAAAAGCACTAGCTCCCGAATCCAGAATCTGCAACCTGAAATAGAAGACAAAAAAAGACGTTGTGGGGTCATCGTTACTTAATCCATTATGTATCATGTTTACATACATATGCGAGTCTGAATTAAGTAAGAACAGTCACTGATTAAGAGTATCATACTAGTTAAGTTGCTACAGGATTTATAAAAACCTATCCACTACACATCATATGTACAAACAACAACCTACTACAAGATAACTCTTATGCAGTGGTTCAGCTCGCAGCGGAAAATGACTCACATCCCGTCCTCCCACATCTATAAGTCCCTACAGAAACATTCACACAACATGAGTATAGATAAACAACTATCTCAGTGCGATATCAAAACACAATATCAATGATAAAGCAATAAGAATCATATCCAATGTGAATGCTCTGTCTCATGCATCAACAAATGCAACTATGTCATGACATGTCTCATCAATCACCCTATTATCACGAGCCCAATATGATATGCCTATTCAGCTCAATATGTCAGTGGAACCACATCACATCTTCATATTAGCAGCACATATCATAGTACCGTACTCATCTGTGATAATAGCCAGAGCATATACCCAAATCAGGCGTATATATCTCAAGCCAAAGCATATGTAGTATATCTATCGTGGCAATGATCCCAGCCAAAGCATATACCAAACCTGGCATATCTATCAAGGCAATGATCTGACCAAAGCATATACACATATCTATCAAGGCATCCATCCCAATCATATGAAATCCATGTATGTACATGCATCTGATACTACCAATCATATGACACAAAGCTAACATAAATCATATGATATCAAAACCATAACATCATCATCACATAAAATCTATACTCCGTACGTCAACATGTACATGTACTGCGACACAAACGATTTAAATTAGGCGTCACTGGCTAATTGCCTCGTTGTCCCGTCCCTTGAGATGATGCTACAACAATGCCAACAATATATCATGTTATCATAGGCATTAAAATCAAATTCTAGAAAAAATATAACATTTTTCAACATTCTGGCTCTGGCGATCGATCTCATGTTTTGAGGCGATCGATCGCCTAAAGTTTTGGTCATAGGCGATCGATCTCTTACTTTCACGCGATCGGTCGCCTCCCCTTTGGAAAACATACTACCTCAAGGCGATCGATTGCCACATGAAGCGATCGATCGCTCAATGCACCGCCACTCTCATGTTTAGCCACAGGCGATCGATTGCCTCAAACGTCGCGATCGATCGCCTCCTCTGTTTTCAGAAAAACCATGGCGATTTTTGAGCTTATCTTCCTAGCTCTTCTCCTATAACTCGAAATTCAACATGTAAACAAGTTTCATGCACTCTCTAATAACATAACAACATGTTTCCACCATCTTAGAATCCAATTCTTGGCATATAAACATGTTATAATTCTTCACATGAACATTTGATATTCCACTTCACATACACCAACACAAATTACATAATTCAAGTGTAAAACCATGAATTCCTTACCAAGATATGAAGAAATCACTTCACACAACTTTCTAGCTCAATTCACAAGTGAATCCCAAGCTCAAACCAAAAAGAACTTGAAAGAGATGGAGAGGAGCTTGTGTAGGATTTTAGTAGGTGTGAGATGAGACACTATGTGATTCTCCTCCCTAAATCACTTGATATCCCTTAATAAAAAGCATTTCAATTAATCATCATGCTAAGTCACCTTGATATAGGGTATTTGAAGCTAATAACATGTTAGTGGCCATGTACATGAAGATGAAATTCAAATTCAAATGCAATTCCAACTCAAATTAACTTCACATGCATATTCAAATCATCTTGCACCATGTTTCATTCCTTGCCATATATCATTTCATGCATGTGTTATTTCATTCTTGGTTCCACCCGAACCCCCATTATCATACCGCCATTTGATATAATTACACCATAATCATATCACACGTGTACAAATCGAGGCATTACAGACGTTGCCTTGGGCACGAAACCACAAACTACAGCAATCAATACCTGTCCAGACCCTGTCAACGATGAAGCACGATCGCTACCATGCCATCATCAAACTGACCCTAAAGGAAAACCAGGCCACAAAAGCTGATCCCTAGCAATACTAACACTTATAGTCCAAAAGTGGTCCCAATCAGCACACAAACAAAAGTGCAATCGACCCATGTAAGTGGGAAACAAAATTGAACGAAAGTCAAGGGACCCAAGGGTAATACAACATGTAATAACACTACAAAACATAAACATACAATACAGACAACTAGCATAGATTATAGGTAAAAGGGGAGAAATCTCACAAAACCAGAATTGTGAGCAAATGAACACTCAGGTGACTCCTAACCGCCGAACATTCCAAAAAAGCCAACTCATAGAGGAAGGCGCGGTTGTTGCGCAACCACCGGCCAAAAAAGCCCCAGAGAGAAATGGGTCACCACAGCAAACCCAGCAGGACCACCTCATCCGGAATCCACACCGCCACCGAGACCTCAACCAGATCAAGCACCTCCTCCTGCCGCAAGAAAAGAAACACCACTGCCCCCACCCTCCGAGCAACCGCCACAGTTGTGACCACCCGCATCGCATGTAACAACAACACGAGCAACTCGTCCATCACTCCTCAAGCCACAACGAAAGCCATCCCACCCTCCAGCCCCTCGCTGCGGATATCGACAACAGAGAGGCCACCAACCCATACCACACAAGAACCAACCCCACCCCAGACCCGCCACTACTCCGAAAACCCTCCCCAAAACCACAAGCAACAGAAAGAGAAAATCCATTTCCAAGTCCTATTAGCTAGTAAATTACTGACCCACTTTCACTTTTTCTTGATGTTTCATTTTTTCAAATAAAACTGTATATTCCAGCCCCACTTTCACATTTTTATCCAAATAATAATGGGTTATCGACAATGAATCTATGTGGTTTTTTAAATAGGTATATTACATCATTTTATTTGAAAATATGCAGTTTATGAATATGTGCAACACACTCTCCATGTATGTTTGTTTTGCAAACACTGGGAGTAAAGTGCATATTTAAAAAATCATAGGGGCATATTGCATATTTAAAAAATCATAGGGGCATAGTGCATATTTACAAATCTCAGTGGATAAAATGCTTATTAACGGTACTACATATGGATAAAATATCTATTTATAAATCATATGAGGTAAAGTGTCTATTATCGATACCATATAAGATAAATTATCACTAACTCAAATATAACAATGCTACGTGCAAAATATGACCCTTTTTGTACGATTACTCATTTTCCAAATTGTTGTTTGACCGTGACGGTCTAAACTCATGAAGTAAGAATATTTGGAGTATATTGATTTATGTAAAGCTCGTTGTTTAATTATAGACTACGTTTGAGAGGTTGAGCAGAGTTTCATTTAAAAAAAATGCTTCAATACACTTGAAGCCAAGGCTCCATTTGGACAAAAGAATTTGGATTTTAAATCATTAATATCCATTCAAATTGTTTGGGTAATTTTGAAATTCATGGATTTCAAATCCGTCATCTTTAATTTTAAGATATTTTTTAATAATACAAAGGTATTTCAATTTCATAATTATCGAATCATTTAATCGTTGAATTGAAGTCATTCGATCCAAATTCAATCTAAAAGAGGGGGAAATATCGAATTATTCGAATCCTTTAATGGCCCTTTGTGCCACCTTTAGTAAGTTGTACATGCCATGATTGATTGAGGCTCAATCCAATGAAATGGGCCTCAAACTAGTGTCCATCTTTGAAATCTATTCAAACAATTCTTATCAACCTCATAGTTTAACGGGCCTTAGATGAGTGCAGGTTATGAGGCCCGACTAAATATTATTGCCCAAATATGTAAAATTTTATAACGAAACAATTCATTCAGTAAACCCTAACTTGCACCTCCCAGGAGTCCGGCCGCTGCATCGCCACCAGGTTCCAATCAGAGCCTTTTTTTCGTTTGAATAGTTCTTCTAATTCGGTGTTAATCTGCATTTTTAGTGATAACAGGCACACGTTTGACTTTCTTCGTTTATTTTATTGTAATTTACTATCTTCATTATGTGCTGTGTCGATTTGTTCGTTATCCTTTGCTGTCAGTCAAATCTTTCTGTTTTTTATGTGATGAGAGATTAACAATGAGTTAAATGTTACACTTTGGCAGATGTTTGCGTTTATTTAACGGCGAAAGATTTTTCATTTAGAAAAAATATGAATATTTTGGATTCTGTTTTACAGAAATTAAATCCATGGATGTGACTTGTTTTTGGATTGGATTGATTTCAGCTTAAACTCAAGCTGCACTTTAGCATCTTACTACTTGGAAATGCATTTTTATTTATGGAAAATTTATTTAGTGTCATAGCTTTATATTATGCTGCGTCAATATGTTCTTCGGAACATTTGCACGAACTGTGGAATTGGGTTCTGTATTGAAGTTTCTGGTTTAATGCTAAATATTATGTTGTAGAAGATATGGCTGTTCCGTTGCTGAGCAAGAAGATTATTAAGAAGCGTGTCAAGAAGTTCAAGAGGCACCAGAGCGACCGATATGTTTCTGTGAAGGTCATTTTTTGTTGAATTTGCTTATACAGTTGTACTTGTTGTCTTAACATAATGGATCTATATCTTTCTCATGAAATTCTTACTTAGTTTACGTACGCAATTTGCGAACTCCTGTTGTAGCTTTACTTGTGTCCACTTACTCTGATGTTGTGTTGTGCAACACTAGTTAGTTGACTGATGAATGGTTTAGTGACTCTTTTCATGTTTTTGGAATGCTGCCTCTGATTTCTCATTCTCATCACCGGTGCTCCACTCTTTCTCATCAAATGCCTTTGTTTTACTCTTTCTGTGTTTACTTGTGCCTAAGCATCTATGGTACTGTGGCCTGAAAGAGTGGAGCACTGGTGATGAGAATGAGATGTTTTACTCTTTCTGTGTTTACTTGTGCCTAAGCATCTATGGTACTGTGGCCTGAATTCACCTACTCCTCCTATCTATAGTTTTTTTTATCTAAACCAGTTATAAATATTGAAATTGATAGTTATTCTATTATTTTTTCTGGCTCACGTGAATTTTGTTTTTATTAATCGATATTTAGAAATTTCAGCTTTGATCATTATGGCTTCTTGCATGAAGTTAAAATATTGAGTGCATTGCCTGTATTTATCTTGTTCTGAATTACAATTTTTGTGTGGTGGTAGACAAACTGGCGCAGGCCCAAGGGTATCGATTCCCGTGTCAGGAGAAAGTTTAAAGGATGTACATTGATGCCAAATATAGGTTATGGCTCGGACAAGAAGACTCGCCATTATCTCCCAAATGGATTTAAGAAGTTTGTTGTGCACAATGTCAAAGAACTGGAAGTCCTGATGATGCACAACAGGTTTGCAATATCTGATTGCCCTTTGTACTTTTGGCCAAACCACCTTCTTGACTTGCCCCAAATTTTAATTTTATTGACTCTTTAATCATTTTGTTTTTATCAGGACATACTGTGCTGAGATAGCTCACAACATTTCTACCAAGAAAAGAAAGGAAATCGTTGAACGGGCAGCTCAGTTGGACATTGTTGTGACAAACAAATTGGCTAGGTTGCGCAGCCAGGAGGATGAGTAAGCAGTCACTGTATTGTCGTTTCTCTTTTGCTATCCTTTCATTACAAAAGATTGAGTTGGAAGATTTCATTGCGAGATTTTTGTTGGAATTAATAGTTCTGCATTCTCACGTATGGCATTCTATTTTAATGTAGACCTGCAGTGACATTTTCTCTTAAAGTTTGATGTCCTTCATTTCTTTATTGTTTTCACCTCTTATTTTTAGCTAGTTTCTCTTATTGAAGTGCAGATGCAAGTGCCACCACTTCAAATTTTAATTTTCTTCGATATACCCATTCTGTTATTGACCAAGCACACGAACTAATACAATCATACAAAAATAAAGTATTTAATAGAGTCTCGACTTTCAACAAATCGTTTAGAAAATAAAACTATACATGTGAATTATAATAATGAAATGTAGTTTATTGATTTAATTTTTTTTTATTTCGCTAAATTTAAATTTTTAAAGAAGTGGACCGTCGACAATTGTATGATCTTAAAGGATACAATAACAACGGCAAAGTTTTTAATCCCAATGTATTGAGGTAGAGTACATGAACTATAGAATTAATTAAGTCGGGTCGTGAACACGCGTCAGTCTTTTTTAAGAGTTTCTTTCTGTCAGAATATCTCGTTGATCCTTTAGACTCCAATTATTTGTGTTTAATTTCAACCCATATATTCTTCAATTGCGTCTTTACTCTTTTGAAAGAGCCGAAATCCATGGACTCCAATTGACGCACATATACATTGTTGACCCTATACATAGTACATGACCAGAAATAATTAAATGGATATGATACATTACTTTTTTATATATTTAATGATACCAAGTTACATGTATAATTAACATATTTATATATAGAAACGATTATTGGTGCACAATAATGTAGGAACCTTACCGAAAAGTGAGGTTATTAATTGCTAAGTGGTCCTTTGATGTGAAATACATGTGCTTGGGTTGAAATTATTTTGATGCCATAACCGCAAGACTAATAAACAAGGTTTTTATTTGTCATTTAATTGAGAAAAAAGTTAATGAGTTGTTCTAAAATGCAACAGTAACAAGTTACATTTTCTAATCACGAGACGAGATTCACGACAACCAGCCATGTAAAGATAGACCCAGGGCCATACCTGAAATTATTGGGGCACGAGTCAAACTTCAAAAGCTGGACCAATTGATTTAACAATGGTTTATGATTTTTTTTTCATTAAAGACAGTATTTTTTTCTCTAAACGAAACATGTTGATTTTATAGAAAATCATATCTAATGAACCAAACATCTTTAGTTTATCAAATTCACTTCAACTAAATAGATGAAGGTAGTACATCCGCAAGAACCATGAGAGGATCTACTCTTAGGTAAGAACGGCAAGTGCTGCAAAAAAAAAAAAATTTATTTAGTACATAAAAATATTTTTTAAAAAAATAAAAAAAATTGCATTTTATTCCAAAAAAAAACAATGGTGTTCATAAAAAAATTCGAAATTTACGAAATCAAGGAATAAAGACCGAAAAGGAGATAAAGATCTGAATGTGATTGAAAGTACCAAAACAGAATTTTGAATTTTTCCTGGACAATGTTTTCAATCAAATTGGAGAAAATTTGTTTAAATAAAAGGGCTAGTAGTTGATGTGTACATCTTATTTTTCAAAATGAGATATTCTATGTTGAAAAAGTAGGAGGCAATGCAGTTACATGTACTAAGCATAAAAAAAATTGGGATCCCCCCGTCTCATGATTTTCTTCTATGCATTTGGTATGCACCAACACCAAGTGATATAACTGGTTGTGCAAATATACATATATGTGTATGTATATATTCGTATATATATACATGTGTGTTGGTATTGGTGCACTAACGATGCATAGAAGAAAACCCCATTGTGATGGTCTTGAGGCAATTGCCTCTTGTGGCTCACCTCAGGTATGAGAGTGCATAGACCGAGTAAGATCATGATGAAAACCAACCCGATAAAACTTGATCCCATCAAAGTTGGTTATTCGGGATGATTGTTAGTGTCATCAGCTATGGGTAAATGTTTGGACGAACAATCCTTATTATTATTTTAAATTAAAGTTTACAAGATTGAACTAGAATATAGTAAGTTACAACTTACAACCAACAATCGACTTTAATTTTTATATTGACATATCTCGATTTTTGGTAAAGATATACATTCTTTATGGTACTTCGCACACCAATAAATAATTGGTAGGAGAAATCGAACTCATAATCTTATGGTCTCGATGCTTACCCTACCCCACTAATGCGGACATCCCCGTGAGGCACATACACCAAATATTGTCCAATAATCAAATGTACTCACCTCCATATAAGAACACATTCGAATTTCATGTCCTCCAAATATTTTTAAAGTAAGAATATTAAATTCTATAAATATCAATAATGATTCACTCGTGATTCATTATTCTCGATGAAAATTAATAGTATCACATAAATTATCTTTAGCAATATAATACATCACAAGAAGTAATCTTGTACAATCTTCAACATATGTAATAATCCTAACTATTAAGGATGCTATTTTAAAGGTAGCATCAAATGAACCGTCGATTAGGTAACAATTGACAAAACATCCACTTATGTGACTCTACAATTGTGACTTTTTTTTCTTTATTTATTTTTATATGTATTAAAATTAATAAACAAGAAAATTGTCATGTTGAATTTGAATGGGATGGTTGACACACATAACACTGTTCTGATTTTCTTCATCCGATTTTTTGTCATTCTCCATTTTACCCTCCTCCTTAATAGCAAACACCCTTTGGACATAAGACTCCACGTCAAGTTTCTGAAGTCCTTCGCTGCCCTCAACTTCCGTTAATTCAGGTATAAACGGCGGTCTGGGCATATCAACGATCGAATCCCAATCAAGGCCCTTGAAAAAATCGTGGCCCTTGATTTCCAGAGCAGAGATCCTCTTCCTCGGATCTTTATCTAGTAATTTCCCAATTAAGTCCCTCAACGGAGTTAATCCCCCCGTTAAATCCGGCTGCCTGGTTATAATCCGGTAAAATGTTTCCTTCCGGTTAACTCCCCGAAACGGCGTAGTACCGTACACCATCTCGTATAGCATGACACCTAAACACCACCAGTCGACGGAGAAATCGTGGCCGTCGCCTCGTATGATCTCCGGCGCCACGTACTCCTCCGTGCCGACGAAGGAATTGGATTTCTCCGCCGAATCGGAGTCGGAACTGGTTGAGTTAGCTCCTACCGCGGCAGAATGTTTAGGGGAGATTTCGGAATCACGTCGGTTGAAAAAAAGACCGAATCGCCTTTTCTTCCTGGGCTTCGTTTCGGGCTTTGGTTTGGTGATGATTGGACTAGTTTGTGCAGATTTTGATGGGAGTTTCGTTGACAGATCGAAATCCACAAGCATTAGATGTCCGTTTTCCTGGATCATCACATTTTCTGGTTTCATGTCTCTGTAAACAATGCCTAATCCATGGAGATACTCCAATCCCAACACCAACTCTGCTGCGTAAAACCTGAAAACAAACAAACAATACATCGTTTACGATTCTAATTCGTAACCGGGAACTGCAATCACTAGTATGATGTTGAAATTAGAAGTTATTAGTTACCTGATGATATCATCGGAGAACATTTTTTCAGTCTGTTTTTTTCTCAAATAATTGAGATCGCGACCGGGGCAGTAATCAACGGCATATCCGACGATCTTATCAGTTATCAAAACACCGTGAAGCCTGGGAAAGAGCGGATGATCGAAAGAGTCTAACACATCTCTTTCGAACCAAACTCTTCTGTATTCATCGCCATGGCCACTACTACTGCTAGCGGTGGTTTTGTTGTGCTTCTTTTTTTCAATTGAAGATCTGGAGATTGCTTTAAGAGCAAGCAATTTTCCATTTCCTTGCATTTGAACGAGAAAAACCACACCCTTGGCACCGCGACCGAGGGCGGAAATAATATTTAGATTGTTCAAATTCAGAGAGGGTGCTGCGCCGTTGTGGTGACAGCCGCCGTGCATGGCGGTGTAAGCTGGCTGAAATGAGAATCCTGTGCAGACAGGAAATATTAATGTGGTCAAGAAAGTAGAGGTATAATTTTGATAGTTATAACAATTAAATTTATAGTCGGCGGCCGCATAATTTTTTAAGTGGTGACAAATTAAACTCAATTTTATATTGGAATAAAATAATATTTTTTTAAAGTGAAGATGACAAATCTAAACTTTATACTTTTTGGCTTTTAAAATAAATTCATATAAAACACAAATCAAATATCATTTTTAGCAAAAATATTTGTCCCTCTTAACATAATATCGGCGCAAGGTTTTTCATGAGGTTCACTATTTCACTCGCATGCTTACCACGTTATCAATATATGTGTTTGACTTATATACTTTCATGGGCGAGAGTCATATTGAGAATTGTTCTACATTGTGAATTTACAAGTTATCTTAGCGTTTTATAAGCTACATAAGTCAATTGGTTTTGAATTAGAACCACGTATATTTTTAGAACTCTAGCGAAATTGATAATGAACAAGTAATAGAATATGAGTTAGAAAATATTAAATAGCTTAAATAATTGTAAAAAGATTTAACAAAATAAAATGTCGAAGTCCTTACATAAATTTTATTTTGGGGAGTCGTTGATTTATCTGAAATGACCTTCTAGAAACCGTCACCAATTATATAAAATATATATATATAATTTGCTTGGAGTGGAGAGGCCACGCCGTAATTGCAAATCCTGGACTCCGCGTCAATTTCTCAATAGAGAATTTTATGTGAAAATATATATTATTTGGATTATTTCATAGTCAACTTTATTTTAATAGTCATTACATCATCAACTACGAACTATTCTTAGACGATTCCAATGTTAGTGAACAAAATCTGGTCTAATTGCCATTTTGTTTGCGGAAGCTTAATATATGTGTTACCTCGGATTTTGGCAGGGTGTCTTCCTTCGTTAACAATAGCTCCTCCACTTTCAGAGATGAGCTGTCCAAGAGTAAAATGTTATAAGGGAGCCGGAGAAGATTCTCCGGCGGAGTCCCTCCGACGATCAAGTCAATAAATATATAGGATAGGGAATAGGTTTTCTTTGCAGGGAAAAATGACAGAGAGAAAGAAGTTACCTCTTGCAAATCTGATGCCCCACATATATATACTGGGGTGGTGAGAAAAGAATAACCGCAACGGCCGGTGGTTGTCTCGGGGGACCACCATGGGCACTCCACTGAATGTCGGTGTCCCAGAGGGTGGGAACCATCGACAAATACTGTATATGTCGTACGGCCCGCCCCTACGAGATCTTGACAGTACTTGGAGATATTCTTCGAACGTTAGTCACTCTCTGATTGGTCCATTTATGAGTGGTCCTCTGTCAGGAATAAAATTTCGTTACAGACAGCTCGATGAGAGGAACCACACTAATGCTCACGGTCTCTTAGCCAACACCGAATAAACTAGGGGCATTGCTTAAAGTCGGGACACCAGCCCAGGCCCGTCCTGATCATAATGCAAGATTGCTGCGAACTCAGCCTGGGCTGGAATGGTCTTATAACGTAGGGTTAAAGACACGGGCTGAGCTGAGGACTCAGAGATGAGTTCGGGGCTGAGGTTACGAGGTTATGTTCCGAGCTGAATACATGAGGATAAGTTCCTCCGAAGGCATGAAAATATCTCCCGAGCTGACCACGTGGCAGTAAACGACGAGTTGGGGTCGGGTTACAGCCCTGAAGTCGGGGTCGAGGCCGTACTGACCCCTTATAGGGGTATCAATATGAAATGAAAAATTATCTTCTTTGGGATTATCGAATACTTTTATGAGCGATGTTTTAAAAAACGAACTGGATCGGTGATTGAACCGATAAACCCGTGAATCGAATGAAAAGTGATCCAAATATTAAGCGGATATTGATTGACTCGTAAAACACCCAAATAAATCGGTGAGTTTTTTGTTGAAACGAATAACCAATTATTGAAGACATACCATATTATTTTCTAATTTGGTGTAATTGTAATTATAATAAAGAATTGATAATATTATTATTTATTATAAATAAGTCTTATAACTATAAATATTTAAATTTTTAGTCTATATCACAATTTTAACATTATTATTAGATTTATATGCCTCCCAAAGTTCAAATATTCTTAAAGTTCAAACGTTGTCGTATTCTCGTAAGATTTTTCTTCATCTCTCTCTAAAGTTTGCTACAAAATCACGATTAATTTTATTCATAATTTTTGTCGTGTTGTTTAATTAATTTATTATTATTAATATAGTTATTATTGTTATCGGTCATGTGTATTTATTAGAACACAAATAATTGTAATCTATTTAATTTTTTTAATAAAACTTTATTGAATGCATGTTTTATTAATAAATATTTTTAATAGAGAATACTTTAAATTTGTTATTTAGAGTACATAGCCAACTTTTATTGAGTTTTTTAATCTACTACCTGCTAATTATCATGACTATTTTATCACACAATCAAATATTCAAATTTGTGTTTGATAAGAATTTACTCGCTTGTTCAACCGCCGGTTAAATAATTGAACCATTGGCCCAGTGACTCACTTTTTTGACCGGGTCAATGTCTGGGTCGGATTTAAAAACCATAGTACCGAGAATTACTTCATGACTATTTGAATTAACAGATATTGACACCACATTTATAAGATGACGTGATGTTTGGATGAATATATTTGATTTGAATTGTATGATTTGACTCATAGTGAGTGTATTTCAAATTCATCTCAATACTCTTATATTTAATTAAACTAATAAAATCGATTTGAAATTTATCAAATATAAATCCATTTCAAATATCTCTATCTAACTACTACCTCAATAAATTTATGTTAAAATTTGAAGTCCTTGTTAAAATTTTGATTGGTGCCATTTAATAGGATCCAATTTCACCTTAAGGCAGAGTGCTGGGGGTAATGAAGGCCACAATTCAGCCTCCCCTACGGGCTTCCGAAACTGGAAGCCAATAATTTAGCCCATCCAGAAAGGTCGAAACGTACCTGCCAAGTTTATAAAGGATCCTATTAAATGATAGTTCGTAATGAATACATATCTTATTTGTAAAAACGTCATCCACTCACCCAACACTTACAATCCGACCCGACCCGATCGAGAATTATAATTCGGGAGTAATCGGATATCGGGTTAATACCCGATTCGACGAGTCCTGACCCGAGTAATTCAAGACGAGACTAGGATATTGTTTTGGACCCCAATCGGATTTCGTTTTCTTTTATTTTTTTTCAAATTAAATGAAAAAGGAAAAAAATTGAATAAACTTTAAATTCGGATACTCAACCAATTCGGTCGGGAATCAATAGTTCTTAAAGATACCCGACTCGAACCCCATAATATCCAATCCGATCCCAGCCCTATATTTATGGCCTAAGTGATATCATATATCTCAAAATTAGAATATATCTTGAATTTGGGACTGTGAACTCATTCCCAATTTTGTATAAAAAAATAGATTAGTGTGATGAAATATTTAGGTAAACAAATGATATTTATTTGATAGTGATTTTAAAATATAATCTTTTATATTTTGATATTTGTTTGTCTTTATTTTTTTTATTATGTTTGAAGAATATTTAAAAAAATATTTAAAACTGATCAAAATTATTTTCGACGATAGTAGGGGTGCTTATCGGACCGGTTAGTCCGGTCCGAAACCGGAACCGGACTAACCGGTCCCGAACCGGTCCGGAATCGGTTTAATACCGGACCGGACCGGATCGATTCTACCGTTCCGGATCCGGTATCTTACCGGTTCCGGACCAAAAGGATCCGGTTCCGGATTGAACCGGAACCGGATCCATTTTAAAAAAAAAAAAAAACATTTTTCGATAAATCCTTTCCTTTTTTCCTTTTTAAAAAAAAAGAAAAAGAAAAGAAAAATCCGGTTCTGGGTTGGAACCGGTCCAACCCGGAACCGGATCCGATTCGGTTCCTTACCGGATCGGATCGATTTCGGTCCGGATCTGACCGGTTCCGGTCCGGACCGGACCGGTAACCACTCCTAGACGATAGGGATAAATTTATCCAAATCAAAATAAAATATACCCACACCAACTGACCAACCCCGTCATCCTTCGTCAGGCTTTTCCACCAGAAAATTCCATGGCGGGCTACCATTCATAACTTACCAACAACTTCCTACTGTAAATGGAGTGCAGCGCACGGCGTCGTTTGCTACTTCTTTCCTCCCACCTTAACCCTTCATCACAGACTTCGTTGCCCACTTGCCTTTCTACTTCCTCTTGCAGAAACGAGAGTGGAACCGACAGAGAGAATGATTGTGTTTTTTGTACGATTATTCGAGGTGAAGCACCTGCTTTTAAGGTACCCATTTCTCAATTTAGTTAAATCTGAGCTCATTTCTGCGATTGGCAGTGAATTTTTTTACTTTAAATTCGTTGTGGGTGCTCTTCTGATCGGGTTATATTTAATTGTTTCTCGTGCTTTAGTGTTTATCAATGCATCATCATCCGCCAGACAGAGAATTCATCTTGAAATTGTTGGTTCACGTGTGAATAGCTTGAAGCATGAAACTTAGCTCAATAATTTAACATGAAAATGTTTGTGGGATTCCCATAAATGTGGACCAAGCTGAAGCAGAACCGGAACCTCAGAATGTTTAAGCTAATTGAGTTCAAGTTGTTCATTTAATCGATTGATGGAGTTATTGTGTTCTTACGGAATGTTGTTGCCTGTGTTACCAGTCTGTTGGACCTTTATGAAAGGAACATACCAATTTAACTAATGATTATACTTTCGGTAGGATGCTTCTTTGACTAGAACGGAGTTCTGAATTCAGCATCTCAATTTTCAATTCTTAGTTTGATCGTAGAATGTTTCTGTAAAATTTTGAATCTAGTCAGTGAGAAGCTTTAAAGTAGTGATGCCTTTAATAACCTGCGAGGACTTAACTTTTGCTGCAGCTGAGTGGCAGATGAATATGATCCTGCTTAAGTAAAGTTGTGGGCAAATGTATTAATAGTTCAATTCTGTGATACAGAGCAATTGTAGTTTCTTCAAGGCATTTTAAAAGTTGTGTTGTCTTTGCCGTTTCTATATTAATTGTCTTTTTCTTCATATGAATCAAGATGGACTTTTGTGTTTCGTCTGTCAACTCTGTAATCTCTTTCCTTTTGCCATACTCACCTGTTTTTGGTTTATTGCAGCTAATTAAATTCTCATGTTGCTTTTTTCTTTAAAGAGTTTGTGGCTTTTGATTTGGCATGTTCTTGTAACTTATCAAATACTTGGAGAAATACTCTACTGAAAGCTGCTACCTTATTTTCTTAGGAAATAGATCTGGTGTCATTGTGTACCCTTTCTTCTGTTGAGTATAAGTAGACCTTGGTTTGTTACCTTATATTTTTATCTTCTGATTTCTGTTTCTTTCTCAAACTTTGTTATCCTGTAGGTTTATGAAGATGATACATGCCTGTGCATTTTGGATACTCATCCTTTGAGTCTTGGGTAAGGTATTATCTGTTAAAACAACTTATTTTTTTCCTTGGTCTTACATAATACAGTTACAGTACTATACTCATTGGCAAGGATGGTTATTTGTTCCATTTAAAATTTGGATTTCAATTAAACAATGTCATCGTAATTTACGTATTCTACGGCATAATATTTACTTTTAAAAATTCTAGATAATGGTTGAATGAATTCATGTTAATGCATGAGTAAGCTTCAATAGTTACAAGGTCTAAAAGTTTTTTGATTTTACTACTTTTTGCCTTTTATTATGTGTTTTGCTATAGACTGCTAACTGCACTGTTACAATTTATTTTAGGCACTCACTTATCATCCCCAAATGTCATTTTCCTTCATTTGATCTGACTCCTCCGTTGGTAAGTTTTGCTCACTTAGAGAAGAGACATTGCATAAGTTTATTTTGTGTTTTCGTAAATACTTATGTAGTTGCTATCCCAATGGAAGCTAAAACTTGTTGTGACAGTATGGTGCAGTGTAGATAATAGCGCATGAGATTGAATAATTGTCTGCATAAATAATTATTGTGTACTGCAATTGAATGTTTAACAATGTGAACTTAAAGTTTGAATAACTCTAATTTTTTCAGTTTTTTATTATTAATGTACATTCTGTCAAATTTCTCAAAAAAATGGAAGACAAGGTCCCATAAGGTTCTTTAACTGCCACACGCCTTTTGATTTCTGCTTGAATCTACCCATTTCTAACTTTACTCTACATACTCAACCTTTCATAGAATTGTTGTGGGATTTCACCTTTCAGTCATAAGAGCTTGAAGTGTTGTCCTCGTAAATCCACAAAAATATTGGCGGATCCTTATTACACGGATTTAAAAGAATCATTGTTCATTCACATACTTCACGCATTTCTTGAAAAAAAATTTATGCTACCAAATATTTTGAAATGCTTCAATTAATGCAAAAATATGTTCTTTTTCTTGTAATATTTATTTCCATATGTAGCTGAGGTAGCTTGGTGATATTGGTTAATCAAACTTGAGTTTTTGTGGTCTTGCCTGTGTTTATTCTTCCAGTCGTTACTTTGACTTGTTCTAAAAAATATAATAGAGCCTGAAACATGATAACAATGCTGGTATATTTAGACATTTTAATCTAGTGTCATAGAGACTCTGAAATCTAGGTACAAGTAACTTAAAATATCATGATGCAGATTATAGGAGCCATGTGTTCAAAAGTGCCTTTGATTAGCAATGCTGTCATGAAAGCTACTGGTTGTGGTATGTATTCTTTTCAACTCTATCATTGTTTTCTTTATCCCCCTTCTGACACCATTAACATCACCATTGTTGTGGTGATGTTTTTCTTGTTATCAACATCATCACTAATGTTTTTTTACACATCAATGCCATTTAATTAATGGATTCGAGTTTCATTTTATGTGGTGACTTTTGTATATAGATTTTTGAGTATTTGTGCGATCCTGTGGAGGAGGGCCTCGACACTACTTATTGTTGTTTTCTGCATGAAGCATATTTTGCTGAAAGTTTGTTAGGGTATTTCGTTCTGATTTATTTGTAGAGCAAGTTGCTCCTGTGCTCAACCCTTTTAAGTGCTTGTTGCCTTAGCCCTTTGGTCCCATCCTCATAAACCCCAAGTATCATCCTATGAAAATGAAGATTGAAAGCGTAGGAAACCTTTCAAGAATATATGGAGTTCCAACTCAAAACCAATTGACAATGACTGGAGTAGCCCATATATCTTATAAGGAGCTTACAAAGCTTATAGTTTCTCAATATGAGACAAGTCTCAACACGCCCCCTCACTTATGACATTATATAAGTTAAACACGTGGACTGATAATGCGGGTGACGGTGAGCAAGTCGGCTC
Source organism: Haberlea rhodopensis (assembly GCA_907163345.1). Classification (NCBI taxonomy): domain Eukaryota; kingdom Viridiplantae; phylum Streptophyta; class Magnoliopsida; order Lamiales; family Gesneriaceae; genus Haberlea; species Haberlea rhodopensis. Next base: position 137,313 of record CAJQUN010000388.1, on the reverse strand, counting down.
TTATACATGATTGAAACCTGGGACTGATACCATGTTAAATCCATGTGGATTTCTCCATGTTAAGGAAAGCATGAAGAGAATGGAAGGAATGTTTCGTATTACACTTGAGAACTTGAAGATTTGCTTGATGATTATGATGAATTGACTTCTCGATTTTGGAAGCTTTTAGTTGCAGAGATTAACTTTCCAGTCTTTCTACAAGTTCCCAGCAAATGAATTATCTGGAATTGACTACTTTCTAGAATTTTAGAGGTCCTAAATCGTTCTAGTCTACATTACCGTGGACGAGACCTTCAAATGGTTGAGCAACTAGCAAAACCAATAATTTAGTAACTAAAGTGTCTCTGATACCAGTATTATGTTTTGAATGCATGATACTCATTTTGCCCATTACATCCAACCAGCAACATAAAAGAAAGGGGAGCCATTGATCTTTGGAATGATAGAGGCTTGAACTCTTGTAAATCTTGTCCAATCATTTGTCTGTCTTCTGTTTGATCAGTGAAATATAGGAGGAGATTATGAATTCTTGCTTTGAAATTATGAGTCTTAGGCGCTTAGCAAATGAAATTTTGGCAAGAACTATGGGTGATTTTCATAAACTATATTCAAAATAACTTACCTTTTCATAGTCTTGACGACGTTAATTTAGAGGATATGTTTCTCCCATTCTCACCCAGTTGCCACTTGTTTATGCTCGATTACCTACATGGAAAGAACTGTCTAATATTGTTTTAACCGTGCAGATTCTTTCAACTTGCTGGTCAACAACGGTGAAGCTGCAGGCCAAGTTATATATCATGTAAGTTCTGTTACATAAAATTTTCAATCAAATGTCACGCCAAACAAAATACGTTAATTTTTCATGTACAAACCATTCATCCTAAAAAAACGATGAGCTCATAGAAAATGGTGATCCGATATTAAATTTATTATTTTAACAAATATTGATCTCATTGTAACTTTATGTGGACAAGTTCAGACACACGTTCACATAATTCCTCGTAAATCACATGACTGCTTATGGCCTTCTGAGGTAAATGTCTTTCTGTCGCTTCATCTTATTATAAAACTTTTAGGCGAGCCAATTCTTGATAAAGATAAACATATACAGAGTCTACGAAGGCGTCCATTGAAGATCGATCAAGAAGCTTCGCAACTTGCAAACTGCATTCGTGAAAATATATCTTCTTTGAATGACTGTGAAGATAGCAAAGGTCAGGCAGCCAGTCTCATAGGTAACTAAAGAGACTAATGGTTTTTGTGTTGATTGTATGATGTTTATTTTGTAGTATACATACACGAAAAAGATAGGATCCAAATATTTTTTGCTACTTCATTTTAATATAATTTTCTTGTATTTGATATTATTATGTATTGTATGAAAGAGATCCGGAGTTGAACTGTAATAATTCAACCTGAATCAAACTTATCAGTCCAAATGCGAAGGGTGCATTTGGACTGATAAGTAAATTATTTCAGAAACATAATAATAAATATATTGGTTTGTTAGTATAATCTCATTCTACAATTGATTTAAAATTCTTAAATAGTTATTTTTTGAATTATTGTAATGGATTTCAAACCAATCTCAATATGGAATTATTTCAAATAATTATTTCAAACTCAATCATCATATGTCAACTAACCAAGTCAACCAAACATAGCACCGGTTGGAATCATCATAATTCTAAATAATTAAGAAGGGAAACATATGTTGGCCCAACAATCAACAACAAGGGTGTACTTGGTTCGTAAACATGACAAATGAATGATATATAATTTTTGTAGATAAAGAGACGATATTAACAATAATTATAAATTATCTTGTGTTTGCTTTCTATGATTAGTAATACAAGAAAAAATAATAATGAGTTTATGTAGTTGATTAAATGTTGTATAGATGTAAAGTATGTTCTAAAATGACTGAAATACCCTTGAATGCTTTTGGATTTATTCGTTATAATATTTCATATTATTTTATTCTATAAAATATTTATTTATAAATTTATAATGTATATACATATTAAACATTTTTTTAGTTAAATTCAAAACTATTATTTTTCATTAAATAAAATTATAGAACTTGTAAACTATTTAATTTAATGATATAATAATTTATAATATTAAATAAATAATTAGCAGTAAGAATAATAATAAATGGAAATAAGAATAATAATAATTAATATGAAATATATTAACAATAAAAAATAAAATATATATAAATAATATGAAATAAAGTTATCGTAAAACAAAAATACAAAGAATAATAAGAGATAAGTTAATACTAAATAATGAGAAATAAGAATAATATTAAATCAATTATGTAAAAATTAATATTTGTTTGATTTTGAAATATAATAATTTTAATTTCTGATATTTCCTTGAACTATTTTGTAAATTTTTTAAAAGAAATGTCACAAATAAAAAAAATTGACAAATATTATTTTACAAAACTATGTCAGTATATTGTAAAATAGGAAAATTCTTATATGTATCGGGTCAAAACATACACAAACATACGTAAATATATGTGTATTGATGTATGAAATGACCCAATACATACAAAAATTTGAATAAAATCATATAATCGAAGAGGAAAAGTTGATTGGACAAATGATAGGAATTCAAAAATAAATTTCGAAATAATTATCAATATAATATTTACTGTTACTAAATCAAATACAGTAAAATAAATCATAAATGAACAATTAGCTAAGAATTGAAAAGCCATAACGAAATTAAATTAAATGATACATATATGGAGTAAATGGCCTGGCCATAGCAAAAATGGATTATCATTAGCTTAGAGCTCCAATCGGAATTCAGCTTTGACGTCTCTACAAGTCTTCCGCCATCGCAAGTCCACTTTCCAATTTCCAAACACCTGGAAATAGTAAAATCAAGAAAGTACAATAAATCTATCCCCCCGTTCTTTTTACAGCGGAATTTTGTTCATCTTCCACATTTCAATTATTGTTAATCGTTGATTCAAACAGTGGCCATTCTTGTACGTCTGCGCGTTGCTTTTGCGCGTGGCTTTTGCGCGTGGCTGTGTATATAGCTTTGAAGTACTGTTTTTAGTTGTATATTAAAAAACTTGGTCCAGGGGAGGAAAGCAGAATGTCGTCGTTGGCGGCGAAACAGGCGGAGATACTCAGACAAGACGGCAACACCTACTTCAAAAAAGATCGATTCGGCGCTGCCATTGATGCTTATACTGAGGTTTTTTTTTTTAAAGATTTAATTTTCATGTTAATCAGATGATGTGGATCGACGGATATTCTGAACAAGTTATTTTTTTCCTGATCTTTTAGTTATTATTTTGTTTCTTTTGGTTTTAGGCCATAACGTTGTGTCCTAATGTTCCGATATACTTGACGAACCGGGCTCTCTGCCATCTCAAGCGGAAGTATGCGCGATCAGTACACTTACTGAGAGCTTTCTGTTTGTTATTTGTTTCCTTTCTTTTTTAAAGTGGTTTATTTGTTTATTTTTTTGCCCTTACATGGGGTTCTATGCGCGTTTGGGGTATAGCGAATGGACAAGAATGGAGGAGGATTGTAGGCGAGCGATTCAGCTTGATCATCATTCTGTTAAGGTGGTTTATTAAATAATTTGTCAAAAGCACGTTTCAATTCTGTTTGTATTTATTGACTGCGTATTTTTTCTGCTATATTGGGATTTCTTGTATTTATTTACTAGTTGTCCAGCATATACCAAGATTGCTAGTCTACGCATTCCTTTCCTGAGGTTCCCTATCTCATTATCAAGGCATTGCTCAGGCTTCAAGACAACAACACGAAGTTCTCAGTTGTATACTCTTATTATTTGGAGCATAAGTCTCAATGATTCCAGATGATAAATGATTAATGATAATCTTTTGTTTTGATGTATCTAGTTGTTATTTCATTCATTAGTTTCATTTTATCCGGATGTAAAAGTCTGGAGTCCCCTACTTTCTTTCCTATTTCTCTTCTCCCCCCATTTCTAAATCATCTTGTTTAATAGAATTGAATTAATATGCATGAGAGCTTGTTTTAATTACATAACTTAAATGCTTCCTTGATGAGCAGCATACCGTGAAGTATTCTACTCATCAAATCGTTTAGATTTGTGATAGTATTGTTAATTTCACTTACATTATTATTTTTTGAGCATTCAAACATGAAGTCTGGTGGTAATGGTCACACGCCACACTAATTTGTATTGTTTTAATAACAGGGTCATTATATGCTCGGTCTTGCGTTGTTACAAAAGAAAGAATATGCAGAAGGTGTCAAGGAATTGGAAAAGGTACTTTATTTTTATGTTATAACTATCATTTTGGAAAGTACCTGCATGTGAAAAGTTTCTCTTGGTATTACTTTCCTTTTGATGGTATCAATCATCTTTTGCCATCTCAAGTCCAGTAGAAATTTAAATATTCGAATAAAATATTTACTTTGAACTCAGACCTGTGTTGTTAGGTCGAGGTGGAAATGATAGGTTGGTTGTGAGGATGGTTTCAACTACCGTCATAGCCAGTGAGATTAATATGCTGGCAGCATGGTTTTCCTTATCTTCCAAGTTTGTCATGGTTGAAAGCAAAGTCTCTATACACTTGTCCGACATGGAGTCAAATCTGATTCACATAGGTTCATCATTTAATAATCCAAGAAAGATCAAAGTACACCGCAACGTAATAGCTCCTCAGCCAACATGCTGAACCGATAAATGGATTTGGCAACAAAAATAATTGTATTGATTTTGCATTTGTAAATTATTCGATTTTGGATTCCCTATTAATAACTAGCTGATATTGTTTGTTTTCTTATTATTCAATTATTTAGCTTGTCGTTAAGAAGGCACTTGTTGAATAAACCAGGCCTGTGCATTTTTTGTTGCTTATCTATGTTCTTGCTTATCAAATATCTATTATTTGGTTCATTTTTGAAAAACTAATTCATTACTGTTGCTAATATTATTATTATTTTTTTGTTTTTTTATCAAGAACATGGCTGAAAATTTTGCATCTGCTAGCATGCTCACTACCGGAAAAATCCAGTAGTACTCCAAGACAAATCAAAATAATCTTTTGCACCTTGGTGGTGATATTTATATTTGCACTTACCTTTTGTTGTATTTGTAGGATACTAATATCAAGATATTATAGTTACTGATTCTAATCCCACCTGCACGGAATCTCCTCTTTTCCGCCTTTGAAACTTTGGCTTACCATCTAGTTGAAAACATTTCTCCTCCGCCCATTCACAACGCATCAGAATATAACATGTCTCCAATGACCTGGATAATACCAAGTGTCCGTATCATTTAAGAGTATGAAGATGTGAAATATGGATAGTTCACTTCTATATTGCAGCTGATGGAGCTTACATGTCTTACTGAAGCAGGACTTGAAACGAGTTTCTTCATGGCAAAATAGGGAATGTTGTGTAGTTTGTCGCCATGGTGCAATTTTTTTTGTTTTGGGTGGTGGCCTGGATGGATATATTCGAGGATTGTTGATTGTGATTGTGTGTATAAGGAATAACTGAATATTTATTTTATCACTTTCGAAGGACATAAGGAAGGTGCTGGTGAAAGTTGGTTAATGTGACAACTCATAACCTCGGTGGTTAGCTTGTGTCAGCGAAATGTTTTAGCATTTAATAAGACGGCGGTTGCATACAATTGGAATTTTGTTCAGTGGCTTTGGTAGTGTTTGAAGAGATATTGATCAGGAACTAAAAGTGGAAAATGCCCCGAGAGTGAGGTTGAATTAAGCTTTTACAACATAGTTTCTTTGAAAATTGTCCAAATGTGCTGGAGCGAAGTGCCCAAGAAAAAAAAATGACTTGTGATAGCTTCTAGCATGGTGATGTATGATCTTATGATTGTTTCCTGGAAAAGCGAACTCCTTGTGTGCTTACTGCCATCTTTACCTTTTACAAAGTAATTGTGAACTGATATCTTGTGTTTGGTAATTGATATAGAATATCTTTAGTACCTTTTTATGTGGGTTGTTGTTGTTAGACACCGAATCTGCTGTAAATTGTTCCTTTTTGTGTGGGTTTCAGTACTTTGTTTCATATATTATCATCATTCATGCGAGTCCTGATAAATGTTTCGGATATATCAATATCTGGATGCAATTGTGGCATCTCTGTATTGTAATCCTTCTTTGTTAACCTGAAGTTTGTGGTAGAGGATACTGTTTGAATTTTATGTTATGTTCGAGGTAACATAGGCATTGGACCTTGGTAGGGGAGCAAACCCGAAGGGATACATGGTAGAGGAGATATGGCAGGAGCTTGCTACGGCGAAGTACCTGACATGGGAACATGAATCTACCGAGCGTTCTTGGAAACTTCAAAACTTAAGGTAATATTCGTCTCTTGTCTGTTTGCTGTCTTTTTAAAACTCGTTTCACTTTCGCACATTCCTTTTTGCCTTTTGTATTTTGAGTTGCTTAACTTATGCCACCTTGTTGTATTGCTTTATGACTCAGAGAAGCATGTGTGGAAGCTCTGAAGCAGAAGCAGTTCCTCGATGCTTCTGATGTGGAAGGTTCTGTGGATGAAAATGCCAAGTCTAATCTAGATCAACTCGAAGCTCTAGGCAGCATATTCGACAAAGCTGCTGAAGATGATACTCCAACTGAGGTAACCATCATGGTCCCCCATGTCTGGCCTGTCTCCCTCACGTGCTTTTCTGAAACCATTCTATCATTTCAGGTGCCGGATTATCTTTGTTGTAGAATCACTTTGGATATATTTCGTGATCCCGTTATCACTCCATGTGGGATTACATATGAGAGAGCAGTGATCCTTGACCATCTGCTGAAGGTTTGTTTCTCATTTTGTTTCTTAGTTAATAGCCATGATTACCATATGAATCATCGAATTAACCTCCAACTTCGCCCCTCATTAGGTGGGCAAATTTGATCCAATCACCCGTAAACCGCTCGATGCAGATCAGCTTGTATCAAATTTGGCCATAAAAGAAGCTGTAAGTGCATATCTGGAGAAGCACGTTTGGGCTTATAAAATGGATTGACATTTTTATTATTCGCTCGAGGTTTGCTGAGGCAAAACATCTGTAACTTCATCGCTAATCGTGCTCAGCGCATAAATTACGTAATCCCCGAGCATACAAATCCAATGCTTTTGAAGCACATTAGAACCATATGATCCATCTTTGGAAATGTACATTGTTTACAATCCAAACTTGTAATATTTGGTGATATGCCTTGAAATTATAAGTAGAATTGTTTTCGGGTGTTTTGTTTATTCGATTTTAAATAGTTGACAAATGAAAAACATTAGCACATTGGCTTAACTACACTCAATTTTTTGAAAATGGTCTCTAATATCTAAATCCCGACATGATCCTAACCATAAGTACACATGGGTAACTAAGGTATGCCTTGTCTGATGAAAGAAACAAATGAAGGAAAGAAAAACAAGAATTACAAGACTTTCATATGGTAGTTTACCTGATATTGTCCGAGTGCTTATTGGTTATATTGATGTCATCTCAGGGTTACAACATGCTACACTTAAGAGTACATCAAAGTAATCGTCCTTACGAGCGAAAATGGAAAAATAAATTTGTGAACTTATAATCGGCCACACAAGAATGCAAGAGAGTGCTGTTATATTGACCTACTCCAAAACTATGATAATTATTGATGGGCAAGCAATTCCTATGTATTTTATTTTTTTTATAAAAAAAATTTAGTTTTTTTTTCAATATTATTAACTTAAAAATAAACTCTATTGCTTGCCTATTGGAACATTGCTTGTGAAAAAAAATCAAGTGCTGAATTGGCACGTGGTAGACCCCCACTACTTAGCAAATCATAAATTGGCATTTCTCATGTTGTTGGGTAAACCCTAATCGTCTCAAGAAATAATTGGTGAGCCAAATCATTTTGCAAGTCATATAAGTTGGAGATAGCACTTAATAATTGCATGAAACTCCTTTATATTATAATAAAAATGTATGACTCTCTCATATATTAAAAAACAAGCCAAAAAACCATTTTTTTCTTAAACTATACACGAAAGTCATCTGTATTTAACTAAAGGCAAAAAACCTCTCCTGTTTTAAACCCTACAAAATACTCAAATGTGGTAAAAATAGATAAAAAAACCCCTGTATTTTCTTATTCTTAATACCCTGGACGAAACTCATTCTCTTATCCAATATGCCCTCCAATTTTTCTCCCTCTCATTTTCTCCTGTAATGATTTTTGTTTTAATTTTAAAATAAAAAATATTTGAATTTAAAATGAATATATTTTGAGATCTAATTTAAAATAGATTATGAATAATATTCTAAATTCTTCTTCAATGTATGAATACTTAGTAACCTATATTCAAATTCTTTTTCTTTAAGTTTTGGATATATTGAGTAAGAAACAAACACACACACATATATATATATATATATACGTATATTTCCGAAAACCATAAAACATGTTTTCATAATAATTAATATAGATACAAAAAAAATAAGCTACATGTAAACATGTATATACTATATATGGACATTTATGAACTTATTTTCATATAAGCATATAGTTTTATTGAGATTAAATATAATCTATTAGTTTGTAAAGGAAACGGGGTTTTGTATAGGGTTTAAGAAAATAAATGTTTTTCCTTCTTCTTTAACTTGAGATAGTTATGTGAACGTATTTTTTGCATTTGTTTAACAAATAAGAGTTTCATGCATGATTTAAGAAAATATTAGGATTTTTTGTTTATTTTTTTAACGCGTGGAAGTTTCATGCATTTTTACTATAATACAATGAAGTTTTGTGCAATTTACCCAAAATTTAATAAACATAAAAATTATTTTCAATCAAGTTTTTGATAGAATTTGGATCGTTTTGATTCATCATGGGAGTGAGTAATCAATCAATATATGAGCAAGAACTTGAGGAATTATTATCTTTAAAGAAAAATGTTAACATCGGGGATCTAACTATTTTGACACTTTTTTATTATTATTTAAGTTAACTTCCTAATTTCTGTATCAAATTATATATTACTATGTTATTAATGCATCAATAACATAATATTGTAAAATCTTTTAATATAATCTCCCAATAAACGGGACATTCCATAAGATAGTGATGTGGTGGAGAATTATACAACATCGGGTAACAAGAAAGTGCCCGAACAAAAAAGTGTCCGAACAGGAAAGCACCCGAACATGAAAATACCCGAAGAGAATGATACTCTGTTCGGTCCCACGTGATCAAACAGCGGCATAAAACCCAATTATAGCAGTTAATCAACCCCGATTTCCCGGACATGATGGAGCAGCTAATGGCAATTACTGGGGCAAATCGTGGGAGCCATTAATGGGAGCAAATTAAGGGAATAATGGCCAATAATAAAGGGATGATTAAGGTGTAATTGGGGAAAGATTCAGGAGGATTTGAATTCAACAAGGGGGGATTTGGGGGCTATCGGGAGAAATCTCTCGGCATTTGGGGTACAATTAGTGGGAGTAGTTGTGGAGAATAATGGAGAAAGTGGGGCTGAAAGTGGATAATGGGCCGAGAAGGAGGGAGAATGAGGGAGATTAGTGGGCATAATTAGAGGGGAGGTGGTGCTAATTTCTTATATAATAACACTATTTTTCTCATTAGTTGAGGGGGGTTGGCTGAGAGACTTATTTTTGGCTTCATTTTTGTATTAGAAAAATACATTGTTAATCATCAATATTTATAGTGGAATTTTATACTAGACCAGGTCATGTGGTTTTTCCCTTCGTTTTGGAGGGTTTTCAACATAAAAAGTATGGTGTCTTTCTTTTATTTTTCGCAAACACTTATTCTTCGCTCAACCAGGAGTGTAAAATATGAGGTCTAGGTCTGGCTCATCACTGTTGGTTGTGTTGTATGGGGTTCCGTATGCACTATTGCTAGAAAAGAAAATGATGAATGTCTTTAGTCGAGACAAATGTATAACACCTTGTCCTTAAAACGCGACTGATTTATTGGTGCTCGGGTGCCGAGCTTGTTTTATTATTGTCCTTTGTTGGCGGGTTAAATACATGATCGGGATATTTGGTCTGTATTTGAAACTAAAACGCGATTGATTTATTGAGCTCGGAGTAGCGAGCCTGTTCGGTTTACTCGTGTGATCGGGATGTTTGGTCCACGTTTAAACTTAAAATTATCAATGTTATTGTGCTCGGGGTAGCGAGCTTGTTTTACTTATTATCCGTTGTTGGCGGGTTAAATACAGGATCGGGATGTTTGGTCTGTATTTGAACCTAAAACGTGACTGTGTGATTATTGCTCGGGGTAGCGAGCTTGTTCTGTTTACTCGTGGGATCGGAATGCTTGGTCCACGTTTAAACTTAAAATTATCAATGTTATTTGCTCGGGGTAACGAGCTTGTTTTACTTATTATCCGTTGTTGGCGGGTTAAATACAGGATCAGGATGTTTGGTCTGTATTTGAACCTAAAACGTGACTGTGTGATTATTGCTCAGGGTAGCGAGCTTGTTCTGTTTACTCGTGGGATCGGGATGTTTGGTCCATGTTTAAACATAAAATTACCATCGTTTACTCGTGGGATCGAGATGTTTGGTCCACATTTAAACATAAAATTATTAAAGTGATTATTGCTGTGGTTGCGAGCTTATTTATTTATTGTCCGTTGTTGGCTGGTTAAATGCGGGGTCGAAATGTTGGATCCGTATTTGAACCTAAAACGGGACTAAGTATTGGTGCTCGGGATGTTTTCCCTCGAGCACGATCATATCTATTTGCTCGGGATGTTTTCCCTGGAGCTCGGTTACACCATTAATGGGAGCAAATTAAGGGAATAATGACCGATAATAAAGGGATGATTAAGGTATAATTGGGGAAAGATTCAGGAGGATTTGGACTCAACAATGGCCGATAATAAAGGGATGATTGGGGATTTGGGGGCTATCCATTATAGGGAGAAATCTCTCGGCAATTGGGGCACAATTAGTGGGAGTAATTGTGGAGAATAATGGAGAAAGTGGGGCTGAAAGTGGATAATGGGCCGAGAATGAGGGAGATTAGTGGGCATAATTAGAGGAGAGGTGGTGCTAATTTCTTATATAAAAACACTATTTTTTCTCATTAGTTGAGGGGGGTTGGCTGATAGACTTATTTTTGGCTTCATTCTTGTATTAGAAAAATACATTGTAAATCATCAATATTATTAGTGGAATTTTATACTGGACCAGGTCCCGTGGTTTTTCCCTTCGTTTTGGAGGGTTTTCAACTTAAAAAGTATGATGTCTTTCTTTTATTTTTCTCACACACTTATTCTTCGCTCAACTAGGAGTGTAAAATATGAGGTCTAGGTGTCTCATCACTGTTGGTTGCGTTGTATGGGGTTCCGTCTGCACTATTGCTAGAAAAGAAAATGATGAATGTCTTTAGTCGAGACAAATGTATAACACTTTGTCCTTATGAGGAATTTGCCCCACACAAGGTGCTTTCGATTTGTGGCAATACTCTCCCAAGATACAACGATTTCTCTTGTGATTGTAGCAAGACAAATCACAAGAACATCAACTACAAATGTTGCAAACTCTCTCCTTCAAGAACAAAATGAATATGATGATGAGATGACTTTGGTCTTGCTTTTCTCTCTCAAATTGTGATGTTAATTTCGAAAATTTGATTTTATGCTTCATATGGGATGTTGTATATGTAGTTAGCCATCCATTTCCATCAAAGGACACCAATTGGAGGCAATCAATCATGGAAAAATGCACCCGAACGCAAATGAACACACCCGCTCACGAAAAAACCTCCATAAACTTTTCTTGGCAGAATCTCGGTCGCTTGAGCACCCGGATGCGGCGCTCGAGCGTCCAGCTTGCTGCCCAAAAAATTAGACAGCATTCGGCCGCTGCCTGGGCGGCACCGCTGCCCGGGCATGCTCGGTTGCCGCCCAGGCTGCAGGATTTTCCCCCAGTCAGTATTTTTCCATCCGTTTTTGCTCGTTTTGTCATTTATCAAGTATTCGACTATTTTCTCATGTCCAACTTGCTTAATTTTAATTCATTAAGCACATTTTTCCAACAATCACTCACATGAATGAAATTATGTATGTATGCACGTGATGTCAAAGAAGAGTTCGCATAAAAAGAATTTGCATCGGGAGAGGTAGCTTGTGGCTTTGAACCTTCCTTAGTAGTATACTATCGGATTACTAGGTGATGCGAGTAAACGGATTGCATCAAGCAAACTCAATTTTGAAGTACAAATAATAGTTTTACTTAAAAGATTATATCTCTTCGACGTATTGCTTAAATTATTTCTCAATTTTTATATATTAAAAATTTAAATTATCTGTACACTTCAACGAGGAAATATTCATCCAAATGCTCTATACGTGGAGATGTATTTTCTATTTTCTGATATTTCTTGGATTATTTAAATTTTCCAAGACCATTAATACTGAACCTCTTCGTCATATATTGGAAAAAGAAATATCAGCGTCTGCAAAAGCGTTAAGAGCTGAAGAATAAGTGTTTCGTTGATAGTTGATACTGGCGTCAACCAGATTAATCATCGGATACAATCCAAAAATAGCTACCCACGAGGCACTGCTGATGGGGTAACAACTTGCAGCTTTCTTTATGATTGAGCACTTTGATTCGAGACTCGAGTCTCATTACGGCGCATGAGAAATGTGGAATGGAGTAAAACCATCAGGAAAGAACATAAATTTGCAGAATTCCAAGAAAGTGGGATCTGATCGCACACTCAGCTTTCAGACATATCCAAACCAACTATTCAATGCTTTTCATATTCATTTATAATTTAATGAGCCTTTAGAAAATCCCTTTACTGAATTACTATAAACAGGATAACAATCAAGAAAGAGTCCTTTAAATAGTCTTTTGAAAAAAAGAGTGTTTTATTGTCTCGCCATGGTAAATTTGGAGATCGATTCTAATTCGACAACTTATAACTTGTAAATATAGTATTAGGGAAAACTATAATTTTATTCTGTGTGTTAGACTTATTGCGATTATAATCCTTTAAATAGTCAAATTTGAGTTTTAGTACAATGCTTCTCCTTTTTTACAATATTAGTCTTTTCTCTTATGCGATGATGGCGTGGCACCAAATACGTCAAAGTTGGTCGGTATCATATCAGTGCCACGTCATGAGAAAAAAGATTAAAATGGGAAAAAAAGACAAATATATACTATTAAGACCTGATTTTGATAATATCCCGATGGTATTATAAATAAACCGATCGAATATGAAAATTGGATCCATAAAGCCCAACTTCATTTAATATGGCACGTCAAAGTCCAACTTTTTCCTTCCTTATCAGGCTGGGTTTTGATTAAGGGGTTTTCCTTGTGAGTTGCCAGATTCAACCCGATTTGCTTGATTTATAATTTAAAACTTGTAGGGCATTTTTGGTATTTTATAAAAACCAAATAATTCGAGGGCGCCTTTGACATTTAATAATTTGAGTAATGATATAATAGATTTCATATCTTATTCCTAACTTAAAAGACCAACCTGAGCTCCCCGCCAAACCGGGATGAATAAGAGTTAGGGCATACTAGAGTTCGAGTCATGTTTGGCGCAGAAAAAGTGATTTCCACTCAAAAAAAAGAAAAGAAAAGACCGAACTCTTATACCTTTCTACTTATGCATCAAGAAAACTATCGCCACATTTTTATATATATTTCACTTCTCTATTTGATGATACATATGGTTCCCTATTTTTTATTTAAAATTAATTTATAAAATTAATACTAACTTTTTTTTTTATGTCGCAACTAATGAATACATATATCAATATTTAGTTTTGAAATAAGTGTGTAAATGGGGTATTGAGAAACATGTGTAGATTATATATCTAGGGAAATAATGCACGAAAATGCAGGCAAATCTTCGAGGTTGGCGCATACAAATAATATATTCATTTTCTTAAGACAGCATATCCTTTTAACACCCACTTCACAAAGTCTGTAATTCCGCGATAATTCTATCTTATCGCCAAAAACAAACCACCCGTTTTCAAAACATCTAATTATGAAAATAAAGTAATTGTCGTCAAAGAGAATTGTACTATCTTATAAAATGTGAGGGAACTAGAAAAATCAATTGTTGATACTTTAAGCTTTTTCAAAGCCTCAAAATTACCATTCAAACTCCCTCATTTTTCATGTTTGTATTCCACTTTTAAAAATTTCAAATTCACTCATTCCTCTCAATTTTCAAGATTTTCACATTCATCCTAACAAAGATGTCAATGTGTTAAATAATCGCAAGTTCTCTACAAAATAACATCAAAAAAGACATGGGAATGTATTAAACTACAAAACCAATTTGAAAAAAAAAATTTATTACATCCCAAAAGCTCAAATAAAAAAATGAATTACAATTACCATATCAGTTTAAAAAAAAGATATTGTATATATATGCAACGCGTGTAAATGAGGACTAAGTATGAATAATACTTGTATCCTTTTATTAAGAAAATAAGATCATTTTTTTTACTGTGGAATAAAAATAATTATGCTCTTAATTTCAACGTAAGTCAAAACTATAAACCAATGGCCAGATCCAATCATTCATCCACCTCCACTTTCTGACTCTCTCTTTCACCTCTTCCGATCACCAAGAGCCACGCCCCACCCCTTGCATGTCTCAGCTCCATCGTCTAACCATAAGCCGAGAACTCAGTCATCTTCTTCATTAAATTCATCCAGCCATTTATCGCAATTATATGTATGATCCATTATGACTGTTTGCAAACGTGTTTACTTTGTAACTACTATTTGAAAAATACAGTTTATATCATCAACTTCCACAAAATAGTAAGACTTTGCATCATATTAACTCGACTTGATGTTTTATCGCAGATTCATAGCCGCATTCCATTATAGATATATACTATCAAACTTAGAGTTCATTAAGCTAACTATTGCAAATTTTAAAAAAAAAATCAAAATAGACGTTTGATATGTCAAAATTCAATTTTCCAAAATAAAATAACTAGAGAATTTTGGGAATATTTTTTTAATTTTTTAAAAATTTACAACAATTAGATTAAGTGAATCTAAGTTTGAATATGTAACGATAATATAACGCATCAATAAACCTTCGTTAAAATATCAAACCGAGTCAAAAATGTAATTTTCAAGTTTAATAATCAACATCCTTACAGGAAATATAAATGGTGGAATGGTGTTTACATTAACACGAGAACAGCATCAGAAGAAGCAAATAAAGGCTAACGGCTTCACTAATTAATTTTAATGAATTGTTGTCGCATAAACAAAGGAAAACTGAAACAAATCAATTGGTAGTATCAGCCTAACCTAATTTACCTTCTGTTTGTGCATCAAAGCCATATCTATCATAATGCATGTGAAACACCAATGCAATTGGCATCTTCCACTTTTTTCATGGAAGACTCTTCAACCTGAAGTCGCTCATTCAGTTGACGACTTGGTTATTTCCGTAAAACCTCATATTTCAATTTATTTTGTTCAATAAATTTTTAATTTGGGCTGTTTATTTAAAAACCCTTCAAATTCATCTATTAAGTAAATAATAATATATGATGTATGTTTAAAACAAAAAAAATATTATTTTATTATAAGCAATTACATTATTTAAAATTTATTGATAAAATCAATACATAATCTTTTTTTTTTTAACATTATCGCCTACATATCTTAGTACCTAATAATATCTAAAAATTAAGAAGGGTAAAAGACGTTAAACCCTCTAACATTAACCACATTTAGCACTTTACCCTTAACATTTTAAAATGTATATTTAACCCTCTAAAGAAATGTATGTAGTGCAGTTAACCCCCTTAACAATATTCGAGACCAATTTTTTCGAATATTCTGACTGCAGATTCCATCACGTGCATCCCACATACCACGGTCGAGAATATGTATGTCTTTTCGTGAATTATGTGCAGGAATTTAACGAGTATACCATCAGAAAATACATGAAATTGAATTTTATGAGTATATCCACGGTCGATGAATTTTACAGGTAAAATTTCTGCAGAAAATACATGAAAAGACATGCAGATCCTCGACCGTGGTATATACGACGCACATGAGGAGATCTGCAGCCATATATTCAAAAAAATTGTTAATAAATATTATTCAGGGGATTAAGTACACAACGTGCTTCTTGGTCGAGGATACATCCACGTGGTCCTATCGCAGCCATCTACGTAACAGTACGGTTAGAATAATCCAATGGATATGCCTGATGCTGCTGCACGCTCATGGCTCTATTTTAAAAACCCACTCACTAGGATACACTCTGAGAATATACTTTCCCACCAGGACTTCTTCATTTTTTTTAAATTTATAAATCTTCAATTTCTTTGGAATATTCTGTTGCAAATTCCTCGGCGTTAATGCTATTTATCATCACGTTAATTCTGTTTATATTGGTCTAAAAGAAATTCATCGTGATCGGAATTATTTGAAAATTTGAAGAGATGTATACTAGAATGAAGAGAGTAACTGACCCGTTAGATGAGAGGGTGAAGGCCAGAATCGTCGGCCGGGATGGCTTTGATCCGGGATACGTCAGCAGCGGGAGTGAACACACCGCTCACGATGGGGATGACGTCATTTCTCCGACCCTCTCCAATCTCTTCTTTGGTTTCAACGGTGATGCCGGAGATTCTATTCCTGAGGATAATGACGAGCGTGATCCGTCGATTTATGATCCCAATGAGGCGAATCAGGATTTGATTGAACCGATTCTGCCGGATCATACAGATTTGTTTCAGAATGTGCTTTTGGCTCATGTTATGAGAGCTTTGCAAGTGTTCTCATGCGTTAAATCTAGTAAACAGACTATGCGCAGAAATGCGATGGCGTTTCTAAGGAGTTTTGGTTATAATGTGGCGATTTGTAAGACCAAGTGGGAGAGCTCCGGAGGACTCACTGCCGGAAATCATGAGTTTATCGACGTTATCCGTCCGGAACATAATGTGAGATACTTTATTGACCTTGATTTCGCCTCGGAATTTGAGATCGCGAGACCTACAGAGCCTTACGATCGTCTAGTGAAATGCTTGCCGGCAGTTTTTGTAGGAAAGAGCGAAGATTTGAAGCAAATTTTAAAGGTTATGAGCGACGGTGCTAAGCTATCTCTGAAGTGCAGAGGCCTTCTCCTGCCGCCGTGGCGGAAACACCGCTTCATGCAGAACAAATGGCTCGGTACCTACCGCCGGACAACCAATATCTTTCCGGTGTCGTTTTCCTCTAATTCTCCGGTGAATCAGAATTACTCAGTCAAGTGCCGCGCTGTCGGTTTTGACGCCGCCGTCAACGGCGGAGGTGTGCTGCTTCCAGCGATAGGCCGTACCAGATGATTATTAATACCCTTATCCTTTGTTTTGTCAATTTGGACAAAGTTTTTTTTTTTTTTTGGAAGAATCTACGAGAAAATTTTGGCGTTCTGTATGTATATATTTTCTTTTATGTATCTATACATTTTCAGTATTATCCAATTATCCATTGTGTAGCGTACGCGGCAACTGCACCTTTTGTCCATGTCGGCGCAAATTAGCTTCAAGTCACGTGTAAATTCGGAAATAATGTAAGAAGCGTAGTTGATTATTATGATGCATTCAATCTAGCCTAAGTATATTACTTTTGTTATCTAATTGTTTAAATTTGATTTAGACGTGTGATATCTATATCACATTCATATACTTAAACTTGGTAAGCTTTGAAATGGAAATATGAGTAAAAGTAAAATTTGATACACAATAAAATTCTATAACATGATATCACGAGTAACCTGGACATTTCATATGTGTGTTGCCATAGCAACCTCGCGATTTGGCATATGAATAGTAATATAAACTGATAATAAAACTTTGGTATAAAGAGAATGATCAGATATAATGTCATCAGTTGCACCAATGCCCAAAATTCAGATATACGGACATTTAGAAATCAAAGCATTACAAAATTAAATGACAGATAACAGTATCACCTGAATTGGTACATTATACAACAGAAGCAGCAATATGGGTAGACTCATATGACATTTGCTTGTGATGTTGTTAAGAATGAACCTTAATAAAAGTTATAAACTGGTTAATGTTACCTCCTTTTTTGGTTCGCTTTGATAACAAATGAATTTATAGGGGGGAAGCGATGAGCTATTTCGTGAAATCACAGATTAGGCCGGAGCCGAAGAAGGTCTAACTGGTTACCCATCTCCGGTGATCAAAAACTGGTGAATCCAGAGAGGCTTCTTGCTAACAATTCCCCTCTTTATAGGGGGAGGGTCGTCAGTGGTCCCGCTCTGTCTGAGGCTTAGGAGACAATGTCTGATGCTGAGGGAGAACCCAGATTGGGGACCACCTACATCTGCTACCTACCTCGTACGACCTTCCTGCTTTTGCGATTCTCTGCATCCGGGGATATGCTTTTCGTGCTCAAGGTGCTTGACCATCCTCTGATTGGTTAGTAGGCCTAGCCTTTGGTTTAATAGGTGTCCGACTCCTGTAACCGTAGTCCCGGTATACAGGACCACCATAGGTGTGTCAGTGACCCTCTCGGCCTCAGCTCGGCTACCTTGCCAATGACTGCCTGTCCCGACCTATTGAGGGACCTCCTCGCCTCAGCTCGGCTACCTTGCCAATGACTGCCCGTCCCGACCTATTGAGGAACCTCCTCGCCTCAGCTCGGCTACCTTGCCAATGACTGCCCGTCCCGACCTATTGAGGAACCTCCTCGCCTCAGCTCGGCTACCTTGCCAATGACTGCCCGTTCCGACCTATTGAGGAACCCTTGCCTCAGTTCGGAGGCTGCCCCGAGGGATATGGTCAAGGAGCGCGTAATAGGGCATGCTCGGAAAAGACCACGGCAGCTGGCCAGAGGTGGTCGAGCCCGGTATCAACTCGGATCGGGCGACGGGCTTGAAAACGGGTCCACCTGTTGGGCTGAAAGCGGGTCCCCAACTGAACGGGGCCCAAATAAAGTTCGGGTACCTAAACCTATTGGGCCTTCAGGGCTAGGGGTATCATCAGTATCCCCCCCAAGTAGAGCTAGAGTAGCGCTGCCTCGACTAATGGGTTTATGGCGAACTTTATTTACTCCTGACATCTTGGTCCTCTGATTGGACAACTCCTTGTCCCGGGGTCATAGCTATCTTGTACCAAACCCTAGGGGGG
Organism: Haberlea rhodopensis; assembly: GCA_907163345.1. Taxonomy (NCBI): domain Eukaryota; kingdom Viridiplantae; phylum Streptophyta; class Magnoliopsida; order Lamiales; family Gesneriaceae; genus Haberlea; species Haberlea rhodopensis. The sequence continues at coordinate 118,117 of CAJQUN010000388.1, read as the reverse complement.
CTGTCAGGCCACGTGCCCTCATCTGGTGCTCTGACCGTTCAGATTCTTTAATTTGCGCCGTTGGTTTGGGCCTGGCTTTCTCGGCCCACTCGCCATATCCTCTATAAATAGAGGCTCTCGAGTCACTTTCATTCATTTGTGCTCTAGGTCGGATCAGTCGTCTCTCCTAAATCTTGTAAGTCAGTTCTGCCTTTCTTTTCTGTTCTTTAATGTCCAACTCCACATCTTCCACTTCTGGTGCTCTCTTTCGTGGGGGGGACGAGGATGCCGAGGTGTCTGAGCTACCCAGCCCATCGGATCGGAGGTCGGATGCCCCCGAGGGAAACATTCCCGAGGTGGCACCCCTCCGACAGGTCCCTCCCCGAATATTTGATCCATCTCTCCCCACCTTTGAGGTTTTCGACCCGAGGAGCCTGGCCCAGGCTGGACTCCATTGGTACGAGATTCTCGACCCGGGTATTTCCCCTGATGCCGAGCACCTTCTCCGTACGTGGTTTATCCCGCCGGACCACGACGTCCGGGTCCCTAGGGCTGGTGAGCGTCATCATCTCCCCCCTCCCGGGTACTTTCCCTTCTTCCTTGAGCAGCTTAAGAGCGGACTCCGCTTTCCTATCCCCCTTTCTTACCAGGAGTTCTCCCACTTTCATTGTGTTTCTCTGAGCCAGCTTACCCCCAACTCCTACCAGAGCCTAGTCTCTGTCACTGCCCCCTTTCGATCCTTGGATCTACCTTTCTCCCCTACCATTCTTCATTATTTTTTCCAGGTTAAGAAAACCCAGTCTCCCGGGGTGTTTTACTTTGGTGCCCGGACATTTTATAAATTTTTAAATAACATCCCGAGCACCCGTAAGGGATGGAAACAAACCTATTTTTTTGTCAAACCACCTCGACGCTGGGCTTGCCCCATGGCCTGGCGAGATTCCCTACCTGCCCCCCGATCTTTGCCCAAAAAATATAAAGAGGACGTGTTCTTCCAAACGGTTATCTCAACCATTGGAGCTCGGCGTTTCGATTCAGCTGCCCTGGTCAGGGAGGACGTACTCAGGCGTTTCGGGCTGAGCTCCTATCCAGGCGTCCCTGGTGGTACGTTCTTCCTATCTGGCCCCCGTTTATCATATTTATTTCTTCATGTCTGAGCTGAGCCCTTTCTTTTGCAGATAACATGTCTCTTCAGCAGCTGCTATCCGCCATGGCGTCTCAGAAGAAAGCGGGAAGAGGGGCGGCTGGGGCCTAGCGCCCCCGCTGTCATTCCAAACCCGTCATCCCTAGTGGCCACCCCCCCCCCCCCCCCCCCCCCCCGCGCAGAAGAGGTTAGGGAGGAAACCGGCCTGAGAAAAAGGAAAAGGGGCAAGGGCGTGGCTACCTCCCCGATTATTCATGAGATCGATACCCCACCCGTTTCCCCCCGAGTCATCTGTCCGCTGATCCCACCGACCCGGGTTCACCTGGGGTACCAGTGGGTTATACTCGAGAGGTCAGCCTGATCAACTCTGCCCCATCAGGCCTCTCTGCCCGAATCGTTGAGTGTCTGACCTCCTCCGCCGATCAGCAAGTCCTATCAGAGCTGAGGTGGAAACCCCTAGCAGAGGAAGGCGTATCTCGGGCCCTATCGGTAATCAATTTTTTTTCCTTGGTGGATATAAAAACTGAGCCCCCACCCCCGCCCCCGCCCCGTCCCCTTTTCTTTTCAGGGTCTGGTGATGATGTGCGAGAGCCTTCGTCAGGGTGCTAGCTACGACCAATCAGCCAGGGATGCGAGGAAAGTAGCGCGGGAGGCCAAGTCCGAGGCTGAGAACGCTACTGCTAAGTCCGAGGCGGACGCTGCTGAACTAGAGTCTCACAGGGCTTCGGTGACCCGACTCAGGGCTGATGTCGAACAGCTCCGCGGTGCCCTAGTCGGGAAGGAGCAGGACCTTTCAAATGCCTTGGCCGAGCTGGGAAGGGTCAAGTCCGAGTTGGAATCCTATGTGGCTGGCGAATCAGCCCGCCGCGAGGCCTTCATCAAGTCGGAGGAATTTACGCGCATGTTGGCCTCCAAGGCCTTTAAATTTCTGGACCTTGGTTTTGAGGGGTGCAAGGGTCAATTTAAGGCCAATGGCTTCCGCCTAATGACCAGGACCCTGACGACTTCCTGGACCTTAACGCAATCATCGCCAACAACCCTGCAGACTTTATCAACTAGTCTGACTTGTTCTTAATTCATCCTTTGTATTTTTTCTTTACTTTTCCCTTTTATGCTTGTATTATGCTTTGGACGCACCCCCTTGTAATGAGGTTATTTTGAATTTTGGTTGTCCTTTCTTCGAAGCAATCCATTCTATTTACTCGTAAGTTAGAAATTGGCGTTTACAAAATTATTAACGTCCTGACCACTTACAGCAGCCGAGCCGGCCCGTGGTTTTACACTGGATTGACCCACAATAATAACTTAAAAATAATCCACGCATAGAACTAAATGCCGCATAGGGCTAGAAATAATACCAATACAAACAAATCTCAGAACAGGGCTAACCTGTTAATCTGTGCAGGGCTGACCTGCAATACTTCTAGAAATAATTCCAAGGGAATTAAATCTCAAACCAGGGCTGACCTGCATGAACTCCACAGATAACTAACCGAGCAGAAAAGTCTCGCTCAACCAGAGCTCACGAAATAATCAATACAAGCAGATAATCAATAACGTCCTCGCGACCTGAGCTCTAGAAATAATAAACCGAACATCTGCAGCTCGCACGTCCTGCACTCCACAACTAATAGGTATGAGAAGCAGATAAAGCTCATCTGAATTTGCAAAGTGATAGATGACTTGAGCTCTTGAGATGATAAAATGCTGAGCAAATAAAGCTCGTCCCGCATGATTCCAAAGTAAAACATGAGCAGATAAGACGTGCTAATATTTGCCAGGGCCTCATACACCTGGGCTTTAGTGACAGGGATGACCTGTGCTTTTAATTGGTGACAAGGCCTCATACACCTAGGCTTTAGCATGCAGGGCGGACCTGTGCTTTTAATTGGTGCCAGGGCCTCATACACCTGGGCTTTAGTGACAGGGATGAGCTGTGCTTTTAATTGGTGCCAGGGCCTCATACACTTGGGCTTTAGTGACAGGGATGACCTGCACTTTTAATTGGTGCAGAGCCTCATACACCTGGGCTTTAGTGACAGGGATGACCTGCACGTTTAATTGGTGACAGGGCCTCATACACCTGGGCTTTAGCATGCAGGGATGACCTGCGCTTTTAATTCGTGACAGGGCCTCATACACCTGGGTTTAGTGACAGGGATGACCTGCACTTTTAATTGGTGTCAGGGCCTCATACACCTGGGCTTTAGTGACAGGGATGACCTGCACTTTTAATTGGTGCCAGGGCCTCATACACCTGGGCTTTAGTGACAGGGATGACCTGCACTTTTAGTTGGTGACAGGGCCTCATACACCTGGGCTTTAGCATGCAGGGATGACCTGTGCTTTTAATTGGTGCCAGGGCCTCATACACCTGGACTTCAGCATGCAGGGATGACCTGTGCTTTTAATTGGTGCCAGTGCCTCATACACCTGGGCTTTAGTGACAGGGATGACCTGCACTTTTAATTGGTGCCAGGGCCTCATACACCTGGGCTTTAGTGACAGGGATGACCTGCATTTTTAATTGGTGCCAGGGCCTCATACACCTGGCCTTAGTGACAGGGATGACCTGCACTTTTAATTGGTGCCAGGGCCTCATACACCTGGGCTTTAGCATGCAGGGATGACCTGTGCTTTTAATTGGTGCCAGGGCCTCATACACCTGGGCTTTAGTGACAGGGATGACCTGCACTTTTAATTGGTGCCAATGCCTCATACACCTGGGCTTTAGTGACAGGGATGACCTGCACTTTTAATTGGTGCCAGGGCCTCATACACCTGGGCTTTAGTGACAGGGATGACCTGCACTTTTAATTGGTGCCAGGGCCTCATACAGCTGGGCTTTAGTGACAGGGATGACCTGCACTTTTAATTGGTGTCAGGGCCTCATACACCTGGGCTTTAGCATGCAGGGATGACCTGTGCTTTTAATTGGTGCCAGGGCCTCATACACCTGGGCTTTAGTGACAGGGATGACCTGCACTTTTAATTGGTGCCAGGGCCTCATACACCTGGGCTTTAGTGACAGGGATGACCTGCACTTTTAATTGGTGCCAGGGCCTCATACACCTGGGCTTTAGCATGCATGGATGGTCTGTGCTTTTAATTGGTGCCAGTGCCTCATACACCTGGGCTTTAGTGACAGGGATGACCTGCACTTTTAATTGGTGCCAGGGCCTCATACACCTGGGCTTTAGTGACAGGGATGACCTGCACTTTTAATTGGTGCCAGGGCCTCATACACCTGGGCTTTAGTGACAGGGATGACCTGCACTTTTAATTTGGGATAGGAGATTTAAAGGAAAAGTTCTTTAAATAACATTGTTCGTACATTGAATTGAAATAAGAACAATAAAATGCCTAGGAATAATATTTTCTGAGGTGATATGCATTCCAAGGTCTTTTCAGGCGTCGGCCTTCGCCCTCCTCTAAGTAGTACGATCCGGAACTCAGTCTCTGGACTACTTTGTATGGTCCCTCCCATCGGGGGTCGAGCTTTCTTACCTCCCCTGCTGGGTTAACCTTCTTGAGGACGAGGTCTCCCACTTGAAAATTTTGGGGTATCACCCTTTTGTTGTAGGCTTTGACTATCTTGCTGCGGTAAGCCTCCATCCTTATAGCGGCCCTTTCCCTTTTCTTATAGATCAGATCCAAATCCAGAGCCCGGTGTTCCTCATTGTCGTCATCATATACTTGGACCCTGGCAGAGGTCTTTACGATCTCAGTTGGGAGCACGGCCTCCGTTCCATATACCATGCTGAAAGGCGTTTCTCCAGTTGGGACTCGAGCTGTCGTTCCGTAAGCCCACAACACACTTGGTAACTCGTCCACCCAATCCTTGCCAACCCCGTACAGTCTTGCCTTTAACGCTTGCACAATTGATCGGTTGGTGACCTCTGTCTGCCCGTTGCTCTGCGGGTAACCCACCGATGTGAAGGCTTGTTCGATCTTCATTTCCTTGCACCAAGCCATTAACCTCTGCCCCTGGAACTGCCTCCCATTGTCTGATATCAATTTCCTGGGTACTCCGAAATGGCAAACTATGTTCTTCCACAGAAAGTTCAGCACATTCTCCTCGGCAATCTTGGCTAAAGGTTCGGACTTGACCCACTTCGAGAAGTAATCTACAGCCACCAACAGAAATTTCTTTTGCTTCGGGGCTATCGGGAAAGGTCCCACGATATCCAAACCTCATTTATCGAAAGGGCAGGCCGATGTTACCGCTTTCATGAGCCTTGCTGGCCTTAACTGGAACTTATTGTTCCTCTGACAACCCTCACAAGTGACTACAGTCCTGATCGCGTCATTCCTTAGGGTCGGCCAGAAGTATCCTGCAAGAAGGGTCTTTCTGGCCAGAGCCAACCCCCCAAGATGGTCTCCACAGCATCCCTCGTGAATTTCCCTGAGCACATATTCTGCCTCCTCCGCGCTCAGACATCGGAGCAGGGGTCCGGCAAAGGACCTCTTATATAACACATCCTCTATCAGAACAAAACGGGATGAATGCCTCTTCAACCGTCGGGCTTGGTTCTTATCAGCGGGTACTTCAAGATTTCTCAAGTAGTTCAAAATCGGGGCCATCCAACCTAAGACCTCCGGGGCCTCTGTGGCGGGCCGAGTTGACGGAACCAACTCAGTTTGAAATATGAGCTCCCTTTGTGACAAAGGAACCAGTGATGTTGACCACTTGGAGAGCTCATCGGCTTCGTGATTATCCTCCCTAGGGATCTGCACTATGCTCCACTCCACGAAACTTTTTGACATCTCCTGTATAGCCTTCAAGTATTCTATCATCTTCTCGCTTTTGGCTTCGTAATTCCCTTTCACCTGTTGAGTGGCCAGCTGGGAGTCCGGGTGAAGGATCACCCGGCTGGCACCGACCTCCTTTGCCAACCTCAGCCCGATCAGTATGGCCTCGTATTCTGCTTCATTGTTAGAAGCCCGGAAGTCCAATCTGATAATGACCTTCATCTTTTCACCCGCGGGGGATATCAGAACAATCCCCACTCCACTGCCTTCACTGTTAGCTGCTCCATCCACGTATACTTTCCACGGCTCCTCAGCCTCAACCTCTATCATCTCCGCGAGGAAATCTGATAAAGCCTGAGCTTTAATGGATGACCGTGGTTGGTAGGTTACGTCGTACTCGTCGAGCTCGATTGTCCACTTCACCAATCTCCCCGATACGTCAGGCTGGGTCATTATCCTCCCCATGGGGCTGTTGGTTAGCACTGAGATGGGGTGTGACAAGAAGTAGGGTCTCAGCCTTCTTGCGGTTATGACCAAAGCTAATGCCAATTTCTCAACCTCTGGATACCTGAGTTCCGCACCTCTCAGTGCATGGCTGACATAGTACACTGGCCTCTGGTCCGTGCCGTCCTGTTTTATCAGTACTGAGCTAACAGCACTCTCTGTAGCAGACAAATAGATCCACAATCGCTCGCCGGGCTGGGGCTTTATCAGGACGGGAAGCTCGGTCAGGTGCTTCTTCAAGTCAGAGAAAGCTTTATTGCACTCATCGTCCCAATCGAACTTTTTCGCCTTTCTTAGCACTTGGAAGAAAGGGTAACTCCTATGAGCTGACCTGGAAATAAAACGAGCTAAGGACGCAATCCGCCCTGTCAGTTTCTGCACATCTTTTATACTGCGAGGTGAGGTCATCACTTGAATTGCTCTGACCTTTTCCGGGTTGACCTCGATCCCCCTCTCGGTTACCATGAAACCCAAGAACTTCCCGCTCTTCACACCAAATACGCACTTAGCCGGATTTAATTTCAGACCAAACCTGCTTAGTGTGGCAAAAGTTTACTCCAAGTCGGGCAACAGGTCTGCCTGGCCCTTAGATTTTACCAAGATGTCATCCACATAAACCTCAATGTTCCTTCCCGCCTGGTTTTCAAACACTTTGTCCATCAATCTCTGGTATGTGGCCTCAGCGTTCTTGAGGCCAAAAGGCATGACCGCATAGCAGAACGTTCCATCCGACGTGATAAAATTGACCTTATCCTGGTCCTCTTTTGCCAAGGGTATCTGGTGATATCCTTGGTATGCGTCCATGAAACATAACAGTTCGTACCCAGAGGTGGAGTCTACCAACTGGTCGATCCGGGGTAGGGGATAACAGTCCTTGGGACATGCTTTGTTCAAATTACGAAAGTCGATGCACATCCTCCATTTTCCCGCCGACTTTGGAACCAAAACCACGTTAGACAACCAGGTGGGAAACTGCACCTCCCTTATCTGACCAGCCCTCAGCAAGGTCTGAACCTCGGCTCGGATGATTCTGTCTTTATCTGGTCCAAAATGCCTCTTCTTTTTCCGGGTTACTTTGACTTCTGGATTGATATTTAACCTGTGCTGGGCTACTGTGGGCAACACCCCCGTCAGCTCGGTTGGAGACCAGGCGAATAATCCGGCATGCTTGGACAGACATTCTACTAAATCGTGCTTCAGGACGCTGTCTAGGTCAGCCGCTACTCTTGTGGTTTTATCAGGCTGGCCTGGGACTAATATAATTTCCTCTTCCCCGTCCCGCATCGCCTGCACCTCCTGCACCATCTGTACTCCCCTATCCTCCCGTCCTTCATCACCGCCCCTTCGGGATCTTTTCACCTCTACCCTTACAGTTTCCGCGTAGCATTTCTTGGATGATGGCTGATCTCCCCTAACTTCCCCCACTCTTTTTCCTACAGGGAACTTTATCTTTTGGTGGAAGGTGGATGCCACAGCCCTGAATTCGTTCATAGCTGTTCTTCCCAGAATGATATTGTTCGAAGACGAGGCCGCCACAATGGTGAATGTGATCAACCTCGTTTTCCTATCCTCGTTGATCCCAGGGAAAGGGGCAGGGAAACCTGACCGAGGGGGTACACGGTGTGCCCAGCGAAGCCAAATAGGGGGGTGTTGATTAGCTTGAGGTGATACCCACCCAAGTCCATCTGCCGAAAGGCTTCGTCAAACAACACATTCACCGAACTCCCTGTGTCTACAAACACCCTCCCGACTTCATAATTGGCAACAGTGGCTCGTATGACCAGGGAATCATTATGGGGTGCGCAAATATTTTTCAGATCCAGTGGCCCAAACTGATAACCACATCCTCCTCGGCACCGCAAATCCCTCCTACACTCAGGGTCTCTCTCCTGCTGGCAGCCTTCCTGGCTCTGTTGGAATCCCCATCCGTTGTGCCGCCCGAGATCATGTTGATGACTCCTCGAGTTGGTGAGTCAACACGGGCAGTGTTGACGTCATTTAGATTCCTCGGGGGTCCTCGAGCCCGTCCACTACCGCGAAACGGAGGACGGAAGTTGGTCCGTCCCCCTCTCCCTCTTGTCCATGACGGACCTCGACCTCTTCCCCGAGGAAGATTATCCCCTGGTGGGCAGGGTTGAGACAACAACTGCTTGAACTGGGAACTGCTCTGTATTGCTTTCTCAAGTTCCTGATCCAAACGATGACAATCCTGAGTGGTGTGCCCGGTCGCTTGGTGGAAGATACAGTATTTCTCCGAGACCTCCTTGCTCGGCTCTACACTGGTTTGCGCTGGCTTCTGCAAGGCTTGTTTATATTCACATATGCGGACGGCCTCCTCCTTGGAGACTTTCAACGGCCTATATTGGGAAAAGCGACCGAGTTGCGCCCCCTCCACTGGTCGTTTTTCGCCCTGGCTGAGCCGTTTCTCCCCAGTCCTCCGCACTTCCTTCATCCTCAGTTGTTGGGCCTCCTCCACGTTAATGTATTTTTCCGCTCGGGTGAGCAGATCATCATATGTAACAGGAGGCCTCTTTACTAAGGATCGGAAGAAGTCTCCTCCTCTCCAGCCTTGGGTGAAAGCGCTGATCAGAATTTCCGTCGGGCAGGCTGGTATTTCGAGTATCACGGTGTTAAAGTTTTTGATATATCCCCGCAACGACTCATCCTCGGCTTGCCTCATCTCGAACAAGCTCAGAGAGATCTTCTTATATCGCTCGCTGCTGGCATACTGGTGTAAGAATGCGGAGCTAAATCCGACGAAGGAACTAATGGAACCTGGCTCCAACTGGTTGAACAACTTCTGAGCCGACCTCACCAAAGTGGTTAGGAACACTTTGCACTTAAGGCGGTCTGAGTAACAATGTAACATGGCCGCGTTTTCGAACCTGCCCAGGTGTTCCTCCGGGTCCGTGCTCCCATCGTATTCCCCAGCATTGGGGGGTCGGGAGTTATTTGGGAGCTCCTCGTTTACTATTTCACCCAAGAAAGGGGTCCCCCTCCTGATAGAGGTACCCCCCATTCCCTTCTTCATCTTCTGGACCTCGTCCTTCAGCTCCTCCACCTGGCCCTCCTGATCCGGAACAGCAGTCACTTTAGGACGGGAAGTTGCTCCCTGTTCGGGATCCTTCATCTGCTGGGAGCTCTCCCCGTGCATGCCTCGGACGGACCTTCCTTTCTCCTCATAGTCTGTTCCACCGTAACTGCAATTAGTCGGGTGCGATGTTCCAGTGTTAAAGCTCCCACTGTCATGTTGACCCCGGACGGTGGTTGTTCCTCGCCATTGGTGGAGGCGTGGTGCTCTCGGTTTTCCTCTGCATCGGTTCTCCTTGTTCTCACCATTGTATCAACGTCCTTTGCTCACTTTTCCCACAGACGGCGCCAATTTGTTACCTCCTTTTTTGGTTCGCTTTGATAACAAATGAATTTATAGGGGGGAAGGGATGAGCTATTTCGTGAAATCACAGATTAGGCCGGAGCCGAATAAGGTCTAACTGGTTACCCATCTCCGGTGATCAAAAACTGGTGAATCCAGAGAGGCTTCTTGCTAACAATTCCCCTCTTTATAGGGGGAGGGTCGTCAGTGGTCCCGCCCTGTCTGAGGCTTAGGAGACAATGTCTGATGCTGGGGGAGAACCTCAGATTGGGGACCACCTACATCTGCTACCTATCTCGTAGGACCTTCCTGCTTTTGCGATTCTCTGCATCCGGGGATATTCTTTTCGTGCTCAAGGTGCTTGACCATCATCTGATTGGTTAGTAGGCCTAGCCTTTGCTTTAAAAGGTGTCCGACTCCTGTAACCCTAGTCCCGGTATACAGGACCACCATAGGTGTGTCAGTGACCCTCTCGGCCTCAGCTCGGCTACCTTGCCAATGACTGCCTGTCCCGACCTATTGAGGAACCTCCTCGCCTCAGCTCGGCTACCTTGCCAATGACTGCCCGTCCCGACCTATTGAGGAACCCTTGCCTCATTTCGGAGGCTGCCCCGAGGGATATGGTCAAGGAGCGCGTAATAGGGCATGCTCAGAAAAGACCACGGCAGCTGGCCAGAGGTGGTCGTGCCCGGTATCAACTCGGATCGGGCGGCGGGCTTGAAAACGGGTCCACCTGTTGGGCTGAAAGCGGGTCCCCAACTGACCGGGGCCCAAATAAAGTTCGGGTACCTAAACCTATTGGGCCTCCAGGGCTAGGGGTATCAGTTAAAAAACAAGAAAATTAGAACATGAGGATGAATAGGAGAGGAAGTCACATTAGATGGATGTGATCCTTCAAAATTTGCTTCCCTTTTAGACCTCCATCAAATGGAATAACAGACCGCTTGATAGCATTTATAGACAATGTGTTCATTGTAACCACAGTGAGATAACTTAGGTCGCCTTTTGACTTGTTATATGCATATTTAGCCATCAATGCAGTAGGTTCTAGAGAAGAAACATGTTTGAACATTCGTATGAAACGATTGCTTAGCCAGCATGGCTAAAGAATCCAATGAAATAACGATTGATTGATTTTGAAGTGAGCGTTGGCTTTCTTCAGGAGCAGTAAGGAGTAAACTTTGGCAAGGGTAGGCAAGGGAGAACCAAGAGATCCTTGAGCAATTGTACTGAATGCTTTTTGTAGCTGTAAAACCCTTGGACCATCACTCTTAGAAAACCTAGTTCTCAATTCGACTCACACATCTTGAGCAGAAGTGAATGCAACATGCTTGTCTAATATCCGTAGTGATGGAATTTAAAAGCCAAGCCAAGACAAGATTATTAGCACGAACCCAAGCAATATAATGAAGTCGAAAATTAACAGAAGGACATTGTAAAAACCATCAAGAACTCATTTATATATATTTTGACCATGAGATATATTGTCAACATTATAGATTTCTCCAATAATAAGTGCACATGGTTCTGCTGATGAACCCCTTAATCGCGAACTTAATTGGAATCAGATTGAGGAGTTGACCGCCATCAGAAGAGGAATAAAAAAAAATGAAATCAGAAGATGATTAATGCGCGGAAGTACAAATCGGTCATTGAGCGAATGATATCATGTTGAATTATTGAATTGAACAATGAATTTTGCAGAAACATGTTTCTTCTCGATTTATTTGTTCAATATTTTATCCAAATTTCATCGTAACCATTTATTTTTATGATAGTTTATACTCCAACGGCTAATAATGAGTTAAGTTTTTATTAAATTTTCTTCGTTCACTTCTGCTCCGACCTGCCCACCGCATTTCTGTCTGTTTATATCTTTTTTAAGAAGGAACTATTGAGATTTTGTTTTAAAATTATATATTAACCACATTAGTAAGTCTAAACATTATTTACTAAATAAAAATGTAAGATTCTTTGACAAAAATATAATGTTTTTTTACTATAGATTGGTTCATATTTGCGTTAAATTAAGTTTTTATGTTTTTAAATTTTCTAATTTGTAACACTAGTGACAAATGAGTTAGGAGTCGAACATTCTTTTTTTGCTAAAAAAATTGAATATTAAACATGGTGCTAATTGTTTTTGAAATATCACTTTAAAAATAATTTATACATCAATTCGATATTTTAAAATATCATTATAATATTAAAAATGGATATAATAAACAATAAAAAATCATATATATAAATGATTTTTTTTATCAACTATTACAAGTACAACTGAGAAGGAGCAAATTGTTTTTATATAGGTTTGAACACATATATATCCATAAATGGAAGAGATTTTGTGACACTCGACCAAATGGTTAGTGACGGTTTATTCTTTACTACTTTACGGAATAGGTACATGTGGTTGTCTCATCTATTTGGATCGGTATATTCTTATTAACATTGGATGAAAATATATACATTTAATAAATTGATCTATTCATGAGATATTATCTTATAAGATAGCAAAAACTAATTCGTCAGCCGCATATAAATGATTTTAATATACTCGTAAATATGGATAAGATGTTAAAATCATAATCAATATCTATATATCGGAAAGAAACTTGTAGGTGTGAAATAAATATCTAGTAGGTTAAATACCCATCCAATAGCAACAACGGATGTCGACGTGGCAGGAAGAATGATGATCCCCTGTGTTCAAATAAATAATGTGGGGTCTTGAATCGGATAAGAGAACATGACATTTCTTGGCCCAAGGATTGGACAACTGGCTGTTATTCTATTCGGGTTTTTGACAACGAACATTCTATGACTTTCCAAATAGGCATTAATATATTTGTAGTTTGAAAATATAAAGTTTATCATCATGTGATTTAAAAAGATATAGTTTATTCTCGTAGTTTGTGAATATATGTAAAGTACATCCTCTTTGTAAGTGGCAATGTGCTAGTTTTGTAAACCTAATGGGTAAAAAGCTTATTTATAAACAACATGAGGTAAAATGCTTATTAACAGCAACACATGTGATAAATTGCAACTTACTCACTATAGTAATTTATGACTTGTTTGGTGGGCATGATTCCTTTGATGCTATCCGTATAGTAGATTTTTTTTAAGCTGACTTATGGATAGTATCTTGGAAGCATATCAGTATTCAGTACTTGATTTGGAATATTATAATATAATCTAAGGGTTTGATGTACTAATTAGGGATAAATTTCATATCTCAATTTTTTAGTGATTTGTGATTCACATAGTTACGTTGTGAATTCTAAATTATAAAAGAAGTCGATAATTGAATCTACTATCAGGATACTATCACGACAATACCAATGGATTTCACAGGGAGTACCACCAAATTCTTTTATTTTCTTTCCCACAGGGGCCTCTCTATTCAAGAACACGACACTTGAGCTCCAAGGGGTTAAATCGTTGGAATAAATTAGAATCCAATAATTAATAAAATTGAGAAAATATGCCAAATTTGTACGTTGGAATAATTATTTTATTGGTAAGTGAAAGTCATGAAGAATAAATCTTTATAGATATCAATTGGCAATATTCATGAGTAGTAAAAAAAATAAGTTTGGAAAGCTTGCGATCTATAAGATCAATCTGCAAACTGTGCAATTTGAAAAATTAATCTACTGAGTTTGAATTTTATATATCAATATTTTTTTTATCTTGTTCTTGAGCGGTTACATATTCACGATCTTTGCCACAAATGGACGCTTCACGAGTCCAATATAGATTACTTCTCAATACAATTTCTTTGAAATTCATTAAAATCTCGTGGACCGAATAACATTGTCCCAGATGTCACCGCATTCATTAGAGTGCTGGGATGTCTCAGGTTTAATTGTTAACTTTATATAATGAATAAATTTTTAATTATAAACATTATATAATTAGATTAATTTAATTTTAAGTTCGAACTGGAATATGTAAATGAATGATATCAAACTCAAGTTAACTTGTTTCCACTTTCCACCCACACTTAATCTGAATTTATCATGAATTAGCAGTTAGCATTATCAGCGTTAGAGGGATATGAACAATTGGGCCGAAGCCCGATCTTATTTACAATACCTTTGTTAAAGCCCATAATAATTCATCCAAATGTAAATATCAGGAATAAGTGTGAGCGAAAATTCGGTTTAACCGACTAACCGAATTTCATTCGGTCAATTCAGGAATTCAATTTTAGTTTTTAAAAATATATGTTAAATAGGCTGGGTTTTGGTTTTAATTTCAAAAATACCGGTTAACCGATTTTTTTTATTTTCTGAAATTAGTTTTTTTAACAGATACTTTAATCGGTTAATTTAAATCGATTAGTTTTTTATTATAAAAATTAAGTTAGGTTATTGTTGGTTTTTTTCATTTAAAAAAAGGTTCAGTCGGTAACTGAATCGATCAAAACCCCACCACCCCTATTTAGGCTTCTCTGCACTAGATGCAATCTATTTTGCCAATTTATGACTACCTATATGGAATTTCTATATCTGTAAAGATGCCAAATTCTAGTAATTAATTAATTAATGTGATATTACTCCACAATTGCATTAGATAATAGTAAATAAATGTCTAAAATATTAAATAATTCTTATTATTAAAACAACTATTATTGCAATAGCAAATATTGTTGCTGATAGATCAATTTGCATGAATTTTTTTATGAAAATTGCTCTGTCTGCAACAATATCGGCTCTGACAATATCGTAACACTGCCGTTAAAACCAAGTTATGGCACAAACTCGAGATGTGATGGGATTATTAATTAATTTGTATGCAGTTTCACAAAACCAGGGGCCATGAATGTACAAGAAGCACCGACTACTCAATTAAATATACATAAATGGAACCATTGACAATGTTAGTATTAAAATACCCCATCATATTACGTTAATATTTCCAAACGATAATTAAAAATTGAAATATTAAAAGAGAGATTTTAGATAGGTGGTAACAAAATAATAGACATATAAAGGAGAAACAAGTTAAATTATTGGATATTTTTGGTTAATAAAGGAAAAGCATTCATCATTCTATTGGTTATTTTGATGTTGCTTCTAAGAACAATTTTTCATATCAATGATGGATTTATTCATGTACAATATCCATGGGGTAAAATTTTCTTTATTCAATTATTAATGATTAATATGACACTCCCTTTACCTAAATACACATGCAAGATGTATAGATAAATACATTGATATTACTATAGTCAATGAGATTGTGGTTATACTAAGTGTTGGCAATCATGAAATATATTTACCAATGACTGTAATCTCTAAACATATTCCTAGTCAATTATCAATATCATAAGAATGATACATATCATGTTCGCTCGAGATCAGTATTCATGATGTATTGTAGTTGCGTTTCATCAACATCGATGTAGAGATATCTGCACATATGAGTATGTGCTTATATGATGAGTTTACGAACAACTATCACCCTAAATTCTCTAATTGTGTATATGGATTGAGGGATTTGAAGTCATGAATTTCAAGTTATTGATTTTAATCCATTTAATTTTTTAGTTGAATTTATATCGGGTATATTTCAAATCAACATATTTACTCTTTTATGTAAATGTAATGGTGATTGTGATGGATTTGAAATGCACATAAGATATATGTCATTTCAAATCAAGTTTTAGATTCATTATCAAATCAAATCCCTACATTCAAATAAAATACATACGTCCAAACACAGCCTACGTGGTTTCCACTTAGTGAATAGAAATTTTATAGTTGCAGATGTACACTATTGATCCTCATGACTCAAAACAACATTGTAGCTATATTTCGGTGAACACTACACTCGGACTTGTTTTCAGATCCTAAGAGGCAAAAAAATCCATGAAAACTGTTTTAAAAATAAATTATTGGAATATATGCTAACTAATAATGAGACAATAACCGTAGATTTTGCATTTTATGACAGGTAACGAAAACAACATATAACAATTTAATTACTATATATTATAAAAAAATAAATGAGCCATTTTCTTGTTCCTGAAGATGGAATATAGAGCCAAACTTCTTTTGTCTTGTTGCTGAGTCAGTTTGCTTCATTGTCGCCTTCATTTTCCGAGTTGTCCTAATCTTGAGACTAAATTAAACAAAAGAAAATTCGAGATTATTTCAAGATACAAGCGTTGCAAATTATATATAAGGTTAATTAAATGCTATATTAATGCTTATTCGGATAAATACTTTTAATCTTAAATTGCAAGATACATTTTGATTATTCTCGTAATATGCATACAAGTTTTTAAAGATTTCTATTTCTGATGATCTATGTCTACAAACAAAGAATCCATGAACTTTATTAAATTACGTCATAATTTAGAAAAATATTAAGATTCAGAAGTTTATTTTTCAATTCTAATTATGAATTAAGTTTAAGAATCCGATAGCAACACGTTGTGGAATTTAAAACAAAATCCGGATCCCACCGAGGTCTTAACGTAGTTGTAATCAATCGGTGTTTATATATCTGTCATCGGGTTTGAAGCAGATCATCGAACGAAACTATCCACGAGTCACGAGGAGCACGTAGCGGTTTTGTCTCTACGGTTTCAAGTTGCTAACCTCGAAAAATCTCAATAAAACTGAAGAGTTTATGGCTGCACTTTATCAAACCAAGAGATCTTATTTCCTAAATTAAGATTAGTCAAGATAATATGTTTTGCTATCCTTGTAATTATCTTTCGATATTTTTGTAATTATAGGAGATATTATCTTTCCTTCTACATAGAGATTTAGTCGTCTTATCAAAGATTTGTAATATTGTATTTAAAGGTTATCTCTAATGAGAATTGATTTATTCAACAAAACTTAAACTCTTATATAGTATCAAAGCCATTTAGTCTCTCACCAGCAACCTATTCCAATTTTTTTTTTCTTCTCCATCTCATGGCCGCCGTCTCTTCCACAACATCTGGAACCGATGACACTGTCTTCACAACTCCACGCATCTCGCGACCCTCCTACACTGCTGGTCTCTCTCTGGGTCCATCTGGTGACTCTCTAATCCCCATAAACGCTCATCAACAGCTTCCGCTACAACTTACAGCGTCAAATTTCCCGTCGTGGTGTGCCCAAGTAAATCATCTTCTCTTTGGATATGGTCTTTCCGGTTATGTTGATGGTTCCATAACCTGCCCCCACTAGGATCTAAGCTTGATGATATAGCAGCACACATGCATTGGAAACGTCAAGATGCATTGCTTCTTTCTGCTTTGTTTGGCTCCGTCTCCGCCGACTTGGTCCCGCTTGTTTCATCGGCTTCCTCTTCTGCCGAGGCATGAACCATTCTCTCTCGGCTTTTTGCAAATCGATCACGGACTCGAGTTATGCAACTGAAAGATGATTTATCTAATATGACTATTGGCTCCCTATCTGTTTCTACATTCCTTCAAACTGTCAAGGTGAAAACAGATGAACTTGCTCTCATTGATCGTCCCCTTTCCAATGACGACATCACTCTTTATATCCTCAATGGCTTAGGTGCGACGTATCGAGAAATCGCAGCCCCTATCCGTAACTTCTCTTCAATTTGAAGAATTGTATGATCTTCTCGTCGCTCATGAAACATATTTGCGCCGCCTTGACGCTGCGACCTCCAATCTGGTTGCTACTGCCAATAACGCATCTTTCACCCAGCGCTCCCAATCTCGTTCGGGTACGTCCAACACGACCGACTGTGGCCACAATAATCGCAACAGGGGCGGTTCCCATCGTGGTCGTGGCTCGCAACAGCGCAACAACCATCGCCAATCTGGTGGTTTTGGTAACTTTGGAGGTAACACTAGTTCTCGTCCTCCCATTACTTGTCAACTTTGTGGTTTTCAGGGGCATGGCGCTAGAACTTGTCGCCAGTTTCAGCCTGTCGCTAATACTGTGGTGTCACCTCCTATTCCTCAGACACCACCTGCTCCCACTCCTTCGCTTGTTGATTCGGGTGCCTCTCATAATTTGACGTCTGATTTACAGAATCTCTCGATTCATTCCGAATATGATGGTACTGATGCCGTACACATCGCTGATGGTATAGGTTTGTCAATTTCTCACATCGGTTCCTCTATTATTTCGACACCTAGTCGCTCGTTTACTTTGACCGATGTTCTATGTGTCCTTGCCGCTCATCGCAATTTGTTGTCCGTACATCAGTTTACTAAAGCTAACAATGTTTCTATTAAGTTTCACTCCTCACACTTTGTTGTAAAGGACAAGATTACGGGGGCACAACTGTTTCACGGGGCATGCCATAATGGAATCTATCATCTGTCTCTTCCAAAGGTCATCACTTCTCAAATATCTGCATCAATTGGTGAATGTGTTAGTGCAACTTGTTGGCATGAGCGGCTGGGTCATCCATCCTCTCAACTTAGTCTTTCAATTATTAATAAATTTTTGTTACCAAGTACTACCAAGTCTGTAAACACTTTATCTCATTGTACTTCTTGTTTATTGAATAAAAGTCGGCAGTTGTCATTTACTGTCACGTCCTTACTTTCAATGTATCCGTTACATTATATTTATGGTGATGTATGGGGACTGGCTAGGATGCCCTCTTCTATGGGCAATAGATTTTACTTGATTTTGGTTGACCATTATACCAAATACTGTTGGTTCTATCCGTTACAATCAAAATCCCAGGTTTTCTCAGCATTTACACAGTTTTGTGCTCTTGTGGAAAAACAATTTCAGACTTCGATCCAAACTTCTATTCTGATAATGGCGGTGAATTTGTGGCTCTCCACGTTTACTCATCAGAAAAAAAAAAGTTTGACCTTCCCGCCGTCTCTGATGTTGATTATGGTGGTGATTCTATGACTGGCACATCCACCTCCGCTTACATTATTTTTCTAGGTCCGAATCCCATTTCTTGGAGTTCGCGGAAACAACGTGGTGTATCTCGCTCATCTACTGAGTCTGAATATCGCGCCTTGGCTTGTACTGTTGCTGAAGTCCGCTGGCTACAACACTTGTTTCTTGAGAATTGTTATCCATTGTGTGGCGTCCCTCACATACAATGTGATAACATTAGTGCCATTCAGCTATCTCTACACCCAGTTCATCATTCTCGCATGAAACATATCTCTATTGATCTCCACTTTGTCCGTGATCTCGTCACCAATGGTTTGTTATCTGTTTCCTACGTCAACACTATTGATCAACTTGCGGACATTCTTACCAAGCCCTTGCCTCGTTCAAGATATCAGACTCTTCGGTCCAAAATTTTCGTTGCTGATGAAACGTCTATTTTGCGGGGGCGTATCAAACCAAGAGATCTTATTTCCTAAATTAAGATTAGTCAAGATAATATCTTTTGCTATCCTTGTAATTATCTTTTGATATCTTTGTAACTGTAGGAGATATTATCTTTCCTTCTAGATAGAGATTTAGTCATCTTATCAAAGATTTGTAATATTGTATTTAAAGGTGATCTCTAATGAGATTGATTATTCAACAAAACTTAAACTATTATACACTTTTCGGCTAAAAAATAATGCAGGTTATTTTTGCCCAGTTGACCAAGTGTTGGGTTATGTCTATGATTTATGCAAACTACTGCTGAGTGGGTCTGATGTGGTTCTCCTCCACGTTAGCAGTAACGTGTTCGATTAGTTAGCAACTATTAGGCTGAGCTGGAGTTTCTCAAGGCGATACGCGATTTGCAGCTCAGGATACACAACTTGATATGGAATAACAGGAGAACATCAAAATGTATATTTAAATATTTTGATTATTATTTGTGATTATTTTAAAAAATTTGGGGATTTAATTCTTCGCCCACGAAATTTGAAAGGGTATGGAGAAGGATGGCCGAAGGATTCGGAAAAATCATGATTGGTCGATCAACTTCGTTTCATGAGCACTGCCAGAATTTTCATGCAACATTAATTGCACCATGCCGGATCAGGCATGCAACATAATATCCCCATCCTTCAATTTTTCTAAACTCCCCCCCTAGCTACATGTCCGATCCCCGTATGTGTTACGGGTCAATTCTTATATATTAAATAATATTTTTTTGCAAAAATTCAGGTTTATGAAACTCTGGCTATGTGTGGCGTCGAGCTATTTTAACATAACGTACGCAACATTCTCCTTGCACGGCGAGTTAAAACCGGTGAGTGAGGCATCCACAATTTAATCTCGATCCCCATTTTCATTGGAATTTCTCTTATATCTATCTATATATATGTAGTATATTGGAGTGGGTAGGTGTAAGAAGTTTGAATAAATTAAATTTTGGATTGAAAGTGAAGTTAAACCATTGGGAATATGCAAGCTGATATCTAACTCCATATCTCTCAGATTCATGCATGCATGTCCAAAACGATGATCAGAACAAATGGGTTTTCATTAAATGTGGGACTGATCACTACTGACTCCACACGATTCATACTGCGCCAATCACAATTATTTTAATGATTTTTCATCATTTTTATAAGTTAAAATAATGTTTGTTTTGTAAATTTGGATCATATTCTGCTATCAATATGGACTCTTACTCCTAATTTTTAATGATTATATAAATTAATATTTTATTTTAGATGCCATACAAGATAAAATTAAAAAAAAATATAATCACACGCCAATAATTCTCGGGCACGAAAATTGTAAGGCCCTCGTACCGTTTTAACGTAAATAATGTTAAAATTCCGAATAACTAAATAATTATGTGATATGCTTTATTACTGAATTACTGCTAATTATATATCACATTATTAGGATTGCGTCTTCACAGAAATGATGCTTAATTGTCATTGTGTCGAACGAGGACATATGTTGCGATAAAAAATTCATAATAAAAGAAATTAAATTTTATATGAATTTATCATCTTAATATATTTAATTAGAATTTCAAGAAACTTTCTTGACATCATATGTTCATGCACTAACAATATACACTTGCATAAGTCATGGCATTAATTTAAGCATTTGATGATAAAATGACAGCATGATTATTTTCCAAAGTCTAAGTCAAATAATTTTTAAGAATAATCGTAGGGTCCAAATTAAAAGTATAAGTTACTCAATTATTTTAAAATATTCCTACCAGCGGCGGATTGTTTTTTCTTGTGGACAGTTGGTTTCAACCCCATCCAATAATATTTAATACTCATCAAACAACAAGATGTCAGACAAAATAACAATCCAAATAATCTTTACTGCCTTTTAATGGCCCTTTCAGAGAATCTTAAAAGAGCTCTAATGATACATACACCCTGTGTGCACGGATTTTTTAGACGATATGTTGTGTTCATGATATTCGAAAATAAAATGTAAATAAATATCAACCAACAAACATTAAGATTTGCGTGTTTTGACAATAGTCTATGTCCATTGGAGCAAACACAGATACAGATGTATTGATATTTTCAGACGAATTACACTAATTTTCTGATCTACTCACATCCTACATATGCATTTCAAGAACTCGGAGATAACCAGGTGAGTTTGAGGGGTATATATAGGTGCCAAAACTCTCAAGGTTGATGGATTTGCACCAAATTTTGACCGAAATTCAAAGCCACCTAAGCTATAGGAGGATACGTGTTTCGTCGTTCTTCTGGAAAAGAAGCCACAGGCCAATACGAGGGTCTCCTAATCGGCTTCCAATCGACTTCCTGGGCACCAATGTTAAGTATCAAGGGAATTTTAACTGATTATAGGCTTGTAAGCATCGTTTCGATATTATATTTCATGAATCCGGGCCTATGTTATAGGTTTTTGCCACTGAAATAAATGAATTACGTGTACTTTGGTGCAGATTTAAATTAATTTTTTAATTATTTTTCCCATTTTTAGAGTAACATTAATGTGGTCACAGAGTTGTTATGAAGTAAGGAGTGATGTCTGGAAGATTATGGAATGGATTCTTGAAATATGCATCTGTAAAAAGGGAGCAGAGATGAGTAAATTTCGTCATTTTCTTCACTGTGGGAAGCCGACCAAATCCCATTTTCATCGGTGAGGTTAGGAATTTAATGCAATCATTGACCTATCCAACACGCTAACGAACGAACTCTCTCAATTCCCCAGCAAAATATTTTTTAAAAAAAATTAATTTAATTTGTGGTAAAAAAAAATTTTTAAAACATAAAATACATTAACTAAATGGAAGCCAACTTTACAAAATAATGAAATACCAACACCCGTAAAATCAACAAGAAACTAAAATATAAAACAAGCGAACTAACATAATTCAAGCGTCTCCTCCAAGGGAAAGCGAAATTTTCCAAGTAGAAAAGAAAAATGAATCACTACAAGATCAAAAGACTTGACCAGAATGTGGCATGAACCATCAGCAAAACCTAGTCCCCTAAAGCCATTAAACACATAGTATAGACAAGTAACATAACAACATTCTAATACAAGTTAAGGTACAAATATGATAGACAAAGAGCATAAATTGATAAAGAACCGACAAACATGCAAGCATTTGCATCAAAAACCCTTACGAAAGCCATATCACTGGATCGCGCACAAAATCGCTAATCATCACAATACTTTCCAGCATCAATGAAACACGCCAAAATAGCCACCATCATAAAGACAAAATAGTAGTACATAATAATCCAGTGACATACATCAAATGACAACTACACACATACACAAGACCACCAATAAACACAAAAGCTAGATAAACATATATTAGGCATAAATAAAACAATAATAAAAAAGGGAGAACTCACACGAATGATCAGTCGCACGTAAAATAATGCTCGGATGGCTCTCAAATCCCAGGCATGCCGACCAAAGAGCCTCATGCTAAGCGAAGGGGTTGACATGCAACCACTGCCAAATCATGATAAAATAATTAGGGGTGAATTACTTATATACGCATCTGGTTTAAACAATAACATATACATCATCTACTATATATTTTGTATCAAATCATAGGGGAGATCGTGGTAATTTTTCCAAAAAATTATTACAAACTAGAGAAAATGATATTTTAATTCAGCTAATCTACAGAGGGTTCATTTCAAAATTGTTTAAACTATAAATTAAAAATTATAATAAATATTTTATATAAGGAGGTAGCTTAATTTTTCTATAAATGGGATTTGTTTAAAAATTTGACCAATTTTGATCCAAATGGGCAGCATCGATTGACCCAATCATTGAGAAATATAAAATCGGAGCTAGAGTGTGAAGTTCGAGGCCAAATTGCAGAACTGCCAGTAGCTTGAATTTTATTTATTTTTTGATATATTAATATAATAATAAATTTTTTGACCAAAACAAACTTTTACTCTCGATGCAATAAACCTTTTGCTTCTTACTATATAAAAATATAGTTATCATAAAAATATGTTTTCGATATTATATTTTATTATTAATTGAAAGTAATTAATGAATTACTTAAGCATGTCATCATTCATGAGATCACGAGATTTGCCTTCATAAATTACGTGCTATGTTGAGATTCGGGTCAGCTCACTTGGTAAAAATTACTATCCTTTAGGAGATGCGTGTTCGAGTTCCATAGTGCTAAAGAAAAATTTTTAGCCCCTCTATAAAAAAAAATTTATGTGCAATATTTAAGCTTTTAAACACTTTAGTTTACACAGTTTTATATTCGATATGATGAAATCGTTCGTTCCAACTTATTTAGTGTTTCCTCTATGTGTGTGTAATAATTAAGTTTTTAATCTTAATATATTTGAGTAGGCTACAAGAATCAAAGAAAAAATCAAGTTGAGTACACGTGTGTCAGCCATATCTTTTCGTGTATTAACCTACAAATTTATATTATTATCCTTTATCTCATCTTGCTTTGTATAAAACCATATCAATTCTAATTCATCCTCTAAATATAATTTCTTTAAATGGAAAATGTAATAATAATCATAATTTCTAAAGTTTGGTGTTTATAATTTTTTAAAATAGCGAACCTTTAAGCTTCTAGCCATTTCATGAGATTTTATCTAAACAAATTTCAATGTCCAAAGGAAAGTTTTAATTTAGTTAAGAATTTATCTCAAATCACTTTCATTTTTTTGTTGACGACGATGAAACAAGCAACCACTATCATTGGTGGGCGCATTAGATCAAACATCGGGTTAACGTAATAGCCTGTAAACCACGTTAATCAGGTAAATCGCACTAGGCAAGCCAGATGCGGCATGCTCAGACCGAAAAAAAAGTGTTGGCAGAAGGAATCAAACTCATTATCTTACATTTACGAGCTCACCTACTCTACCAACTCGGGCCATCTGGGGCTTCATTTTCTTTCGGTTGGTTTATCTATGTTAATAAATTGTGTATAAATCTTCATGAATGAAATCCATTAATTGACAAAGTTAATTCACGGAAATAATATCTAATTTTTTTTATTCTGTGTATTATCTTTTAATAAATATAATTATATCAGTAAACTGTAAAAAAATAAAATATAAATTATGTTAGTAATTTAACACTTTTTTTATCTTCTAAAAAATTAATTAATTTGATAATTGAAATAACAAAAATATTATGTACTTTAATAATGATCGAATGAATCAAAATTCGATATTTAAATGTGCCAACCACGGCTCACTTGTGTGATATTATTATAAGTACTCTTATTATTTGTAAATTATTCATGAAAAAAACCTTAATATTTATTCATTTTGACGTTCAAATGTGTAGATGGAAGATATATATTATTATTTTGTTAAAGAAAAAATGAGATACACAACATAATTTTGTAAATTATTCAGAATTACTCAATTGCCTAATACAATCTCAAGTAATCCCCTTGTATTTTATTATCTTCTTTAAATATTATTAATGATTTTTTATTTAAATATATTTTCAAATTTCTCTCACCATTGTGTTTTAAATTAATTATGCTACTCGTTATTAAAGTTTAGATTCTGTAATAAGTCATTTTTTTAAAAATATATATTTTGGAGTGTAATAATTGTCCCTGTTTAGAGA
Source organism: Haberlea rhodopensis (assembly GCA_907163345.1). Classification (NCBI taxonomy): domain Eukaryota; kingdom Viridiplantae; phylum Streptophyta; class Magnoliopsida; order Lamiales; family Gesneriaceae; genus Haberlea; species Haberlea rhodopensis. The sequence continues at coordinate 93,399 of CAJQUN010000388.1, read as the reverse complement.
GCGATCGAAGCGTTGGACTGTAATACGATTTAAATACTAGAGTTGTATTGTTACCACCGGCTATTACTCTTGGTAAAGTGACACGCGCTCGATTCTACAATTGGTATCATAACCAAAATCATGTGTTCGATTCAAATGAGTTACAAAGTCGTGCAATTAGGGAGAATGTTGGAGTAGAATAATTATATATCTGCTTAGTGAGCTATCGAACCGTAATGCTTGAGCTTCTATACGGTTTAAAGATTGAAACTACATCGTTACTACCGGATATAGCTTTTGATAAAGTGAAACACTTTGATCCTACAAAATAAAATAAATCATTACATTGGTTAAAATATTTCAGTGGAAAATATGGTGACATGAACAATATATCTATTAAAGCGACTCTTCTGCATTATTTCTCTTGAAGTACAACGAATAATATCCATATTCAAGTCTGCAAATCTAATTAAATAATACAATAAAAATAAAAATAATCACCATCAGAGAAATGACGAATCCTTATCTATGTATCAAATATGAGGGAATATTACTTAAAATCCAATTATTACTAATTACACTTTAATTTGTCTTTTAGTTTAACAAACAGTAATTAATATTCTCAATTTGTCAAAATCCATATTGGAATTTTCTCACATAATATAATTTTTTTTGTTGAAAAAATACTTGAATAACAAATTTTAATTTAGGAATATATTTTAAATAATTGGGAATTTCAAGAGAGGGTGGACATTTAGGTGGTTTGACGTTTAAGGCCCGGCATTTAACCCTTTCTATCTCCGCTTTTCTCGGCTACAAAAATCACTTAGAATATTAAATTGTAACATATTATTAATAATAGTCCATTCATCATTAATTAACGGTACATTTATAAAAATGGAATGAATCAGAATTTTAATTATTAATCTATCACTTATCACATTATATCCATAATATCAAACATAGGCAAATTTAAATTAATTTCTTGATTAAACTTATATTGGGCAGCGGCCAGAAGCAACGAGCAGTCGAAGCTTGGCTATAGCGAAGCGCGAAGGAAAGGCCTCCGCCACTTGAGTCGTATGCGGGGGAACTCGCATGTGCGGTCTTAGGCCAAGGTATAGGGACGAAGCTATGTGTGAGTAGGGAGGGCAAATGCCTTTCTTGCCCAAATCTTTTTTTTTTAAAAATATATTATAAGTTTACCCTCTAAAAAGCGTATTTTGCTTCTCAAAAATTTATTTTGGCCACATGGTGAATTATACGTTGACCAATGTTAATATTTTTTACCCTACGTTTTAGGAATCATGCATCGGCCTCTACAGAGTTATAAATAAATAATTTTACAAAAAATTTCAGTATCAAAATTTAAATAATTTAATGTATATAAAAGTTTTGAAAAATAATTTAGCTTACATGTATTAATTAATTTAATTTATGAAATAAAAAAGTAAACTCTTTTGCTTTTCCTTTCCGCCATTATAAAACTTTATCACCACCCAACTTTCTTCTTCCCCTTCTCCCTTCTTTCGACTCCCCCTATATTCTTTTATTTTCCTTCAACAAAAGCCATTGATGATGGATACACAGTACTATATGAATGCCGGAATCACATCTCCGCAGCCTCTGGAATTCGAAACCATTACACCAATGGCGTGGAATGCGCTGAATTCCGAGGTGGACCAATCATTGTTGGCCCACAGTTCCTCTGTTGACCAATATTCACATTTTGAGTCAGCTTTGAGCTCAATGTTGTCTTCCCCATCTGCGTCCACCTCTGGATTGTCAATCGACGGCTTCGTCCTCCACGAATTGATCGGGAAACTGGGCGGCGGCGGCGATACTCGGAACTCCGGTGTTTTTCCACAGTCTGCAACCACCTCCATGACGGCGGGGGGCCATTTCCATGATAATTGTAGTAATACTAACAACTCTTGTCACAGTACTCCTTTAAGTTATCCTCCGAAGCTAAATTTCCCAATTCTTGATCAAATACACGCCCCCAAGTCGGGATATTCAGTGCCTCTGAATCCTCTTCCTTCATTTTCCACTGATCCGGGGTTTGCGGAGAGAGCTGCCAAGTTTTCTTGCTTTGGCAGATGGAGTTTCGATGGGAGGACACCTCCATTTACGGGGATAAAAAATGCTGAATTGTTGCCGACAGCCAGCACTCCATTAATGGAGAATGGGAAGCTGTTCCGAGTTTCTAGCAGCCCTTCTTTCAAGCAAGATGAATCGCCGCTCAAAAACCAGAAATTGTGCCAACCCCAGAATGAAATGCGAGAGCCAATTAACGAATTGGTGTCGGATTCTAACGAAAAATCCACTGTTTCTGAGCAACTCCCAGTTGCAGAAACAGGTTCAAGAACCTCAAGCGAGCTGAATTCAAGAAAAAGGAAACCAGTATCCAGAGGAAAATCTAAAGAAGATGGATCCAGTTTTGATAAGGTATCGATGTTCAGTACAATATATGCTAATTTCCCTTGACATTCAATGAATTCATTTAAAAAAGAAGAACACTTGCATTTTCAGGGCTTCGAGGGCGATGATGACGCGAATACTAAGCGCTCAAAACCAACAGAAAACGGCAAGATCGAAATTGGCCGTGCTAAACCGGAGGAGGAAGCCATTGACGAAAATGAGAAGCAAAAGACTAATCAAAAGCCACCTGAAGCACCAAAGGACTACATTCATGTCAGAGCAAGAAGGGGCGAAGCTACCGATAGCCACAGCTTAGCAGAAAGAGTAAGCCCAACTTTTCGACATATATTTTTATATATCTATATATAATTTCATTTCGCGATCATCGTGTGTAATTATGCTGAATCTTTGTGCTGTTTGATTAGGTCCGACGAGAGAAAATCAGCGAGAGAATGAAACTTCTCCAGGATCTTGTACCAGGCTGTAATAAGGTAAAATTAGCTTCATTTAACTTTGTTCTAATTTTTTCACCATAAATCCATCAAGAAAGTTGATTTTCTGCATTTGTCTGATTCAGGTGACTGGAAAAGCACTGATGCTCGATGAAATCATAAATTATGTACAATCATTGCAACGTCAGGTCGAGGTAAATTATTTATCATATCATAATTTTAATCATTACATTATTTATCTCATTCCGCAAACAAAACAGACCGTATTAGTTTTCTTGGCTATTATTAAAAATTGTGTTTTTTTTTTTTATAGTTCCTGTCAATGAAACTAGCCTCAGTAAATCCAGGCCCCGATTGTAACATGGAAAATATACCAAAGCAGATGTACCAGTTGGATTCCTCTACACTAGCTTTCATGAATGCACATCAATTGCATAATCCTAACATTTCAACCAGACCACCTAGCCAAATCTCAAGCCCATATGGATTTGGTGTAAGTTAAATTTGAAAAAGTTCTTATGTGTTATGTATTGGCGAAGAACATCGCTAACAAGAAGTGTTTTCATATCGTTCAGTTCCCGGAATTTGGGGAAGGAGATTTGCTTAGCATTATCCAGATGGATCAAACATCTAACTTGAAAGTTGAGCTGTGAAAACTACTCATTTATGGTGGAGAATTATGGTTCATCCAGCCACAAGAAAAGCTAATTATTGTAGACCTAAGCTGATATATTATTTTCAATAGTTATGTAATTTGATCGATTTGGTATTTCTTACTTCTTTTGGGATGTTTTTTGAGTACCCATTGTAATATTAGATTATTCAAGAACATAATTCAGTATGTACTTGTAATGGAAGGTGTTATTTCAACTAGTGTAAAATAAGAAATAAACAATGTTCTCATATTATTTCTTACTAATGTTCTCATATTATTTCTTACTTATGTTCTTGGACACGGGCTGCGTTGTTTGTACAGTCATTTTTTGGTTAAATTAACGTACTTGTACAGTAAGTTTATTGTGACGTTCTTCGTTTTGGAGGTTAATCTATTTTTATAATGTTTATTAAATACGGTATGATTGTCATTGTCAACATTATAAGGGACGATACGGTAATTGGACGTTCGATTGTAAAATAGGTAAAGATTGTAATTAGCAATATTCAAATGGGAATTATTGTAATTGGGCATTGGTAAAATTGTAATTCTCCATATTGGCAATGTGTATATTGGTAAATGGATATTGGTTTCAAGCTGGTCGGATCAAATTTCGGTTTAGGTATTATAAATAGTATAGATAAATCGATCGATTTCTCTCTTTTTATTAATCCAATTTCAATTGTACAAAGATTTATCGGTATTTTTATTAATCCAATTTCAATTGTACAAAGATTTATCGGTATCTTTTTTAAGATTTTTGAATATGGTTAGGTCAATTACACAGTGGTTATGATGGATACCTATGTTGTAACCAGCTGTGTGAGTGGGACATTATCATTATTTCAAGTCTTAATACCAAATTCTATTGATTACAATTAGATTTTTATTGCAATCATATCATAATTTCAGGCACATATAAAGGGGGCCATGCAATTTTCAGTGATTTTTCCTTACAGAAGCTTCTATCCTCTTTCCATTTCTGTCGGGGCAATTGAAAATGTGTTGGAAAAAAAATGAAATAAATAAATGGGAAAAATTTGAGTGTTCGATCGATCGAGCTCCTCAGACAATTTTCGTTTCTTTTGTGTAGGAGCTCGATCGATCGAGCCCTGTTTTTTAGCGTGAAATTGTGTGTTCATTCACATTTGGGTGCGATTTTTCCCGAAGTAGTCTCTCTAAATGGTGTCCATTTGGAGTTATTTCTTAGCTTACTATAAATACAACAATTCTCTCATAGATTAAAAATTAGATTTCGAAATCTACATTAAATCAAAAGATTAAATTGAGAGCATTTTGTTTGTTCATCAAGTTTCTTCTTTTTGAGTGCTTTGAACCTTTGTGGTTTGAGGACTTATGATTTGGAGTGCTCCTATCACAAGTCATAGTCGTTGTATCTTGGAAGACAAATTGACATAGCAAACTGTTAGCACCAAGGTGGGGCAATATTGTCTTAAGGACGGAGATTACAAATCTCACATCGACATAAAATTTTGAAGCTATTGTTATTTTGTTACTAAAATTCCTGAGATACACTTTGAGATAGAGAACTTACAACAATCTTAAGACAATATTGGCACAAATGGCTTCTTCGAGTGCAACAATGACTCCTGTTCATCATGTTGAAAGGCCTGAAAAGTTCAATGGGAACGGACTTCAAACGATGGCAACAAAAGATGTTTTTTTACTTGACCATACTGAGTTTGACAAGGTTCTAAACCCCAGGAGGCTTCTACGGTTGAAGAATGAGAGACTGACACCCAAAAGAGAGCAGCACTTGAAGCATGGAATAAAAGCAACTTCCTATGCAAGAACTATATCCTAAATGTGCTAGACAATAAATTATTTAACATTTATTGTCTTGTGAAAAGAGTAAATGAAGTTTGGGCATCACTGGAAAAGAAGTACAAATCCGAGGATGTCGGCATGAAGAAAAATTTATAGTTGGACGGTTCCTGGATTTCAAGATGGTTGATACCAAGCATGTGATTGTGTAAGTGCAAGATCTACAAGTGACTTTGCATGACATTCATGTGGACAGAATGAGTCTAAGTGATTCATTCCAAGTCGTCGCTATGATTGAAAAATTGCCTCCTATGTGGAAGAACTTCAAGAACTATCTGAAACACAAGCGTAAGGAGACGAGTCTTGATGATCTTGTGGTTCGACTAAGAATACAGGAGGACAACAAAGTTTTCGATAGGAAGGCTGGTAGGTTTCAAATAGAACCACGGGCTAACCTAGTTGAACAAAGAACCGAAGCGTAAGTTTGATGGTACGGCCTCAAACAATAGCAAGGCGAAAAAGTTCAAAAGAAAATGATATAAGTGTGGAAAGCCCAATCACATGGTAAAGGATTGTGGCAACAAAGACACTAGTGGGAAAGCAAAAGATCAAGTCAATGTGACCGTACATTATCGGATCTCGGATGACTTGAATGATCTAATGTTAACCAATATGATCTTTGAAGCGAACTTGGTGGACATTCCTATGGAATGGTTCGTCGATTTTGGTGCAACCCGACATGTATGCTCAGACAAAGCCATGTTCTCCACATACACTTCAATAAGTTGGCGCCAACTCTATATGGGAAACCTCACTACATCTCCGGTAGTTGGACTGTGGAAGGTGGTTCTAAAGATGACTTCGGGAAAGATTTGACTTTGATAGATGCCATACATGTTCCCGACAACCGAAAGGACCTGATATCCAGATCGGCTCTAGTCAAGGCAGATTTTAGACTAGTTTTAGAATCTCGAAAAATTATACTCTCCAAAAATGGAGTTTTTGTAAGAAAATGCTATATGAAGAAAAGCCTATTCAAAATGAATGTAATGACGGTTATGTCACGCCCCGGGCCCAGGCCCGCGCAAACGCGACTGCACAATGGGCTCTTATAGCAACTACTTCGTATCCGTCCTCGCTTTACGAAAATGGTTAACCCAAGTTGCTATAATAGTCCATTGTAAGCCTTTATAAACCACTTTAAATTTTCATCCACAACCCATGTGGGACAAGGGTATTACAATCACCCCTCCTTTAGAACGCGACGTCCTCGTCGCGACCTAACTCATCGATCCACCGGCACCGAGAATCTAGAGGTGGCTCCTACAGGTTCAAGAGGTGGCTCCCGTCATGTAGCACTTTGCCCCGCAGGATCAAGAGGTGGCTCCCACGCACGTGGCACTTTGCCCCGCAGGTTCAAGAGGTGGCCCCCGTCGTGTAGCACTTTGCCCTTTAGGCTCAAGAGGTGGCTCCCATGCACGTAGCACTTTGCCCCGCATAACACTTATCTCCCGGTGTTTCCTGCCGGTGACCGGCTCTGATACCATTCTGTCACGCCCCGGGCCCAGGCCCGCGCAAACGCGACTGCACAATGGGCTCTTATAGCAACTACTTCGTATCCGTCCTCGCTTTACGAAAATGGTTAACCCAAGTTGCTATAATAGTCCATTGTAAGCCTTTATAAACCACTTTAAATTTTCATCCACAACCCATGTGGGACAAGGGTATTACAATACTGTGACGGCCCGCCCAGACGGGTAGCCCGCCGTGTTCAATTGCTTGAACACAAGGCTACACGTCTGGGCGGGCCGTCACAGTTGGTATCAGAGCCGGTCACCGGCAGGAAACACCGGGAGATAAGTGTTATGCGGGGCAAAGTGCTACGTGCATGGGAGCCACCTCTTGAGCCTAAAGGGCAAAGTGCTACACGACGGGGGCCACCTCTTGAACCTGCGGGGCAAAGTGCCACGTGCGTGGGAGCCACCTCTTGATCCTGCGGGGCAAAGTGCTACATGACGGGAGCCACCTCTTGAACCTGTAGGAGCCACCTCTAGATTCTCGGTGCCGGTGGATCGATGAGTTAGGTCGCGACGAGGACGTCGCGTTCTAAGGAGGGGTGATTGTAATACCCTTGTCCCACATGGGTTGTGGATGAAAATTTAAAGTGGTTTATAAAGGCTTACAATGGACTATTATAGCAACTTGGGTTAACCATTTTCGTAAAGCGAGGACGGATACGAAGTAGTTGCTATAAGAGCCCATTGTGCAGTCGCGTTTGCGCGGGCCCTGGGCCCAGGCCCGCGCAAACGCGACTGCACAATGGGCTCTTATAGCAACTACTTCGTATCCGTCCTCGCTTTACGAAAATGGTTAACCCAAGTTGCTATAATAGTCCATTGTAAGCCTTTATAAACCACTTTAAATTTTCATCCACAACCCATGTGGGACAAGGGTATTACAATCACCCCTCCTTTAGAACGCGACGTCCTCGTCGCGACCATCTGTCACGCCCCGGGCCCAGGCCCGCGCAAACGCGACTGCACAATGGGCTCTTATAGCAACTACTTCGTATCCGTCCTCGCTTTACGAAAATGGTTAACCCAAGTTGCTATAATAGTCCATTGTAAGCCTTTATAAACCACTTTAAATTTTCATCCACAACCCATGTGGGACAAGGGTATTACAATCACCCCTCCTTTAGAACGCGACGTCCTCGTCGCGACCTAACTCATCGATCCACCGGCACCGAGAATCTAGAGGTGGCTCCTACAGGTTCAAGAGGTGGCTCCCGTCATGTAGCACTTTGCCCCGTAGGATCAAGAGGTGGCTCCCACGCACGTGGCACTTTGCCCCGCAGGTTCAAGAGGTGGCCCCCGTCGTGTAGCACTTTGCCCTTTAGGCTCAAGAGGTGGCTCCCATGCACGTAGCACTTTGCCCCGCATAACACTTATCTCCCGGTGTTTCCTGCCGGTGACCGGCTCTGATACCATTCTGTCACGCCCCGGGCCCAGGCCCGCGCAAACGCGACTGCACAATGGGCTCTTATAGCAACTACTTCGTATCCGTCCTCGCTTTACGAAAATGGTTAACCCAAGTTGCTTTATAAAGGCTTACAATGGGCTCTTATAGCAACTACTTCGTATCCGTCCTCGCTTTACGAAAATGGTTAACCCAAGTTGCTATAATAGTCCATTGTAAGCCTTTATAAACCACTTTAAATTTTCATCCACAACCCATGTGGGACAAGGGTATTACAATCACCCCTCCTTTAGAACGCGACGTCCTCGTCGCGACCTAACTCATCGATCCACCGGCACCGAGAATCTAGAGGTGGCTCCTACAGGTTCAAGAGGTGGCTCCACTTGGGTTAACCATTTTCGTAAAGCGAGGACGGATACGAAGTAGTTGCTATAAGAGCCCATTGTGCAGTCGCGTTTGCGCGGGCCTGGGCCCGGGGCGTGACAGGTTATATGTCAATTGAAAGCAATAAAGTGAATGAATCTACTTATTTGATTGAGTCTTGTAATTTATGGCATGATCGTTTGGGTCATGTGAATTATGGTTCACTTAACAAATTAATGAAGTTAAATTTATTGCCTCAAATGAATGTTAACTTGAAACATAAGTGTGAGACTTGTGTGGATGCCAAGTTAAATTTTTTGGAAACTAGAAGTAGGAAAAAGTACTTCATTACTTTCATTGATGATTGTACGATATATTGTTACGTTTATTTGCTAAGAATCAAAGACAAGGCCTTGGAAATATTTAAACAATACAAGAATGAAGTTGAAAATCAACTTAGCAAAAAGATAAAGAACGTTCGAAGCGATAGATGTGGAGAATATGGAACACCGTTTGAAGTATTTTGCACTGAGTATGGCATTATTCACCAAACCACTACCCCCTATTCACCACAATCAAATGGTTTTGCCGAATATAAAATTCGTACTCTAAAAGAGATTATGAATGATATGTTGATAAGTTCTGGATTACCACAAAACTTGTGGGGGGGAGCAATCCTGTCGGCCAACTACATTCTAAACAAAATACCAAACAAAAGTAAGGATGAAACTCCTTATGAGTTATGGAAAGACCACAAACATTCCTACAAATACTTGAAAGTGTCAGGGTGCTTGGCTAAGGTAGAAGTACAAAACCAAAGCAAGTGAAAATTAGGCCTAAAACAATAGATTGTGTATTTATTGGTTATGCTAACAATGTAGTGCATATCGATTTTTAGTACATAAATCTGAAATAAGTGATGTGCATGAAGGTACAATCATGGAATCAAGAAATGTGGTATTTTTTTAAGAAATATTTCCTTACAAAACAAACAAGGAAATATATCCTGAGAAAAAAGCGTTTGAAGAAGCTATCGATGACTCAAAAGAAATTGAAGAGCCACGTCGTAGCAAGAGGACCAAGGTAGCTAAGACTTATGGTCCTGACTTCATGACATATATGTTGGACAATGAACCAAGATTGGTTAGTGACACATTATCTAGCCCTGATGCTCCTATGTGGAAATAAGGTATTAATGGCAATTTTTAATCCATAATGCAAAATCACACGTGGGAATTGGTAGACCTTCCCACCGGAAGTAAACCATTTAAATGTAAATGGATTCTTAAAAGAAAATATAAGTCCGATGGTTCAATTGATAAATACAAGGCGAGACTCGTGGCAAAGGGATATAGACAAAAAGAAGGCATTGATTACTTTGTATATATTCAATAGCCACGAGAATTACGTCCATTAGAGTGATCATTGTTATCGCTGCTCTAAACAACTTGGAGATACATAAAATGGATGTAAAAAAGCATTCCTCAATGGGGAACTTGATGAGAAAATTTATATGAAACAACCCAAGGGGTTTGTGGTTCCCGGACAAGAGAAAAAGGTGTGTAGACTCGTTAAGTCACTGTATGGGCTTAAGCAAACGCCAAAACAATGGCATGCAAAATTTGATAAAACAATGTTGTCAAATGGTTTCAAAATTAACGAGTGTGACAAATGCGTATAAATGAAAAACACGCCTAAAGCATATGTAATAGTATGCTTGTATGTTGATGATATGCTCATAGTGGGAAGCAACTTAGAAATCATCAACGCAACAAAGAAAATGTTAATAAAACATTTTGAAATGAAAGATATTGGTAAAGCTGATACAATACTTGGAACTAAGATCTCCAAGATATCAGAAGGACGAGTATTGTCGCATTCTCATTATGTTGAGAAAATACTCGAGCAATTTCTCTCGAGTGATAAGTCGTCTGTAAAAAGCACCATATGACCCGAATATACATTTGGTTAAAAACAAAGGAGACCATGTCATGCAACGAGAATACTCAAGGATAATTGGTAGTCTCATGTATCTCATGAACTGTACACGTCCTGATATTGCATATGTGGTTGGCAAACTAAGTAGATTCACGAGCAATCTAAACAATGACTATTGGAAGGCATTGACGAGGGTACTTAAATATTTAAGATACACTTTGATCTATGGATTGCACTATACAAGATATCATGCTGTATTGGAAGGATACAGTTATGCAAATTAGATATCGGACACTCAAGACTCCAAGTCGACTAGTGGTTATGTGTTTACCATTAGAGGGGTTGCAGTGTCGTGGAAATCTACCAAGCAAACTTGTATTGCTAGATCCACTATGGAATCTGAATTCATAGCATTGGATAAAGCGGGAGAAGAAGCCGAATGGCTTAGAAGTTTCTTGGAAGAAATTCCATGTTGGAAAAAACATGTGCATGCAATTAAAATACATTGTGATAGCCAATCTGCTATAGGAAGAGCACAGAGTAGCATGTATAATGGTAAGTCTAGACATTTACGCCATAGACACAATACTATTAATCAAAATCTTGTGGTGGATATCCAACCTATGTGACTCGAGATCCCAAGATCTAGGTTCAAAAGGGACAACCAAACTACGAGATTGTATAAACACCTTGAAGAATTAATCTCCGACACATTCCTATGATAAGGGGTGTAGTCTGAGGGTACGATGATAGATAAAAGGCCTTTAATGATTTCTAAGACATATTAGAATATGTTGTAGTATAGCAGGATACTATTTTAGGAGATCACCTACGTAAGTGCGAAGTCTGGCCGCTTCAAAGAATGGAAAACACTTATGAAACCAAGCGTGGTCCATGACCGAAACGAACACAACCGTAAGAAACCTATTAGAATGTTAGAATTATTATGGTGTGGGTTTAATTGTCTTGGTTTACACCAACGACTAAACAGTTTGAGACTATAAGTTTACTATTACGTCAAGTAAATCTGATTGAATACTACAACGGAAGATTCAAAGCCGCAAGCTATCTCTCCAGATGCCATAATAGTTCGTCAAAGCACTCAATTGCATACATGCATTAATTCATATTGGGGATTGTTGGGAAAAAATGAAGTAAATAAATGGGAAAAATGTGAGTGCTCGATCGATCGAGCACTGTCAGACAATTTTTGTTTCTTTTGTGCATGAGCTCGATCGATCGAGCCCTGTTTCTGGTGCTTGAAATGGTGTGTTCATTCACATTCGGGTGCGATTTTTCGTGAAGTAGTGCTTCCAAATGATGTCCATTTGGAGTTATTTATTCGTTTAGTATAAATACAACAATTCCCTCATTGATTAGAAATTAGATTTCGAAATCTACATCAAACCAAAAGATTAAATTGAGAGCATTTCGTTTGTTCATCAAGTTTCTTCTTTTTGAGTTCTTTGAACCTTTGTGGTTTGAGAACTTGTGATTTGGAGTTCTCCTATCACAAGTCATAGTCGTTGTATCTTGGGTGAAAAATTGCTATAGCAAACTATTAGCACCAAGGCGGTGCAATATTGTATTAAAGACGGAGATTACAAATCTCGCATCGACATAAAATTTTGAAGCCATTGTATTTTGTTACTAAAATTCCTGATATACACTTTGAGAGTGAAAAGTTACAACAAAATGTAATGCTTTGAGATTAATTTTTCCATGAGTCTTGTTTGTTTTATGCAACCCGTAAGAACAGTGTTCTTCGGGTGATATCGAGTTGACACATAGTATTTTCTTGTTTACAAAACACATGACCTCCCAAGGACGGCAATCATGAGACACTATTTGAGCCATACGCAATACCAAATATAGTGAAAATTGTAAAATATCATTAAAATGTGAATTAAAATATTAGATTTTGGAGTTATATATTTTACATTAGTGGCAATCAAAATGAGTTTGTATCGTGTGAGTACTATCTCGAGCTGGACTCGAGTATTATATTATCACGTATATAAATAGTTATTCTATTTTTTTTATAAATAATATATTTTAACAATTATTTAACCTAAAGTATGTATCGCTTGAATAGAAGAGAAGATATAAAAAAGTCGCTATCGTTGGTTTGATCACGTACGACGTAGGCCCAAGAATACACCTATGTGTCAAGTGAAGTCAATGGATTTTGGCAATTTCCAGAAAGCGAGAAGGCGACCGAATAAGACATGGCTCGAAGTTATACGCAAAGACTTGAAGTTCAAGGGTATTAAAGAGGATATTCTGACCGATAGAATCGTTTGGAGAAGATTGACGCACGTGTCTGACCTGACTTGATTCTCTCTATTGTTTATGTAGTCTACCCTAATTTATTGGAATTAAATACTTAGTTGTTGTTGTTACATATTTTAACAACTAATTTTGTAAAATCTATGTATAGAACTTAATTTGTTTGAGAAAGAAAATTGTATTTGACGAAGTAAAATATAAATAGTCGCTCGAATTTGCAAAGAGAGGCATGTTATTGGCTATAGTTTTAAAATGGAAATAGGAAGAATCCCAGGTTGGCAATGATAGGATTCTGACTACAAAATATATTAATTGCGTATATATTTTTAAAAATTAATAATAATAACAAGAAAAAGGTTAAGTAGTGGAGTTTGATGAGTATGAAGAGATGCTCTTAGCTATATATTAATAATCATTTGACGACAGATTGTTAATATAAATACAAACTTTTGTGGGATTAATAACAGATTTATATAATTCCAGCCTTTAATTATTGTAATTAGGTATGCAATTATTGCTCTAAATATTAAATTGACATTATAGTCCGAAAGATTCTCTGAAAATGATATTTTGTGTGTAAAGCTTAAACAAATATGCAAAAAGATTAAACAATAATCTTCCTATAATAATGCTAATGATTTTCTGTGATGGCAATTTTACCCCTGGACTTCCCTTACTGTCTAAGCATTTTTTTTAAATAATAAAAATTTTATTAATAAACCTACCATATTTTACATGAGGGGGACTACATCTAACCTAAAAAATACAAAGAAAATTTTAGGTAGCTAAGACTTGACTCGTCTAAGTGAAGGTGAACATATTTTATTAAGTCGGAGCTCACATCGTGCCAATCTTAGGATCAGATGATTAGATTGTAAGTATGAACTGGAACATGAGAATTAGAACAACATTCATTATACAATATATATGCAACTTTATTAACCTCTCGCAAATAATGAGAATTGTGAACAACCAAAAGGAGAAGCCGTCGAATATGAGATAATTTTATATGTAGAGATCAAGAACATTGAAAGCCATTTTGAAGGATATCCACCAAATATTCGAGTCTATTTCGACATGAATATTACGGAAGTCATGTTGAGAACATAAACAAAGTCCCAAAAATAAAGCATGAGCCTTTGCTTGTAAACTACTAAACTACTGTCAACTTGACAAACATCATCATTGATTTCTAGTTGATGTGTAATATTCTATATAATGATAATTATGCTCTTAAAGACAGTTTCCTTAGAGATAACATCAAAACAATCATACACCGATACACCTGATATGTTGTATATAAAAACTCCTTTAATATTTGACCCCACCATTAATAATATGATTAAGTAAAAAATGACCAATAATTTCAAATCAATTATTAATATTGAATTTTCATACCGTACTAAACTATAATTTGGGAATATATAAATTTAATTGATGTAATGTAAGGTTATTTCTAGGCTACCATATGAGACAATATCTCATGGATAGATCAATAGTCCAGAATTATCAATGTTATCCCACATAAAAAAGTGAAACATTGATAAATTTGAGTCATTGATTCAACACTTGAGATAGTGCCTCATTGGATGGCCGGTAATAATTTGTACGTGCATGTATAGAGAAAAATAATTGCCAATATTTATAAAGTTAATAAGCACTCATAAATAGCTTCTTATCCCTTTGACATCCTTGCCACACAAAAAATAATGCACGTCCATTATAAGCAATAGTAAATTTACCAGTTAAACTATATCATCTTTCCTGCTTTTTTGTATGTGCTCAATTTTTTTTTCCATATTAACAGAGACAAGATTGAAGCCAAAACGAAATGAAATGTTTCTTCTCTTACGCTACATATTTTCTTTGGTAGGGATATAAATTTGTTGGATATCATCAATTGTTATCTTTGTTATGCCCGTCACGACGATCAAAATGCTCATTTGGTTTAATACTAACAACTATAACTTTTAAGGCAACATCAATCATTCGATAATATGATATGTAGCCAAATCGAAGTCGTGAATTTCATGTCCGTGAGTTGTTATTTGGGTCGAATTGCTTGAAAATGGTAGAATTGTCAGGAAGCAGCAATTGCCCCCTACCTCACTATCACATGCGATATACATAAGGCAAAATGATCAAAATTGGAGTTTAGACACATTTAACTGATTATGTATTGAGTTGCTTATGTGAACTTCCTGAATCTTATGGATCATATATATCAAGCACCAACACCGCTGGCATTCAGGACACATGCAGTTATTCGTCTATGTATAGGTTTGCATTATTCGGTTGTTAGATACAGTTTACCTCTAGCATGTAAACCATGACGTGAAAGTGACTACCAATCAGGAAGTAACTTCTGTAAAATTGCGTTTTTTCAACAATTCGATTTTATCCATGAACTCGAAAATTAGCCAAAGAATTTGATAAATTTGTATCAAATCCAAATTCATCAAATCATTCCGTCCAAATGGAAATAATGGATCTTAACTGCGCCAAAAAAAGAAAGAAATAGAAGCGAGGATTTGAGATAGCCACTTGTAGAGTTGAGTTTTCTTGGGGTAGCGAGACTCCTTTATACGTTCACAAACTCGAACATGTATCAAAATCAAAAACCGAACAAACAGTTCCTTGCATATGACGCGACCCAACTAGGTTTCTAAAACAAAATGAAAAACCAAACAATTCCACTAATTTATGCGATGCTCATTGCTTCGGCCTCATTGGGAGCTGTGCTCTGCTTGATTATTCAGAAAGAAATTACAGTTAAAATAAATGTTTTTTAGGGAAGGAAGGATATCAAATTGGAAAGATGCAACTTACGTTGTTAGCTTCAACAGGCTGAATCTTGCGTAGTTTGGCGAACATATTGCCATAGAACGTGGCATCCTTCTTGTTGTATTCCTTTGCCTTCTCCTTGAGAGCTTTGTACACGAGTTTCACCTCTCTATTTCCATTATAAAATCAAAAAATAAAAAAAAAAAACAGAGAGAGAGAGAAAGAGGGAAAAGTTAAAGCTTCAGACAGAAACAGAATAATTTGGGACAGAACACGATATAGATAATACCTATTGTCGGGATCAATCTCAAGAGCTTTTTTGATATCACGTTCAGCCAATTCGAGATCGACTACATTCATGTAAGCTTGAGCTCTCCTATACAGAGCCTTCACGTTTGTACTCTCAAGTTCCAGTACCTTCAATGGGTGAGTCTCATCATTAGTCCTGCTTCAGAATACTTTAAAAGGGAAACGTATGGGAATAGGTGGTAAACTAAATCAAACCTTGGTACACAGCTTCTCCGTCTGCTTATAATCTTTCAATTTCAACTTGCAAGCAGCGTTGTTCAAGTTGCAAGTCACTTTCAATGCTTTGGACTGCTTCTTTTCCTCCTCAGTAAAAGAAGTGTCGTATTCAATATACTTCGCAGCCTGGTTATAAATTTCCGCATTAGTTTGACACATGACAAAGCAGAGCCATTAGTTTTAGACTTTTAGGGATCAGAATGCCAAATTTCTCAACTGTTAACCTTCTCATATCTCTTGGAAGCTCTCTCGTATTTGCCAGCTTTAAAAAGTGCATTTCCTTCTTCCTTCTTCTTACCAGCTGCCTCGATTTTTTCTTCTGTCTTCATGTCCCAAGATTCCTTCTCCTGAAACACCAGGTAACATATGAAGTCTCTTATTCATCACTCTCAACATACTCGAACAAAAAAAAAAAAAAACAGACGACGTTAATATTTAACCTTGACAAAAGAAACAAGCTCCACGTCATAGTACACAGTGGAATTTGGAGGAACTCTAGCCAGCTCTTGTTGCGTCTCCGATGGACCAAATGCATACTCAGGGGCAATTTCCAAATGCGCTACCTCACCCTTCTTCATTGTGACCACAGCTCTGTCCAACCCATCAATTACTTGCTCTGCTTAAAAATAGAGCAAATGTTGAGAACCAGGCCAATTTAGCACAAAAAGCATGAAAGAGCAATGACATACAGATACCTTCGTCAGTTATAAATTCAAAAAGACCCTCCTCACTTTCCCCATGACCTTTCTTAATAAAAACAGTACCATCTTGCAGCTTTCCAATCAATTTCACTGGACCCATTTAAACAATGAGACAGTCAGATTCACAATAACTGACAGTTAACAGGAACAGAAATCATCGAAATCATTACACGGGCTTACATTTAACAACAGACCCTTCATTTGGACGCTCATATCCTTCCCCTTCCCTCAGTATTTTCTTGACAACCTTCTTGTCATCCGTGACACTAGAAACTGTCTTCCATGACACTAGTTCCAAAACAATGTTCAACGTAGCATTGGGTGGAACAGCTCCCTCATCACCAGACGCTGGCTTGCCCTTTTCACCAAACCCATCTGTGATACATAGAGAGAATGATAATTATGCTGTTAGAGTCAACCAGCTTATAAACAATGTCTAAGTAACTCGCAATCATGCATCTTACATTGAGGTTTGACTGTTAGGAGGACCTTTTCTCCTTTCTTCATTGTCTTCACGGCCTTGGAAAGAGCAGGACAAAAATGGCCTAACCACGAGTTACCCATGTTTATTAGGCAAGTCAGAATTAAAAATAAATAAAAAATCATAGTGCTCGAGTTCTCTCTCATGAACTGCATGATTCTTCAGAAGTATACCTTCTTCGACAGTGAACTCGGCACCATCTGATTTTGCAATAACAGTTCCATTTTCCAGCTTGGCTTCGTACTTAACTGGATTGGAGAAAGTAGGAAGTTAGTGCTTAATTGGTCTTTAATTAACTGAAAAATCTGAAGATTCACTGTTCCCATACCAAGCACTTCATCAAGATCCTTTGGATTCTCCCATTTCTCTCCTTTGCTGAGAACTTTTTTAAATAACCCACCATCCTTGCAAATATCCTTGACACTAACCCAGGACAGCAATTCAACATCAAATTGCAAAGTTGCATTTGGTGGAATAGTCGGAGGAGAGCCAGATTCACCATAAGCCAACTCAGGTGGTATTGTGAAGACGACATTTTCACCCTTCTTCATTGTTTTAATACCTAGGTCCCATCCCTTGATGACTTGCCCTGCCACATGATGATGGTATCATTTTCTTTTTCATACAGATAGACGTAAGACAATTGGCACATAAAGACCATCCAAGAGTACAGGTCATAACCATGAAAAAAATGAAACGCGAGAATCATTTCTACAATTTGTGGGAGTAGGCACAGAGCAGAATACACCTTCAGGTTACAAAATATAGGCGGATGCCCACACCTTCAGGTTACAAAATATAGGCGGATGCCCATTTCGTGGCTCTATATTGACATACATGTTCTGATACAATGCATCAACGACCCAAGAACATGGCAAGGAAAACTGCTGGCTCATCCACAACAGATAAAAACATATTTCTCTAACTTAATGACCTCTTAAATACTTCCACCGCCAGTACAATATACTCCGCGCCTGTAAGTGATGATATCACACCCCAATTATCATCTTTACAATTAAGAACCAAAATTTGCTATCAAATCTAAAATGGATCAACTTCGGCAGTCCGGGTTAAAATTATGTGTGAGTAGCAGCAATTCATTGCCTTCTGTCGTACTAGTACCCCATCTCATATCATAAAATGCACAAATACTTTCAAATTTATCCCTAACCCCTTGCTAAATAAGTCATATCAATATGACCAAGACGAGGACCTGCATCTACACATCCCTAAAAGTATGAACCCATTAGGAATTTGATTAAACTGGTGATTAATAATCAATAACAAAAAAACAATAATCCAATCATATTCTTCCAGTACATTGTGTGACGAAAAATATCGAACGGTCAAACCAGTAGAAACAATGCTGCATTCCTAACCTTGGCCAAGAGTGAACTTGAAAGGATCCCCCCTATCGCGACTGGAATCGAACTTAGTCCCATCCAACAGTGTTCCGGTATAATGAACTGGAAAAATCCCAATAAATTGCCTACGGTCAGCAAATAAAAACAAAATTAAACAATCCAACAGAAACCGGGGTAATCCATTACCTTCGACTTCATCGCCATTATCCGGAGTATCGCAGCCTTCACCTTCTTTAACAAGCTTCTTCTTCAAACCCTGATTTCCGATCTCCTTCTCTTCTCCGACTTTCATGTATGAGCTCCCCTCCGGCAGATCAATGTCCTCATCCATCCCCTCCGGCGGCGGCATATCGAAATCGTCTTCCATTTTTAGGCGGAAAGGCAAGCAATGAAGGATGCTATAAGGATTTCCTCGGCTGGTATGTTAATTGACAATCAATAGAGTGTAGTAGCTGACTTGTGAGATGGTAGAAGGCTTTTAAGAGGATTGGGAGTTCTAGAGAGTTCTATTTTAGGGTTCAGTTGGTCGAGTGTGATGAATGGTCAGGATTGTTCCGGAGAATACCATGTTTTTTTTCGAGTGAACTCGGATTCTTGGATATATATATGTAATAAAATCTCTATAAATTAATAATATTGAATTATAAAATTTCATTAATTTAAAATTGTATTAATATATCAAAAATTAAATTAATAATGTTTAGATCAAATTGGGATCGAAAAAAAATATTATTTTAGAGTGAATATTAATTTATTGAGTATTAATTTATAGAAGTTTTACTGTATGATACTTCACCTTAATTGATATGTTTAATTTAGTTCATTTTTTTTATACTTGTGCATATGTGAGTCCAAACACAATACATATAATAACATACATTTCCTAATAACTCTTTCTCAGAATATGACAGTTATGAGACTCAAAAAACATATTAAAGAACTAACAATACATATAATAATATTAACATACATTTCCTAATAACTCTTTCTCAGAATATGACAGTTATGAGACTCAAAAAACATATTAAAGAACTAACAATACATATAATAATATTAACATACATTTCCTAATAACTCTTTCTCAGAATATGACAGTTATGAGACTCAAAAAACATATTAAAGAACTATCGATTTTTAGATTTTTTTAATGAATAATGTTATTCAATTTATGAATATATTTGGTCGATATGTTTAAAAATATCTAAGTTATTGGGTGATCTATATTTTTCGTGTAAATTTTTATTGAGTACGGATGAATGCATACATGATCAATCTTGAAAAGACAAAACAATCAACTTCGTGATATCGTATGTTGTTCCAAAAATTGTCACATACTGGAAAATAAATACAACACCGTATTTATTTAAGTGGAAAACGCCCAAAAGTAAGGGAAATGATAGAATCCATCATAAATATCCACTAAAATATTAGCGATTTACAATATTTTTCTGTAATAATGGAGCCAACAAATGAAAGAGGAATTCTTTTCAGGAGAGCAAACGATGAAGTTGTGCCTCCTCACCAATTCCTCTTTCTCGCCTGGAAGATTGCATGAGAGAATCCTCCAAAAACCCCTATGTTTTCCACCTCCCTATGTGACACATATTGTTATCCTTTCTTGGAAATGATAGTGCTCTACGTCGAAATTGAAAATAATGTAGATGGCACCATATGACACATGTAAATATGACATATCAATATTATAGATAACATCGTACGTATCCGACGTTTAACCCAAAGGAGGGATTGTTAGCATGACACATTTCAAACAAAATCTCGCCCCTGTCGCAAATTGTTCCACCAGCCGTTGGGGTGGGTGGATTTATGGAATTCGGTATCGAGATTGGCTGTGTGAGAGAAACCTCATTGATGGCTTCTGCGTCTTCCTGTGCAGAAGTAAGCTTCAGATTTGGGCATCCATTTGCCCTGGGCTAGGCCTCATGGTAACTCGGGAAGAGTTGTGTGTGGCTATCCTTGGAGCCCTTAAGGCCAAGAAGACTCGTGAAGAGTGTGGTGCTCGTGAAGAGCTGTTTTTACTCGGGAAGAGTTGTATTGTGGCTAACTTGGAGCCCTTAAGGCCAAGATTATTTTCGTTCTAGTGGAACCTCGGTTAAAAGTTTTCTAACCGGGAAGATGAGACGTAGGCGATTCATCGCCGAACTTCTATAACAAATTCTCGTGTTCTTTATCTTTATTTAAATTACGCATTTATTTACTTCTTCATTTTATTTATTTATCGATTGACTTGACGTCTTCCGCAGCGCAAACTCAACATTTTTGCAAATTCATTTTAAAACGCTAAAGTAGCCAATGAACCTCATTCACCCACCCTCTTCGGTTCCAACAAGTGGTATCATTTGATTTTTGTTTTAAATCAAAAATTTTATATGGCTAATCTAGCAAATGAGTTTGCTCAAGGTCAATCGACAAATCGACATCCGCTCTTCACGGGAGATAACTACGGTTATTGGAAGAATAGAATTTCTCTATACATCCAATCCGTAGATTATGACCTATGCAAAATCATTGTAAAAGGTCCACATATTCCTTTGAAGGAAGTTGGGGGAATAAGTATTCCGAAAAGGAATGGACGATTTTACAAGAGCGGATATGATTTTAATTTCGCAAAATGCTAAAGCTATTAATATTTTACATTGTGCTTTAGATATGAAGGAGTACAACCGGATATCGATGTGCTCAACCGCAAAGGAAATATGGGACAAATTGTAAATTTGTCATGAGGGTACAAATCAAGTGAAGGAGACAAAGATAGATCTATTGCAACTCAAGTATGAGACATTTGAGATGGAATTCGGAGAAGACGTTGACTCGATGTTTAGAAGGCTCACACAAATCATAAATGAGCTTGCACAACTTGGAGAGAAGTATCATCCAAAGAAAATATGGAGAAGAGCATTAAGAGCCTTGCCAAAGGAATGGGATGCAAAGAGGACGGCCATCATCGAATCCAACAAAGGAGAAAGTGCATCTTATGATCTTGATGAACTTCATGGTACATTGGTGACCCATGAGCTTGAAGTGTCAACAAGGAAGGGAATAAAGGAGGATGATAGATCCATAAGAAAGGGGATAGCCTTGGTTGGGAGGAAAGATCAATCCGATGATGAAGAAGATGATGATGATGAAGAGATGATCTTGTTCACTAGAAAGTTCAAGAAATTCTTCAACAAACACAACAAGTCAAAGACCTCCGGTGCTACCAAACATGATTCAAAACAAGAGGTAACTTGCTATAATTGTCAAGATAAAGGTCATTATGCTAATAAATGTCCTAGGAAGAAGAATGAGGACAAAGGGAAGAAGAAAGCTTTATAGCCACATGGAGTGATAGTGACTCCGATGAAGAATGAACAAACCTTTGTCTCATGGCCAAAGATAACGCAAATGACGAAGAATATGAAAGCGAAGATGAGGTACCATTTTTGGATGAATTACTAGACTCTTATCATGAGCTTATTGATGTTCTTGGCAAAACCAAGATGAATAACAAATTACTCAAACTTGGGGTAGGCAAGAAAGATGAAGAAAACAATTCATTGAAAAATGAATTAAGTTCTTTGAAACAATCGTTTTGCAAGTTTAGTGATAGTAGTTTAAAGATGATTGAATTGCTTGGCTTACAACGTTGTAGCTTTGATAAAGCCGGACTAGGCTTTTCAAGCAAATCTAAAATATTTTCAAGCTTGTTGGCTAAAGCTAAGCATAATTCTGCTACTTGCACTTATTGTAAAAATGGTCATACAAAGAATAAATGTAGGTTTGCTAAAATCCAATACAAACCTAACAAAAGGTCGAAATGGATTCCAAAGGCATTGATGAAAGCTAACCCACAAGGACCCAAAAATCAAATGGGTACAAAAGGTCCTCCAATTGTTAATTTGTTTTGTAGGGACAACAAAGATGAAGGCACAAGCAAATCAAGGGAGGAGATTATCTCATTCACCACAATAGAAGAAGCGCGAGGTATAGGAACAATGACAAGAACGTACTCTTGTCATCAAAGGTAAATTTATTTTGTGTATTTAAAAAGAGCAATTTAAAATTTAATTGGCACAAATTAATTGTGACCAATAAATAATGAAGCTCAATATTCATTGATAGTAAAATGCATTTCCCCTTAGCATATGCACATATAAATTATTTTGATGCATGATTTATGCTTATCTCTTTATAGTAAGTATCTTGATATGCCTTGAGTTCAAATTTGAATAATGCTATGTGAAAATGTGAAATTATGTGATTAAGCATGCTATAAGTGTTTGGATGCTCAATCCTTGATATAATACTATCATGACCTTAATAATTTTATTATCTTATCAAATGGTGCTTTGAGAATTTTAATGTCTATTGGGCATGAGTGCATGAACTCTTTGTAGAACATATGCACATTTTGCACATTTTGAATTCATTGTTGATTGCCTTAAATGCATGTTTGTATTCCTCCCAATGATTTAATCTTATGCTTGCTATGGCTATTACATACTTGATGATGAACATGTGTAAATTGTTAAAATATGGCTATGTGTCAACATATACTTGTGATATGATTATTTGAATTTTGTGCTTTTTGATTATCACAAAAAGGGGGAGAGTTTTGTGATAAACTTGAAGTTTAATACATGCATAGTTTGAGGGGGAGAGTTTTTATATGCATGGTTTGAGGAGGAGAGTTGTTCGTATTATGCTTTACTTGGTAATCTTGTATGTGCTATGCAGTTGTTAAGAGGGAGTCATGTGTACTCACATTTCATGCATATTACATATTCAAGTTTATCAAGTTTTGTGATCATCAAAAAGTGGAGATTGTTGAGCCTTAAACGCATGGTTGAGTTTAATGCTTAATTTATCTCCGGATTATTTATGAGTTTTGATGATCAACAAAACTTGTGTTTGTTATACTAATGTGTCTGCTTAGTGTACATGTTTAATGGTTAAAAAGTGGATTGATTGAAGAAAATCAAGTGTGCAAGGCATAGGGCAGATAGCCCCAGGCGATAGTGATCATCGCCCCAGGCGATGGCAGCCAGGAGGAGCATCGCCAGTACGTCGATTGGAGCGACGCCGAGGCCCGCGCGCATGGCTCGAACTCCCGAGGCGATGGCATGATCGTCTGAGGCGATGCGTTGAACGCCTGAAGCGATGTGTGCATCGTTTGAGGCGATGAAGATTTTTGACTAACCGAAGCTGCGGCATTGATTTTTGGCATGGATCGCCTAAGGCGATCTGGACTTCGCCTGAGGCGATTTGCGGAGTTTGGTGACCGTTGGGGCGCGGGGATGGTGATCGCCCGAGGTGATGTCCGAGGCGATCTTGGAGTGATTCAAGCCTTGAGTGTAGCAACGGCTAGTAGGAGCCTTGGGGGCCTCCTACACTATAAATATGGATGTTTTGGAGCATTTTGTAGACAAGAAACAAGACTATAAACTACAAGAAAACTTTGCTCTATTCAAATTATTCTAGCATTGCAAACTTCATACATTTGTGTTGTATTGGAGTTTGTAATTCATTTCTTGTGTGTGAGTTTTGATTCTTCGTGTTGGTACACCGTGAAGGTGATATTTGAGTTATTATAAGGTCCTCCAACACCGACGCAAGTTGAAAATTGTAAAAGTCATCAGCAAGTAAAGTTGGTGCAAGTGTGTGGCTATCCTTGGAGCCCTTAAGGCCAAAAAGACTCGTGAAGAGTGCTGGTAACTCGGGAAGAGTTGTGTGTGGATATCCTTGGAGCCCTTAAGGCCAAGAAGACTCGTGAAGAGTGTGGTGCTCGTGAAGAGCTGTTTTTACTCGGGAAGAGCTATATTGTGGCTAACTTGGAGCCCTTAAGGCCAAGATCATTTTCGTTCTAGTGGAACCTCGGTTAAACGTTTTCTAACCGGGAAGAGAAGACGTAGGCGATTCATCACCGAACTTCTATAACAAATTCTCGTGTTCTTTATCTTTATTTAAATTACGCATTTATTTACTTCTTCATTTTATTTATTTATCGATTGACTTGAAGTCTTCCGCAGAGCAAACTCAACATTTTTGCAAACTCATTTTAAAACGCTAAAGTAGCCAAGGAACCTCACTCCGCTCCCCCCTCTTTGGTTCCAACACAATCCCTTGCACAAAACATGCGAAATGTTACACCAAATAGAACATACTTTCCCAAGAAAACTTGACCACAAGTACGCTGAAGCTCAATTTTCTATCTAATTCACTAGCTCCCTACTAGTTTACAGATACAACAGAAACCAATGTTATATTCTCCTCTATGATCAACCTATTTAAATAGTTTTGCATATAAAATTCCGCATCTAACTGACATCAACCAAGGACGACAGAATATCAAGCTAGGAAAAAGGAAAAATAAATTTCGAGTTAAACTTAAAAGATGCAGAGATTATGAGCTGCTCACCATTATCAATCTCTTCCAGTAGACTCAATGGTGCATGTAATTTACATGCACCAACAACCCATTAGTCTATCGGTGCATGTAATTTACATGCACCGATAGACTCAGTGGTGCACGTAACTTACATGCACCTTTAGACTTTGGTGTTGCTTTCTTATTCAGTTTGCTATTTCAGACAACGAGCCTTCTATTTTAGTTTGCTATTAATTTAAAAAAATTAACAATGAAAAAATGTTCTATATTCATAATTATATATAAAAGACTGTATGATACTTATTTATTATGTAATTTGAGAACCAATGGAAATGTTGAGTCTATCGGTGCATGTAATTTACAAACATCGATAGATTATCGGTGCATGTAAATTACATGCACTGGTAGACTAGTGGTCCATGAAATTTATATGCACCGCTATGTGTTGCTTGCTTGTTTAAGATTGTTAGTTCTTCAACTTTAATTTGGGATGATAAGATAGTGCTACCTCACTGATATATTGTCAGGAATTTGATATATGCATCTTTTATGTTATTATAGATCAGTCCACTAATATAGTGGCATGTTGTCTGAAAGTTTAGAAATGAAAACAGTATGTAAACAAATGAAAATGAAATTTTAGAGTCTATTTTTACTTGGTATATTGAACATAAACAAATGAAAGTGGAAAAAAAAAATCAAAACCTTTGGGATGAGATGATGTGTTGTTTATCTTTTCCAAATTTTCTATAAAAAAATTTTTTGTTTACCTAAAGAGACCTTTTAGTAATGTGCAACAAAAAATAAAAGTTCAATGTTAATTAAAATCCAAAAATATCATAAAAACAGCAAACAAAATTGAAACAAAACGTCGATTTTATGTAGTTGGAGGAGAATGGCATTTGGCAAAACGAAAGGAGTCATCGCCGCCTCCACCACAACACCGCCACCACTCCATACTCCTCGCCTAACCACCATTGCTGATTTCCCAGAACACGCGAAAATCACCAACTCTCACTAATAGAAAGAGATAATTCAACTGTTATACATTTGCTTTTAGAACAATTGTATTTTAGGAATAGCAAATGACTAATTAGATTAGGGTTTCATAAAAATGGACTTAGTGTAAAAAAAGATTCTCAGAATATATATTTAGTTGAAAAGAAAATATTTACTAGATTTAGTTGAAACATGTTTTGAAAAGTGGTACATATGCGTAATTTTCTCTTATTTTTATTATTTATTCATATCTACAAATTTGATCATGAAACATAGAATGCAACTATTATAATTCCTCAAATTTCAAATCAATATATATATATATAAGAGTTAATTTAATAAATTTTATATATATATATATATATATATATATATTAAAGATTTTGGTGCCTATTTCGAACATATGTTTTCTACCACATCCGCCATTTTCCCTAATTTTTGAGAACATTTTCCCTAGCATCATACCCTGAAGACAACTTTGCGCTATGTACTATCCCCACTATTGATGAAATCAAAAATATTATTTTACTCTGTGGATTCTCTTAAAAGTCCTGGCCTGATGGACTCCGTGCTATTTTCTTCAAAACCTTCACACTATCGGTTCCGGTGTTACAGTTTGTGTTCGCCATTTCTTCAACTCTGGTTTCATCCTAAGAGCTCTTAGCCACACCTTTATCACTCTTATCCCTAAAACTCCTAACGCCCACAAAGTTGAAGCCTTCCGGCCTATTAGTCTGTGCAACACCATTTACGAACTCATCTCCAAAATTCTCATTAATCGCCTTAAGCCTTTTCTTGATCGACTAATTACCCCTTACCAATCTGCCTTCATTTCTAGCCGCAATATCTCAGATAACACCATTCTCTCTCAAGAGTTGATGCATTGTATTAATACTTCACCTAGTCGCAAACCGCTTATGGCTATTAAAATTGATCTCTCTAAAGCCTTTGATTGTGTTGAATCGCATGTCCTTCTCCAGATCATGTCCACTTTTGGTTTCGATAATAACTTCATTCATCTCATGAAGCAACGCATCTCCACTTCATCCTTCTACACTCTCGTCAACGGGTCCCATTTTGGTTATTTCTCGCCCACCCGTGGCATCCGTCAAGGTGACCCTCTCTCCCCTGCTATTTTCGTCATTTTTGTTGACCTCCTATCTCGTATTCTAACCAAAGCTGAAAACAGCAATCTCATTCATGGTATTAAGATCAATAGAGTAGGCATCCCCATTTCCTATCTCCACTATGCAAATGATATTACAATTTTCAGTCTCGCCACAGAAACGGAAGCTGAAAACATAATGTCGTGTCTTACTCAATTCTCTGATTGGTCTGGTAAATGTATTAACAAAGAGAAATCCTTTTTTCATTTTAGCCCATTCCGCCCTCCTCGTGTCAAAAGGCTGAATTAGGTCCATCTTGGTATGGAGCGTTGCAATCATAAGATCAAACACCTGGGTCTCCACTTTTCTTTAACATTTGCTTCAAAGTCTCAAATTCCTCAGCTCTCAGTATTTCGCATGACCCTTGGATTCCTTCTGCCCATTCCTTCAAACCCGACCCTTCCTTATACAACCCAAATTTCTCCTTTGTCCATGAACTCCAAAACACAAGTGAAAATTCTTGGAACTATGATATGCTGAACCTGCTCTTTCTTCCTTCCACTATCAAAGATATCCTGCAAATTCAAATTCTTGTTTCTTGGGAACCCACGCGTGCCTTATGGATTACGACGAAATTTGGCCGTTTCTCCTCAAAAAATGCATATTTGACTGACCAAAGACATAGCTTCAACACCCATCCCCAGCTCTCAAATCACTCCTCACCAACATCTGGAAGTCTCCGATCCATAATCGCCTTAAACTCGTTGCATGGAAACTTGCATCCAATTTATTTCCAACGAGGACCGACTCAATCACATTATTAAACTAAATGATATCTCATGCCCACTCTGTTCACAAGCCATGGAAACCCTTCACAAGCCATGGAAACCCTTCACCATATTTGTAAGCCCCAACCTCTTAACTCGTCATTAGTGCATTTATGACGTCGTATGAGTATAAAAGTTTTTTCATTCTTTAAAAGAATCATTACACGCTTCACATATTCTCCATGACATAAATAATACTCAGCATGGATTGATCACTTCTACCAATAAGACTCAAGGTTCGCCCATTATCATCACCATTTCACCATTTTTACATTGTGGGTTTTTATAAAAATTTGGACCATTTCTCGATTTATGCGTGTCATCCTTGCGCAGGGGTCATGCTAATCTTCTCTGTATCGTTCCAATTTTATCGAATGTCAATTGTAATGCCCCATACATTGATTGATGTTAATTATATGATTATAGTGAGGAAAATAAATCTAATATTTAACTTAAGTTTCAAAAATTAAAATAGTGAATAAATGCAAGAGCATTTTCATATATTGGATAAGTAAAGTTTAAATAATAAAATGTAAAAAATAGTAAGAATCAATTAGTAGTGAGAATTAATAAAAACTAAGTATTGTATGTCTTTTCATGGTTAAGATCGATGCACATCAACATATAATATATATGTTTTATGATTTCAAAGGTGCAAGAGGATTTAATAAATAACATAAAGAAACGGATAGTGGAGTACACGTGCACTCATATTATGTATTGAGGGGGGGTGAGTTATTTGCTTTTAAAACATGGATGTACCGATTTCATTCCATTTTGTTTGATACTCTCAGTTCATTTGCTTTACTTGAAGGTCGTCCGTCATAGACTAGCTTTTCTCTTCCTCGGTAACACTTTTGTTTCGATTTTGTTGATTTTGTTTGTGATGTTCATATCTTAAACTGATTCTAGTCAGTGTTGGTTAAATAAAATAAGATATAAGGGAATGAATAAGGTAGGAATAAAATAAAAAGCAAAAATGAAATTAATTTGGCATTTTATTTGTTGGTGTTTCCTTATAGTTTTGTGAATTTGGGATTTGGGAGGTCTGATACTATTTGAATACTTGTATAATGCTGTAGCTTTCTACGATTGTCGTTAGTGGGATGGGAATGGAGACTGCCTATGTAATAACAATAAATATATCAAGAAGAAAACTACATAAATAAATACAGTTAGAGTTCTATTAATGACTAGTCAATTAGATTGAGGAATCTGTAGGATTTTAATTTAATAGGAGAAATGGTAATGTCCTAATATTGAATTGTTAAATTGTGATAGATACTTCACAAGCCTCGGGACATCGGGAATAGCCTACTCGTAATTATTGACCATCAGGAACGTGTTGACGTACGAGCATGTATATGTTGATTATGATATTCGAGAATTGTATATGAATAGTGATGTTGACGAGAATTGTATCTGAATAATGATGTTGAGGGTTGCTGGAGTGGGCGATGTGATAGTATTATTGTTATTGGTGATTGTGTCGCGGTAGTAGGGGAGCGACGATGGGATATAGTAAGCTTGGTGTTGCCACTATATCGATTGTTGACTGTGTCGCAGTAGTAGGGGAGCGGCGATGATGTATAGTAGGCTTGGTGTTGCCACTATATCGATTGTTGACTGTGTCGCAAGAGTAGGGAAGCGACGATGGGATATAGTAGGCTTGGTGTTGCCACTATATAGATTATATACGATAGTTCCAGAAATAGTTTGGGAATCCTCGTATTGTTGTTCCTGATCTCAGGGAGTATTTCTGTTATCTTATAGCATGTTAGACTGTTGATAGATTACTGTTTGTTTATGCTGTTATTATTGCTGGTGTATGCTCACCCATTTTTGGAGGCTGTTTCTGTTGAAATAGGTATCAGGCTTAGACGTTAGAGTTGGAGGCATGACTAGGAGCTTTTGAGTCTGAGATGTCTAAGTTCTTGTCACTTACAATGAAGTTGTTATAGGATAATACATATGTTTCAACTAGTTGTGGCACGCATGTGAGCTTGTTTACATTTGTATATGGCTTGTATGTAGTACTCTGTGATTTGGTTATCATGTGTTGATGCATGTGACTTATGTCATATTTAAATTGGATAGACATCATATATTTTGTGAACTTATATAGGTCATGTTGTGTGTTGTTGGGAAGTCCAATTACGGGGAGATTATGTCAAAGTTTTACACAAATGACGTCATGTGTTGTCTGTTTACGTGGTGACGTTTGGGGCGCCACAATATTCTCCTTAGTTGACCTTTCACAACCGCAGTCTAGTTTACCTCTTACTAGCAATTCCGACTCACACCATTTTCCAATTGGACCATTATGGACTAGCTTACTGCTTTCTTCTCCCCGTCCAACCCATTGATATATGACCCATCCCTCTACCTTAACTTTCAAACATTTCATCATCACTAACCTAATCTGGACAAACAGAAATAATCTGATTCATGGTGGTAAGACGTTGTTAGCTCCCGAAATTTCCTCTCAAGCTCACACCCGAACTCTTGCCCACCTCCCCACACAATCCCAAAAAAACGTACTCCAGAAATCTGCCCCACAAGCTGCTAATCTCGCTAAATGGACCCGTGTCAAGTATTGTAGGGGTTCCCTGAATCACGATGGTCTTTTAGAATCTTTGTCTACTTATAATACTTTATTTAACGCTTCAATTTGTCAGGCTTGTATAAACTTAGACTATATTTGCTCCTCCGTTAATTAATCTGATTTCTGTCCAAAAAAATATTAAAGATCTTTGCGAAATAATCGAGCATAAATGTATTTATCCCACCCATTTTAAGATCAGGTCCAATTAAGATCATGTTAAAAAATTAATGAGTGGGTCGATCGATGCTATAAATTATCAAATTCAATGTTTCTAGCAGTTTTAAAAAGGGGTAAACTCACCTAAAATCCATAAATCCAAACTTTCTTTAACTTAACTCTCATTATCCATTATTCTATATTCTAACTCCACAACCATACTTTCCTCTTCATCCTAACTCACTACCACACAATACTTTACCAATTTACCCTTATAAAGTTAAAAGTGATTAATTGCATGATACCCCTAGAGTTTCAAATACTTTTCAAATATCTCCCAAAGTTTTACTATTTTTTCTAATAATATTTTCCTTCGCGATCCGTCTTCGTGAAATGGCCTTAGAAAAATATAAGAATGACGCTACCAGACGGCATACCAGTTTTGGCTGGAACTATCAAAGAAGATGAAGTTTCAACTAGACGCGCATGGGGTCTTTGGGTTTGTCAAACCGAGATGGACAAAGTCAAATACTCATTTAAGTTCTTTCAGAATTCAGCCAACGGTACTTTCATGTTGAATTCCATGACATGAACATCAACGAGATCTGCTGAAGAACTCTTCGAAACAAATAGGAGAATTCTTTGGGAAAATAAGATTCCGACAGGAAAAGAAACTTACCAAAAATTCTGCAACATTGCACACATTGACCGATGGATAGATCATATTTGCCAAGCATGCCCGGAGCAGAAAGAACCAGAATTCAGGAAAGGATTCTGATCCAAACCCGACAGATCAGAGGTAGGAAAAGACCAAAGACCTGCTGACAAGAGAACCAGTTTTCATAAAGCTCGGGAACCACAAAAACCAGAAATGTAAAGATTCCCCGACAAAGGAAAAGACGTGGACCATTAAAAATTAGTGTGATAACTCTTAAACGCACTCGGACAAAATAATGGACCACTCACAAGAAAAGTTGACACACTCAGACAAAGATGCCAGACCACGTGAAAGTTAAGGCGCACTCACAGGCGCACTCAACAATTATCAAGATTTGGAATCCGAAGTTCAAGTTCGGATTCATGCCTATATAAAGGTGTTGGAATCGAAGAGGGGGGGTGAATGAGATTCCTTGGCTACTTTAGCGTTTTAAAATGAGTTTGTAAAATAAAAATATTTTGCGCTTTGCGGAAGCCTTTAGTCAATCGATAAATGAACAATAAAATAAATAAATGCGTAAATGAAATAATGCGGTAAATAACAAAAAGATTTGTTATAGAAGTTCGGCGATGAATCGCCTACGTCTCCTCTTCCCGGTTAGATAACCTCCAACCGAGGTTCCACTAGAATAAATGTTCTTGGCCTTGAGGGCTCCAAGTAAGCCACAACACAACTCTTCCCGAGTTACAACGCTCTTCCCGAGCACAATACTCTTCCCGAGTACACAAGCTCTTCCCGAGCAACCAACACTCTTCACGAGTCTTCTTGGCCTTAAGGGCTCCAAGGATAGCCACACAATTGCACCACCTTCACTTGATGGCGACTTTACAATTTTCCAACTTGCTTTGGTGTTGGAGGACCTTTACAATGAATTAAACCAACAGAAACACCTTCACGGTGTACTCACACGAAGACAACAAGACTCAACAAATGAAAACAATCACAAGCTCCAATACAACAACAATGTATGGAGAGTATGATATAATTTGAACCAACAATTGATCAACACTTTGTATGAGTTGTAGACTTGTTCCTAGGCTTCAAAATGCTCCAAAGCATCCATATTTATAGTGTAGAAGGCCTCCAAGGCTCCTACTAGCCGTTGCACTTCAAAGGGCTGAAATCACTCCTGGATCGCCTCAGCCATCGCCTCAGGCGATCACCCATCGCCGCGTTCCAACGGTCAAAAATTGCACAGATCGCCTCAGGCGATCGCTGGATCGCCTCAGGCGATCAAGAGCAAAAATTAAGGCCGTAGCTTCAGCATGTCCAAATTTTGCATCGCCTCAAACGAACTCCACATCGCCTCAGGCGTTCCAGACCATCGCCTCAGGCGTTCATGCCATCGCCTCGGGCGAACTCCCCGCGCGCGTGCCCGCGCATTGCCTCGGCGTCGCTTCAGTCGATGTGCGGGGGCGAAGTCCCTGTGGCTGCCATCGCCTCAGGCGATGGTCACCATCGCCTGGGGCGATCTGCCCCGCATGCTCGCCTAGCCATCGCCTCTGTCGATGGGCGTGGCGATCCTCGCCTGGCACCCATCGCCTGGGGCGATGGCACCCATCGCCTGGGGCGATCCGTGTCTTCCAAAAGACAATTTCTTTGGCATTTCAATACTATTATAATCTTCAACTTTGATCATAATTTATGCTGCATACTCAATAAAAACCATTAGTACAAAATGTATAGGTTTTGTAATCATCAAAACAAAAACGATAATTTTATTTAAAATAGAGGAATGAGAGTTGTAGCGTTTTAAGGCGCAACAATCTCCCCCTTTTTGATGATCACAAAACCCGGTAAACTTGAAAGAAAATAAGACTTATAACAATGCAATGCATAGAGAGTTTAAACTCCCCCTTAATGAATGCAATGATAAACAATGTTTCAATGTGCATTTTTATCACCTTTACAAAATGTGTCACAAGTTGTAAAAACAATTAGGTTGCAAATAGCATTTCATCAATTAAGATTACACCAAGTTTACACATACATTCTCCCCCTTTTTGTGAGAATAAAAAAGGGTAAAGGATTTTTAAGAAAATTGGACATAGTTCCCTTTAAAAATTGAATAAACCATAAATTCAACCAAGTAATACACAATCAACTCAAAATCCAATCAACATCTTAAAATCCATCAACATAAACAATAAATCCATTCCAACATCATTTAACAATTACAATCCTTACAAACAATTACAAAAGGATAAAATCTAAAAAACACAAAAACAAAGACAACTCAATCCAAGCCGCCATCACCATCACCATCACCATCATTCCCGTGAGTAGTATCCTCATCCATGTGAGTACTGGAAAACTGAGAACGAAGAGCGTCCACTTCATGTCGTAAATACGACAAATCTTCTCTCGAGGAGTCTTGGTAAGCTCGAAGAGACGCAACATCATCTCGAAGGGAATGAAATTGAGAATTCATATCGACTCTCAAGGATTGAAATTGTGAGTTCATATCCTCACGAAGGCTTTGGAATTGAGAAGTAAAAAAGGCAAAGGCGTCTGGATTGAATTCAAAAGAAGAAGAAGGTTGATGACTATCAGGAGCTGGAATATCCGCCCCAATATTCATCATGTCATCAAATGTAGATGGGGATTGATGCTGAATGGGTGGCTCATCGATATTTGGTTCAATCAAGAAAGGAAAATGAACCCTTTGGGCACTAGTCATCCTATCAATGGGTAATGAGGGGTGATCTTTAGGATTGAAGGCAGAAAGTAGGTTCCCCGGATCATTAACCCAACAGGAAGTGAAAGGATTCCAAGATATTTTGTTAAACAAAAAACACCTTAGATTGAAGGTGTCCTTGGACTTGATAGGGAGTTTCTCATTGTCATCAAAAGGAAGGTTGAAATGAAGAAAAATCTTTGTTAGGACACGGCCGAATGGGAGAATAACCTTTTTAGGATTATGGGCGGTGTTCCTAAAGATTTGGACAATGAATCTAGGTAGGTTGAAGGGGGTCATTGTAATGATGTAATACATCAAATATACATCAGAGAATTTCAACCTAAGACGATCACCATCCCGAGGGATCATCGAGGTGATCACAATCTTGTGAAGGATTTGGTAGTTTGTAGGGATGGAATTCACAAGAAAGGATTGGTTTGGACATTGAGGGGTTCCGCCAAATATGAGATACAAGGCTTGGGCAGGATCACATACCCCATCATTGGGCCAAGTAGCTAGAGCAAATTTAGCCGGACCCTCCGAAGGAATGCGAAGAATATTTCCTAAATCAGTGCTATTGAATTCAATTGGGCGATTACAAACGATGGTTTTGATAGTTAACTCGCCATCACCCTCAAACAGTTCAAGATTGGCATAGAAAGAATGAATCATGGATGGATACAAAAAATCGTTCTTTCTAGGGGGTTTGAAAAAATTTTCCCATTGTTGGAATTGAATCCATTCAAGAATTGGGAGCTGGGAAGTCCTAAGGAAATCGAAATCAAAGATATAACCCGGAATTAATTTGCGAGTAAGATAGTCTTCCGGAATAGGCTTACCATCAAGTGGAGGACCCGTATAATTCCTATTGGAGCGATTAGAGCGTCTCCTCCGGCTTGATTCTCCTTCTTCTCGGTTGCTTCGAGACATATTGCAAGAAATTTAAGGGAATTGAGGTAAAGATTCGATTTTGAGAAAAGGGGTTAGGGTTTGCAAAAATTTCGAATTGGAAGATTTGGTGTTTGGAAAGTGAAATTGATGGTTTGGAAAGGCTTAGGATGATCGATTTTAACAATGATGAAGAAATCTCGAATTATGGGTGAAAAACACGAAATCTTGCTGAAAAAATGAGCAAAAGCCGTAGCCTTCAGACTTTAAAAAGCGAGATCGCCTGAGGCGATCTAGAGAACGCCTGAGGCGATCGAGAACGCCTGAGGCGATGCTTGCGATCGCTTGAGGCGATGCGAGCCACGCCCGAGGCGATGCTTGCGATCGTTTGAGGCGATGCGAGCCACGGACGAGACACTGCGCACAGAATGCTGAGGCGATGGTTTGGCAACATTTTGAGCTAATTTTTGGACCAAAAAATTATTTTAGATAATTCTAACTAACATTAAACCATCTAACAACAAAATTAATCACATAATCTCAAAAACACAATAATTCACAATTTGTGACTTTTAAAAGGTGATTTCAAAATGCATTTTTGAAATTAAATGTGAGTAAACTTGATTCCCCCTTAACAATTGTATAGCACATACAAAAAAATCAAGTAAAGCATAAAATAAACAACTCTCCCCCTCAAACCATGCATACACAAGCTCTCCCCCTTAAACTATGCATACACAAGCTCTCCCCCTTAAACTATGCATGAAGTAAACTTCAAGATTATCACACAATTATCCCCCTTTTTGTGATAATCAAAAAGTACAAAAAATAAATAGACAAATCACAAATATATGTTGACACATAGCCATATTTTATACATGTTCCTCATCAAGCATATAATAGCCCAAATAAGCATAAGATTAATTCATTTTGAGGAATACAAACATGCGTTTTAAGGCGATCAACAATGAATTCAAAACGTGCATAAATGTGCATATGTTCTACCAAAATTTCATGCATTTGTGCCCAATAAGCATTAGAATTCTCAAATCATCATTTGATAAATTTATTAAGATCATGATAGCATTATTTCAAAGATAGAGCATCTAAACAAATATAGCATGCTTAATCACATAATATCATATAACATATTCCAATTAGAATTCATTGCACTTACTATAAAAGGATAGGCATACATCATGCAATAAAACAATTTATATGTGCACATGCTAAGGGGTTATGCATTTTACTCCAATCAATATTGAGCTTCATTATTTCTTGGTCACAATTAATTTGTGCCAATTAATTTTGAATTGCTCATTTAATATGTAAATAAAAAAAAAATGTTACCCTCGATGACAAGAGTTCGTTCTTGTCATTGGTCCAACGCCTCGAGCCTCTTCTATAGTTGTGAATAATACAAACTCCTCTTTTGAGTTGCTTGGCCCTTCATCCTCCATTCCATTTTTGTTCCTACAAGACAAATTAATAATAGGAGAATCTTTGGTACCCATTTGATTTTTGGGTCCTTGATGATTAGCTTTCAAAGGCACTTTTGGAATCCATTTCCACCTTTTATTAGGTTGGTATTGGATTCTAGCAAACCTACACTTATTTTTGGTATGACCACTTTTACAACAATAGTTACAAGTAGGAGAGTTGTGCTTTGCTTTGGCCAACAAGCT
Organism: Haberlea rhodopensis; assembly: GCA_907163345.1. Lineage (NCBI taxonomy): Eukaryota > Viridiplantae > Streptophyta > Magnoliopsida > Lamiales > Gesneriaceae > Haberlea > Haberlea rhodopensis. Next base: position 56,631 of record CAJQUN010000388.1, on the reverse strand, counting down.
TGAAAAAGATTTTGATTTGTTTGAAAAGCCTAACCCGGCTTTGTCAAAGCTACATCGTTGTAATCCAAGCAATTCACTCATCTTTTGACTACTTTCACTATATTTGCAAAATGATATCTTTAAAGAATCTAATTCATTTTTCAATGAATTATTTTCTTCAACTTTCTTAGCAATCTCAAGTTTGAGTAGTTTATTACTCATCTTGGTTTTGCCAAGAGCATCAATAAGATCATTATAAGATTCTAAAAGTTCATCAAAAGAAGGTACCTCATCATCGCTTTCATCTCCTTCATCTCCAAGAGCCATTAAACAAAGATTGGTGGCTTCTTCTTCATCGGAGTCGCTATCACTCCATGTAGCTATAAAAGCCTTCTTCTTGCCTTTGTCCTCATTCTTCTTCCTAGGACATTTGTTAGCATAATGACCTTTTTCTTGACAATTATAGCAAGTTACCTCATTTTTGGATTCATGTTTGGTTGCACTTGAGGTCTTTGACTTGCCATGTTTGTTGAAGAACTTCTTGAACTTTCTTGTGAACAATGCCATCTCCTCATCATCATCATCTTCTTCATCATCGGAGTGATCTTTTCTTCCAACCAAGGCAATCCCATTTCTCTTGGATCTATCCTCCTCCTTTACTTCTCTCCTTGTGGCAACTTCAAGCTCATGAGTCACCAATGTGCCATGGAGCTCATCAAGATCATAGGAAGCACTCTCCCCTTTGTTGGACTCTATGATGGCCGTCCTCTTGGCATCCCATTCCTTTGGTAAGGCTCTTAGTGCTCTCCTCCATATTTGCTTTGGAGGATACTTCTCTCCAAGTTGGGCAAGCTCATTTATGATTTGAGTGAGCCTCCTAAACATAGAATCCACATCTTCTCCGGAATCCATCTCAAATGTTTCATACTTGAGTTGCAATAGATCAATCTTGGTCTCCTTTACTTGATTAGTGCCCTCATGACAAATTTGCAATTTGTCCCAAATTTCCTTTGCCGTTGAGCACATTGAGATCCGGTTGTACTCCTTCATATCTAAAGCACAATGCAAAATATTAATCGCTTTAGCATTTTGTGAAATTAATATCATATCCGCTCTAGTGAAATCGTCCATATCTTTGGGAACACTAATTCCCCCAACTTCCTTTAAAGGAACATGTGGACCTTTCACTATGATTTTCCATAGATCATAATCTACGGATTGGATGTATAGAGAAATTCTATTCTTCCAATAACCGTAGTTATCACCCGTGAAAAGCGGAGGGCGATTCGTCGATTGACCTTGAGCAAACTCATTTGCTAGATTAGCCATAAAAAGGATTTGATTTAAAAACAAAAATCAAATGGCTCTGATACCACTTGTTGGAATCGAAGAGGGGGGGTGAATGAGATTCCTTGGCTACTTTAGCGTTTTAAAATGAGTTTGTAAAATAAAAATATTTTGCGCTTTGCGGAAGCCTTTAGTCAATCGATAAATGAACAATAAAATAAATAAATGCGTAAATGAAATAATGCGGTAAATAACAAAAAGATTTGTTATAGAAGTTCGGCGATGAATCGCCTATGTCTCCTCTTCCCGGTTAGATAACCTCCAACCGAGGTTCCACTAGAATAAATGTTCTTGGCCTTGAGGGCTCCAAGTAAGCCACAACACAACTCTTCCCGAGTTACAACGCTCTTCCCGAGCACAATACTCTTCCCGAGTACACAAGCTCTTCCCGAGCAACCAACACTCTTCACGAGTCTTCTTGGCCTTAAGGGCTCCAAGGATAGCCACACAATTGCACCACCTTCACTTGATGGCGACTTTACAATTTTCCAACTTGCTTTGGTGTTGGAGGACCTTTACAATGAATTAAACCAACAGAAACACCTTCACGGTGTACTCACACGAAGACAACAAGACTCAACAAATGAAAACAATCACAAGCTCCAATACAACAACAATGTATGGAGAGTATGATATAATTTGAACCAACAATTGATCAACACTTTGTATGAGTTGTAGACTTGTTCCTAGGCTTCAAAATGCTCCAAAGCATCCATATTTATAGTGTAGAAGGCCTCCAAGGCTCCTACTAGCCGTTGCACTTCAAAGGGCTGAAATCACTCCTGGATCGCCTCAGCCATCGCCTCAGGCGATCACCCATCGCCGCGTTCCAACGGTCAAAAATTGCACAGATCGCCTCAGGCGATCGCTGGATCGCCTCAGGCGATCAAGAGCAAAAATTAAGGCCGTAGCTTCAGCATGTCCAAATTTTGCATCGCCTCAAACGAACTCCACATCGCCTCAGGCGTTCCAGACCATCGCCTCAGGCGTTCATGCCATCGCCTCGGGCGAACTCCCCGAGTGCGTGCCCGCGCATTGCCTCGGCGTCGCTTCAGTCGATGTGCGGGGGCGAAGTCCCTGTGGCTGCCATCGCCTCAGGCGATGGTCACCATCGCCTGGGGCGATCTGCCCCGCATGCTCGCCTAGCCATCGCCTCTGTCGATGGGCGTGGCGATCCTCGCCTGGCACCCATCGCCTGGGGCGATGGCACCCATCGCCTGGGGCGATCCGTGTCTTCCAAAAGACAATTTCTTTGGCATTTCAATACTATTATAATCTTCAACTTTGATCATAATTTATGCTGCATACTCAATAAAAACCATTAGTACAAAATGTATAGGTTTTGTAATCATCAAAACAAAAACGATAATTTTATTTAAAATAGAGGAATGAGAGTTGTAGCGTTTTAAGGCGCAACAAAAGGCACTCATTCAGGAAGCTAATGACATCGAAAATTCTCCATAGTTTTCTGAGAATAAAAGTTGTAGTTTTCAAGCTTTGTAATCTTTCAACTTTCATAGCTTGGTAATATTTCATTTCTTTCTTTCTTTTTGTAATCGTTTATATTATTGTTATGTTTTAGTTTATGTGTTCTTGAGTCAAGCCCCATCTTTATGAGAGGCTAAACAAGTCCGTCTCCTCCCAAAATGAGAAGTTTTAATGTAATATATATTATAAGTATTTCCAGAATAAAACGAAGGTTGTTGCCCATCTATCTTCCAGATTTCTTTAATCTTTCTTATATCTTGATTATACCTCACGCCTTAAGGTAGGAAACGAATTATGGATGTGTTGTGATGTTCTGAAGGAGCCGGATAACTGAAAGACTAACCTCGTCTGAGGGCTGAGGTTGGATGGTGAGGAGCCATTCGTAAAATAGTCTGGAGGCAGTAAGTTTTTGACTGGTGGCTTTGCAACCCACCTCACCCGGTGCCGTTATGGTCAAAATGATATATTTCAGTTTGTTAAAAATTTATTGTAATACAAAGGTACGATGGGCCTGTTATTTATTTTCACTTGTTCTTTGTATAAGGAAATTTTATGGCTAAAAAATTCATCGTGAACAGTGACTCCTTTGCAAAAGTATCTCAAGATGACATAAACTGAATGATCCCATGTTCATTAAAACCCCTGCATTTACGTACCCTTATTAGGAGTTGTTTCTTAGTAAAAAATGGATTTTGAGTGTTTTTGTAATAATCCTAAAAGCTTTAAGAAGTTTTAAAGTAAGGGCTTTTATGTCTTTTGATGATGGTAGGGAGTTGGAATCAAGAAAAAGCGTATAGAATGGAGTTTAAATAAAAAAATCTTTGATATAAGGAGGAATGTTAAAATTATGTTTGGGTAGATGGATTTTAAATGAGTTTATCCTTTAGAAAACAGATCTAATTCTAAAATAAAAAAGTAAAAAAATAAAAAAGCAGATCCTTGTTTGAACCGGATCAAAATCTGATCCGAATATTTTAATTAACCGGGTGTTCATTGAGTCATAGAAAACCCAAATAAACCGGATTTCGTTTAAACAAATGACTTCATTGTTAAAAATACACTGATTATTTCCGAATACAAAATTTGTTATAAATAATGTCGCAAATAGTTAAATATAGTGATATATAGTGATATTATTATTTATTATACATCGGACATATAACTAGAAATATTTTAATTTTCAGTCTATGCTACAATTTTAACCTATAATTTTGTGCAACTGAATGATGTATTCTTAAAAACTTCAAAATTCATCATATTTATAAAAAAACATTCATCGTATTCTATGATATTCCTTCAAATTTTTAAGTTGTTATTATTATTATGATTTGTAACAAATGATGTTAGTCATATAAAATTATTAAAATACAATTTTTTTATTTAAGATGGGAAATACTCTAACAATTTGTTTTTAGATTATATAGTTTGGCTTTTGTTTGAGGTTTTACCTGGTAAATATTGATCATCGTGATTATTTTCTTATACAATAAAATATTAAATTTTATATTTGATAAGAATTGATCCATTGGTTCAACAACCGGTTAATTGATTGGACCAATAATCCGGTTACACATTGCTTGAACGGGTCAATCTTCAGTCGGATTTAAAAACTATGATGCATGGGTACTCCTAGAAATCAGTCGGTGCAATGTCGGACACTTTCCAGACACTGATACTTATCGGACACTCCTCGAACACGTGTCGGACACGCCACGTGGCGTGTCCTTAATTTTTTTTTTTAAAAACATCGGACACCCGTGTCGCACACTCTCCAAAAATCGGACGTGTCGGACACGATCGATGACCATGTCCGACACAAAAAGAACAATTTTGGAGGCTAATTGTACAATTTAAAAAGTTTTTGGCTAAACTGAAATTTGAACGTATTAATTAAACTTTATGTTAATTGAAGTAATTTGTATTTGATGTTAGTATGATGATTTCAGTGACATACATTTATTTATATGTACTTTGAATTTGGTAGGAATATTTTTAGTGTTATCTTTTATTTGGACGTGTTTGTTAAACTTTATGTTAATTGAAATAATATGTATTTGATGTTAGTATGAGTGATACTATGATGATTCCAGTGATACACATTTATATATATGCTTCTTGAATTTGATAAGAATATTTTTGTTGCTTTTACATTGTTTTAAAATTTAAAAAATGTGAATTTTAGTATTTTATAATATAGTATATGTATAATATATATATAAATATACAGACGTGTCTCAGCCGTATCGTATTCCTGAAAATTTTGAAAATTCGTGTCGTCATGTCTTGTCAGTGTCCGTGCATCATAATTTCTTGAAAGAATGCACGTTCATCTTGATTCAAGGAAAAAATGTAACCAAAATCCAATTCATGCATTAATACCCACACATCAGTATATCATTTCATCAATATTTGGTATATCATTTTCCAATTTATCCAAGCAACAAATGCCATGAATGTGCTGTTAAAAGTAGGGAATTTTCAAAAGTAGTAAAAAGAGTCGAGGGACTTCAATAAAGATAGAAGTTAAGGCAGTAAAAAGCTTATTTGGTGGGAGGGGAATAAAGAGAGTAAAATTTTAGGATCCAAAGTCAATAAGAATATAGTTAAGGCTATTATTTTCTTGTGGGAATTTTCACATTAAATTTCATATTTCACACTTTGATTCTTGAAGACAGAAAACTCTAATATTAAATGCTTTCTTCCCAAGTTTTAATGTTATTATAATCCAACAACAAATAAGATTCCAAATTATGATATATAGCTTGGAGTAACATCTATTAATATAAAGGAAAAATATAGATGATTGTAACACAATTGCCCTTTTCACTCAATTATTTATAAGAACCATTTTTACTTATCTATTTTCTTCCACATAAGTTTTAGCTTTACACAAACAATTTCCAGACATCTTACACGCCCTTCTAAATCCATAATTTTCATATTATACGGTAGTGCATGTGATAGATCCAATATTGATTTCAAACAGATCTGTGTTGTGAATTCTACGACATATTTTCTATACACCTGTAGAAGAAGTACTACTCACAGTCTATGACATCACAAGTTTGACACATTAGAACCCACGTTGTGCATCCTCTCATATCCACTTGTCAATTAATACTGAGCTTTACGATGTCACTGTATAGAAAATGAAGTTACAAATTTGTTAACAACTATATCTTTTGGCATAGTGATAAACATTTGATCCTAACAATTGGTATCAGAGCTAGTTCATGGGTTTAAGCCTACCCATAATCAATCTACGGGGATTATTCCAAGGGGAATGTTGAGAATTATACGATATATCTTACGTGCGCTCGTAGACGAAGTGCTCCTCACCGTCTATATCATAACAAGTTATTGACACCCACGTGGTGCAACCTCACATGCTCATATGTCGCTTACTATGACTTCGTGTTGCCATTGTATAAGGAAATAAAAGTGTGTCTTAGCTAACAGCTATAGTTTTTAGCCTAGTGGTAAGCGTTTGATCCCAACAATATGGAATATCATATCAATGATGATGATATCCCTAAACCAACTTTAGAAGTATGATCAAACTAATCTCAAGGATGACATTAAAGTAAATGAAAAGTTTGTAGCTAAAGTCGGAAATCTTCAGGTTATTGGTCCCCAGAATCTGCACTTTTGCTAGCTTGCTTCAATGAAGCAAAAGAAACACAGAAAAGATCCCACCACGCACTACCAGCTGCTCTATTACACCAATCCTGCCACTTAGTTTCTCCAATGGACTCTCCAAAAATTAAACTCTTAACCGAACGCTGAAGATTAAAAGATTATATTGTCCTATACAAGTGAACTTTAAAATGGATTTTTTTTTTTTAAAAAAAAATTAATAATCTAAGGAGAGGAAGAAATTGAACCTGAGATCTTTTACACTGAAAAATATATGACAACCACTAGACAAAAATCTTTTTGTTAGAAAACGGACCTGTTTTGTATGGGGAGATCAAAATGGAAGCTGCGGACTGTTCCGCGTAAATTTTAGAAATAAAATAATCGAAACCATAATACCATGTCGTAAATCATTAATCCACGTTAAATCTTAATACCAGGATGATATTTAGGCAAGATAATTTATATACTTCAAGTAACTTGATTTATGCGTATTAAGTGTAAAATTTACATCAAACGTTAAAATTTATTGCAGTTATTTTAAATTCTTGATTTTAGAAACGAAAAATTACAACTATTTTCCCTGTAAAATAAAATATGTATTATAATTTTTAAATCCCTATAGAAGAACTTCATTAAAATATAATCCAATAACTTCATTAAAATATAATCCTTCTATTTTATAATAAATATGTGAAAAATTACAAATAATTCCTCTATAATTAGACATAAAAATACATAGTATGGAAGATAGACGTTATTATTTAAACTAAAATAGTGAAATTTATTATTGTTCAACTGCTGGGATAATTCACCCTTTTAAAAATGATAAATCAAGTTATTATGATAGTTGGGTGAGAGTATAAAGATATTTTTAGGAGAATACTAGATTTAGGTTATTTAAGAAAAAAAGTAGGCGAACTTTAATTTTCATCAAGAAAATTAGTAAATTAGAAAAATAAATTTGTGGTTTATTAATTTTAATACATGGTATTTGTAATGAAAAATTTATTTGAATTCATTAATTCTATTTTTTTTTTGCAGGAATTTAATTATAATTTTCATTGATTTTTTTTTTAAGATAAGAGATTCACAAATTCCAAATCATGTTCCCTAATTTTGGATAATGTTGACATTTAAATGCAAATAAATTATTAAATACTTCTGTCTAATTTTTTTTGGTCCGGACAGTCGGACACCCGTAGGCCAAGAGGCCTCTTCTTTTATTTTATTTTTTTAACAGACCAAGAGGTATTTTGTTTGGCAACTCTATGTTTTTTTTACCATCTCTTACGTATACATTTTAATTTTTTATACTATAAAAATAAATAAATAAACCATGTTATAACTCAATCTCGAGCAATTGTATTCAGGAAAACGGTCGAGCTAAATTTTATTCATCACATTTTAAGCAACTTCAAGAACAACATCAAACGACACATATCTAATAATGTTTATTAGAAAAAACGGATTCATGTCACATGATATTATCATTAAAGATACATCATCAACGAAAAATCAAACAATTTTTTTCTTAAATTACAGGTAACCAACCCTTCAGCACCCGGAACAAAACAATCTATGGTAAAATATATTTTATTGTCTATGAGTTAGTTAATTCATTATTCCATAATTTCTTCAACAAAATATTTTGTGATATGTAAATCAATGTAACTATTTGTTACAAAATAATGGATTAAGTCATTGATTATTATATTTTAAAGAATAACAAGAATGGAATGTTTTGAATTTTTTTCTTAAAATAATTATTTAAATTGAGTTAAATTTCAATTATAAATAGATATATATTATCTGAGGGCAAAGAAAATAATGGTTTGCTTTATATTGGTAACTACGAAGTAATAAGAGGCTAATTCTATTAAAACTCTAAGCCAGAAAATCGATCCCAATCAAATCATGTTATTATGGTTTGATTAATCTTAATCTTTGGTTAATATTAATCATTTTATTTGTCTAAGAATCTTGTTCCGTACACGTTTTCCTGTCTATCATTCCCAGATTTTTACAAATTAATGTTAATCAATCCTGAGTTTATTTCTTTAACACATTTATTTATTCTTAATCTTCAATCGCTCTCGTTTAATTTAAATCACATCTGATCTGAGCATTGACACGACGAATCTAAGCCGCCATGGGTTTATTTGCTATTTCCCTTTTCTTCTGCATTCTCTGTTTCTCAGCTTCTTCTCCAGTAAGTTTCTTGAAACTGCACCCAATTCGCGAACTCACTGTATCTATGTATGATTGATAGTTTCTTTTTTTGCGTTGTTTGTTTGATTAATTTCAGGTGGTGTAATGCAGCCGAAAATGGGGGTATGCTACGGGGACCTGGGCAATAATCTCCCCGCCTCTTCAGAATCCATTAAACTCATCCAAAAGCTCCACGCCAAACGCATCAAAATCTACGGAGCAAACCCAAAAGTCCTCACATCCATTCAAAGCACCGACATTCAAATCTCGATCATGGTTCCAAATGAAATCATTCCCGACGTTTCCATTAACCAAACACTCGCAGATGAATGGGTCCAATCTAATGTTGTACCTTTCTATCCCAAATCCAAGATCCGCTACCTTCTCGTCGGAAACGAAATCTTAAGCAATCCACCAAACACAACCTGGTTTAGACTCGTCCCGGCCATGTGCAAAATCAGATACTCTCTGAAAAAGTTTGGGCTGAAAAAAATCAAGGTCGGAACTCCATTAGCTATGGATGTTCTGGAATCTTCATACCCGCCTTCTAATGGCACTTTCAGGTCTGACGTTAGGGAAAAAGTTATTAAACCACTGCTACGTTTCTTGGATAGGACCAAATCTTTCTTCTTCATTGACGTCTACACGTATTTCGCGTGGGTAGGACAACCACTCCAGATCAACCTTGAATACGCTTTGCTCCAGCCCACGAATTTAACCTACACGGATCCGGTTTCGGGTTTGCTGTACACCAATTTGATGGATCAAATGTTGGACGCGACTATATTCGCTATGAAACGACTCGGGTACCCGAATCTTCGGCTATTCCTCGCAGAAACGGGTTGGCCCAATGGAGGAGACCCCGATCAGCTCGGAGCTAATATCCACAACGCCGCCACCTATAACCGCAATGTGGTCAAGAAATTCATGGCCAAGCCACCAATCGGGACACCTGCTCGCCCGGGTGTGGTGATCCCAACTATGATTTTCGCATTGTATAACGAGAACATGAAGCCGGGTCTGGGCACAGAGCGGCATTTCGGGCTAATGTATCCGAACGGGTCACACGTGTATCCGATTGATTTGTCGGGTAAGACCCCGGTGTCGAACTACCCTGTTCTGCCGAAGCCCGAGAGAAACGGGAGATTGTGGTGTGTGGTGGCGGAGGGGGCGAACAAGACGGCGGTGGCCGAGGCGGTGGCGTTTGCTTGCAGTCAGGGTAATCGGACTTGCGACCTGATCCAACCCGATGGGAAATGCTACAAGCCTAATTCTTTGATTAATCATGCAAATTATGCATTCTCATCTTACTGGACTCAACTGAGGTCTGCTGGAGCTACTTGTTCTTTCAACGGCTTAGCAGTGCTTACCTCCAAAGATCCAGGTTAAGATTATTGCCTTATTCATCGCAAAATATCATCATCATTTTATAAATGGCCTGCCTTATTTTGCTTAATTTATTAGATTTTTAACCATCTTTTTTTATAAAAATCCCTTATTCAGTTCATTAAAAGATGTTAACATTATTAGCATTATTGAAAAGTTTGTTTGCATTCATTAATGAGAAAATATTTATATTTTCAATATGATTTGTCTAAAATGGTTGGTATATTATATTATTTATTTTTTATATAAAATATTGTGTTTTAATATTGAGTTGATATATAGATCCAAATCGGGTATGTATAAGTATTTCACTTGGCATGTTCTTACGAGAACTATGTTAATTGAATTGATTTATTTTTGTCCTCTAATTTATTGTAGGTTATAAATCCTGCAAATTTCCAAGTGTTAACCTTTGACAACGGAAGGCAGATTCACTGCCTAATGGGCTCGTATATGATCTCTTCTGGCCTAACTGGTATTATTTTCATGGGCTTCCCTCCGAGCCCTCTAAATGGCCAATTGAATGCGTTCGACATCTTTTTATTTTATTTTATTTTATTTTATTTTTGTGGTCAAAATAATTTCTAATTTTCATTAAAATAATAAATAATTTATTGTTTATGTTATGAATTAATCTCCAAGATTTTAAATTCAAGAATCCGAGAACTCAGCTTGTGATTGATTAACACTTTCTCGATTGAATTCAATGTAAAGTTTTTCAGAAACTTTAATCTTTTGTTTTTTTATGGAAGGATGATGCTTTCTCTGAATAAGTTTATTTTATATAATCGGTCATCCGATCCAAACGCTCATGTCTTGGCGGAGGCATGGGAACGCTTACACCGTAGGCGAGATATATCTTCTGTAACATCAATAATTGGATTAATGGATGCATACTGTGTCTTTAATCTTTATGTATTTTATGTGCAACACGTTTAATTCGGTTATTCACTGTATTACATATACATTAAGGTACCGTTTGGTTTGAAGGATGTGATAAATAATGTAAAGATTAAAAAGTATGAAATGATTGTAAAAATAATATGTGATAAGTTATATGATGTTTGGTTTGAGGATAAGATGGTTGATAAAATTTATTATTTGGTAAAATGTCTAAAATACCCTCGACATTATAATAATAATTTAAATATTATATTATTATTATATTATAATATAATAATAATAATAACAATTATTACTATTATATATTATTAATAATACACATTAATCATATAATAATAATGATAAATAGATATAATTAAATATATATATATATATAATATATATAATAATATTAATAAAATAATAATAATGCGGTAATAATCATATCATAGTATGTAATTATAATAACATAATAATAATAATAATTAATTAGATATTGCAAAAGAGTAATAAGAAAGAATTAATAAGAATTATAATATATATATAGTTTATTATACAGATTTAATCAATTATTATTATTATATCATTATTAAGAGACGTATATCTTATTATTTTATAAAACTCTTATCTAATAATACATATTAATAGACTCTATACTCAAGAACAATTGATTTTCTATATATAGAATATCCTATATCTAGATATTTTATATATATCACAGTTATATATATATAGGATATATTTTCTATATAGCATTACTCCTCATATATCATAATAAACATCTAATGATACTCTATCCTCCATAATACATAGACATCATGCTCTCTACTTTCAGATTAGATCACTCAAGATCTCCTTCTTCTTTTTGATTAGAAACTCCCTCTCTAGATACAGAGATTTCTCCTAATCCTAACTCTCCTACATACCTCTCTTTTCTTCTCTTTCTTTTATTATCCCCAATAACTATCATATATGTCTACAAGATATCCCCCCCCCTCTCTCTCTTCGTCTATCTTTTCTCTTTCTTTGTCTTCTCTCCGCTTCCTCTTATGATTTCTATAGAAGAAAGACTAATCCTATCCTCGATATTACTACTCTCCTATAGGGCTATTTAGAATTCCCTCCCCCTCAACTGTTTTATCAAATAATCGATGTCTATCTATATGTATAATAAGAATAACCCTAATCCTCCCCTAATATCTCTATCTATATATTATATTATTTTTCTTCTATCTCGCTTCCGCTATTGATATATATATATAATATCCTAAGTAATTATAATATATACTATAACCTCCCAGTTTATACTCTAATATAATAATATAATATCCATAACTCCCTAAGAATCCTTATTTTCTTATAAAATCTCTATATACCTCTATGTCTTAAGAATCCCCTCCTATAATCTTTATCTATATATTTTTATTTTTATTTTTCTTTTATATCGATTAATATTATTATATATATATATATAATAATAATAATAATAATAAATTAAAATAATATAAATACAATAAATAATAATAATGTTGTAGGAAATAAGTTGTACTTTTTGGCGGGAATTTCAAGTTTTGAAATAGTAAAAAATGTGGGAAAGGGGTAAATATGTCTTTTTATTATAAAGTGGGATTAGAATGTGATAAAATGAGTGGGATAAAATTGTTTTTATACAACAAAGTAAACATGGGATGTGATAAGTAATGTAAAGTTTATTAATCCCATCACTCAAAGTAAACGGAGCCTAAGTGTATAAATCACTTTTTATGTTGCTTGTCTCTGAGTTTTAATGACCGTAAAAATTAGTTGTCATTTAATAAAGAGGAAATTACAAGAAGGTGCCACTTTTTAAAACATCTTTCAACTAAATCTCCCAAATTATTTTCTTTACAATTAAATACTTATTATATGAAAGTTCTTTCAAATAAGTCCATTTTATGAAACCCTAATTAGATTAGGTCATTTATTAGGACATAATTACCCTTGTTTAATTAAATAAATTATAATAAACAATAGGGCAATAATTACCCTTGTTTGTCCAATCCTTTATATCCTCTTCATGGAGACCTTTCCACCGGCATCCTCATCGTCTTCCTCTCTTTCATCGTTGCCGGAGCCCCACGCCGTCGCTGGTCCATACGCCCACCGCTGGTTCTTCAAAACTTCTTTTTAAAAATTTGTTTTCACTTTTCAGTGAATTGTTACTGTAGTTTTGTCCAGCGGCGTGAAGAATTCTTCAAATTCATCTTCGGATGGCATATTCCACTATGAAGGGCCGATGAGCACTTGATTCGGGTGGAGAAAAGTGATGTGTGCTTGAAGAATTCCGAAAGGAAGAAATTAAATATCGAGCACAGATTTAGCATTATTCTTTTGTCGGAAAATTTTAAATTTGAATCGAGGGACGTGTTGGAGAAAATTTTAATGATCTGTTATCATTAATGGATATCATGATTCCCAAGTTCTTGATGTTATAAACCTTCTACTCGTTATTTTTGTGGGTTCCTAAATTGTTGCACTCAAGTGATACATGCATATTATATTTTAAGTGCATCATTTGTGTCTAACGGTGCATGTAAAATTACTCATACGGTGCATGTAAAATTGAGAGGTGCATGTAAAAATTAACTCATGCGGTGCATGTAAAAATTACCCATGTGGTGCATGTAAAATTGAGTGGTGCATGTAAAAATTGACTCTTGCGGTGCATGTAAAAATTACTAATGCGGTGCATGTAAAAAAATTACTCATGCGGTGCATGTAGAATTACTCATACGGTGCATGTAAAATTGAGCGGTGCATGTAAAAATTACTAATGTGGTGCATGTAAATTACTCATGCGATGCATGTAAAATTGAGTAATGAGATGCATGTAAAAATTACTCATGCGGTGCATGTAGAATTAATCATACGGTGCATGTAAAATTGTGCGGTACATGTAAAAATTACTAATGCGGTGCATGTAAAGTTACTCATGTAATGCATGTAGAATTGAGTAATGAGATGCATGTAAAATTACTAATACGGTGCATATAAAATTACTCATGTGGTGCATGTAAAATTACTCATGCAGTGCATGTAAAATTACTCATACGGTGCATGTAAAATCATGCGGTGCATGTAAAAATTGACGCATGCGGTGCATGTAAAAATTACCCATGTGGTGCATGTAAAATTGAGCGGTGCATATAAAAATTGACTCTTGTGGTGCTTGTAAAATTACTAATGTAGTGCATGTAAAAATTACTCATGCGGTGCATGTAGAATTACTCGTACGGTGCATGTAACATTGAGCGGTGCATGTAAAAATTACTTCTGCGGTGCATGTAAAATTACTCATGCGATGCATGTAAAATTGAGTAATGAGATGCATGTAAAAATTACTCATGCGGTGCATGTAGAATTACTCATACGGTGCATGTAAAATTGAGCGGTGCATGTAAAAACTACTAATACGGTGCATGTAAAGTTACTCATGCGATGCGTGTAAAATTGAGTAATGAGATGCATGTAAAATTACTAATGCGGTACATATAAAATTACTCATGTGGTGCATGTAAAATTACTCATGCAGTGCATGTAAAATTACTCATACGGTGCATGTAAAATTGAGAGGTGCATTTAAAAATTGACGCATGTGGTGCATGTAAAACTTACTAATGCGGTGCATGTAAAACTTACTCATGCGATGCATGTATAATTACTCATAAGGTGCATGTAAAATGAGCGGTGCATGTAAAAATTACTAATGCGGTGCATGTAAATTACTCATGCGATGCATGTAAAATTGAGTAATGAGATGCATGTAAAAATTACGCATACGGTGCATCTAGAATTACTCATACGGTGCATGTAAAATTGAGCGGTGCATGTAAAAATTACTAATGTTGTGCATGTAAAATTACTCATGCGATGCATGTAAAATTGAGTAATGAGATGCATGTAAAATTACTCATGCGGTGCATGTAAAATTACTCATACGGTGCATGTAAAAATTGCCTCATGCGGTGCATGTAAAAATTGCCTCATTCGGTGCATGTAAAATTGCTCAAGCGGTGCATGTGAAAATGAGTCATGTGGTGCATGTAAAATTACTCATGCGGTGCATATAAAAATTACTTATGTGGTGTAGAGTGTTTTCATAAGTGTGGTTAGTTTGGTCATTGTATTCAAAAATGTACTTAGTTGAAAGAACTTATCTTTTACCTAATGATACCGGCCCGAAATTTTCCCTTTAATAAATTTCCTAGAAGAACGTTCTCTTGGCCGTACACTATATATGTATCTAGTTAACCTTCTCTTGCATTCGCGCTCGTCCATCACGTGATATTACCGGAGGCTGGTTGGCTATTCGGTAGATTCGATGCTATTTCTGGATTGGTTTCTTGGTTGATATCCCCATGTCAGTGCTCTGAGAGAGTTAGAAATCATTGGATGAGAATATTATCATCAAACGGTTTGATATGTCCTTAAGGATACTGGTCTTAGCAGTAATTTATTTATTTTTAAAGTAGGTGTTTTTTAAATGTCATCTCGTGAGACCTTTATTATATGTTAACAATTTATATATTTTTAAAAGAAACCCTTCACTTACCATTTTAATTTGCGTGTTAATTCATCATCTTGATTTAAATCTATATACCATGATATATAGTTGTATGAGATACAAGTCATTGTACGATTTAAAAATTATAATAACTTAAGTATAATTTTTAAAAAATAATAAATATGTATATTCAGGTTGTGTTTGGATGTGTGTATTGTTCGAAAAAATATGCTTAATGAATTTAAAATTAAACATGCAAAAGTTGAAAAATGCAAATGGAAAGAAAAACGGGCAAAAGGCGCTGCCCTTGCAGCACCTCAGTGTTGGTTGACTACGTGGGAATTTCCCAAGCAGTAAGGGTGAAGCTAGGCCGCCCTAGCGTCAATTCTGCAGTTTTTCAACAATGGTGCTTCCCTTTGCGTCTGGGTGCGATTTTCGTGAATCGATGCTTCCAAATGATGTCTTCTTGTGATGTCTCTTGGTCAAGTATAAATAAAACAACTCTTGAACGAATATAAAATACTTTTGCAAGATTAAATTCAAGTTTTGAGAGCAAGAAATTGTGCATCTTCATCATTTCTTCATTGTTTCAAAAGTTGAATGTCTTGAAACCTTTGTGGTGTCATGATTTGAAGTGCGTCTATCACAAGTTATAGTCGTCGTATCTTGTGAAATAAATTGACATTGAAACCGTAAGCACCATTGCGGGTAACATTGTTTTAATGACGAAGATTAGAAATTTGGTCTCGACATTCATCAGTTGTGTCATTTTGTTACTTTACTTGCAATAACCCAAAGATACACATTTTCATACAAGCTAAATGTAAAATTGTACTCTCCAAAAATGAAGCTTTTGTAGGCAAAAACTATATGAAAAGTGCATTTTCAAGATAAATGTAATGACGGTAATCTGTCAGTTTGAAAACAATAAAGTTAATTCTTCTACTTATTTGATTGAGTCTTGCGATTTATGACATGATCGATTGTGTCATGTAAATTATAATTACTCAACAAATTAGTAGAATTAAATTTATTGATGAATGTTAACTTAAAACACAAGTACGAGACTTGTGTTTAGGCTAACGAAACCGTCATTTCATTCAATCGAAAGAACAACGATACCTTTTGTAAGGCCCCAATGCTAATTAATCCGGATTAACGATGATTAAGCAAACCCGGATAATTAAAAGTGCAAATTTGAAATAAGGAATTCCGGAATGCGATGAGTCGACCAACTAGTGGAACAGGTTTTAGTGCATGAGCATGTGCATGATCACATGGCACTTGGAGAACACATGCCACTAATTAATTTAACTCATGTTTAATACATGATTTTGGACCAATAATCTTGCAAGGTAATGATGTATGGACACATGGATTCCACAATGCATCAAATAATTAAAAATATATATAAAATGCTCCTAGTTTCCAACGCCTACCTTGAGTATTCAGACTTATATTCTTTTGGTTTTTGCATGCAAGTCATAAAACATCTCTCCACTTTCCACTTTCTTCTCTCCCCTTCTCTCCTCTAAGTGTTCGAACCATCAGCCCTTCTTAGCATAAATCTTCTAGCATTTTTTTGAGTGCATGTCACATGCAATGGTGGATTTGGGAAGGAAACAAGATAGGAAAACCGAATTAGAGAAAGAACTTGAGAGGAAGAAGCAAAAGATGTAGAATTCAGCAAATGCAAGAAGCAAAAATGGGTTTGTGCATTTTGGCACGGGTGGGCTGAATCCTTGAGCTTAGGACGACTTTGGCTCTTGTTTTGGCTTCAAATCTCGACCAATTGAAGGTATAAAGGTTTTCATTGAGTTTATAAACTGAAATGGTTCGAATTATTGCATTTGAGTTGGTATTGAAGAGAGAAATCTTGCTGTCAAAAAGTGTGCAACAGATTTCAGCATGCATGTATCTGTCATTTCGAATTTTGGGTTTAGTTACGTTTTGAATTTGAGGTTGTGGTTCAAATACAAGTTGTATCTTGTTGGAATACCTTCGATTTGATAGTAAATTCGACTAATTTGGAATTCTGATGAAAAAGTTATGAACATTTTACCAATATGTGTAAAATCTGGAAATTTAGTGCATGCGAGTTTTATGCATCGAGTTCTTCGAGTTTCTGGGTAAAGTGTTTTCCGAATTTGATGTTGGTATTCAAATAAAAGTTGTATATTTATGTGTTTTCGTCCTGTGGTTAAAGTTTGAGACTATTTGGAATTAAAATGAATGAGTTATGATATTTTTACCACAAGGTGCACTATCTGGAACATGCATGTAGGCGGGTTGCACATGCAGTGTGTTCTTGGTAAATATGGGCAATATGTGCTACGCTTTTGACCTTGGTGTCTGAATAAAAGTTGTAAATACTTGCGTTATCTTGCATTCTAAACTGGCCTCACATGATTTGGAGTTTATTTGTGCAAGATATGCACTTTTTCCTAGAACTGCTCACTCTGTCAAAACAGAGTGTATAGGTATTTTCAACACTGCCATACTTTGTTTTGTATGTGCCTCTAGATGAGCGAACTAGCTTCTGGACTTCAAATATGAACCATAGTTCATTGAGGTGTCGTGATTTTCCCACTAGCCTCAAGTCATTTGGACGTCATATGAATTTATTATGTTTTTTATACAAACATAGGTCAGGCTGGAATTTGGTGAATTGTTCTGTTTTTCCAGCAGATTGTTCTTGGCCATTTTACCTAGGCTAAATGAACGAATTTGAAGATGAGTTGAACTGATGAAGTATTCATTTTTGAGTTAGATTTGAAAATAAATTGGACCCATGTGATTTTATTAAGTATCGGACAAGTTATGAGCCGATCTCTACGGTTGCGCAGGCTGAAATTTAGAGAATTGGTTTTGGGTCTAAGTTTGAGTTTTAGTTTGATATGTTTAAGGCTAGTATGCAACTTTATGTTGTATTTGGAACTATTATGACCAGGTTAACAGATCTCGAGGTTTATTCGAGGAGTACTCGGTAGATATAGCATTGGTCCGAGGTACGTTGAAATGAGTTTTATCATGACGTCTGGCAAAGACGTGTAATGATGCTAATGTATGGCCTTATATGTCATTATTTGATTTATATGACTTATTTGTCACTATATGATTCTTATGTGCCTATATGACATGATGAATGTCTTGGATTACATGATATGTGAAATTACATGATTTGTATATACTTTCACATGAGATTGCATGGTATATTGAGTTGCATATGTCATTTGATGCATAAATGATTCATGGGCATATCATATTGATCTATCATTCCTTTGATATCCATGATTTGACTGAGTTGACTTACTCTGAGTGTCGGGTACGACGAGCATGGCGATGACAGGCAGTATAGGTAGTAACTGTAGTCACGTGCAGGTGCGACCGGACCTAGACACGAGGGCTGGATGCAGTAACGTACATAGGATGAGTTTTCCTAGCGCAATGTACGTATACTGTCACCCTCTGCTCGAGCTTTGATGATTTGATGATACCTTCCTTTGGACTCCGATTTTGGTATCTTGATATTCGATTCCTTGTACCCATTCATACATCGCATTCATACATGGTATGCATTGCATGATACTTTGTCACTTGACATGATTTATTTATTTCTCGTACTGGGGTACTGACCCCCTTTGTGGGGGCTGTCATGTCTTTTGTTGTTTGGACATGACAGGCTTTACAGGATGACATAGTGACGATGCTTGCAGCGACGCATCGAGAGATACCAGAGCTCCTTGAGAGCGAGCTCAGGTTTATATTTTATGTTTTGCGTCCCAGTAGTTGTTAGAATATTTTTAATTATGTTTTGAATTACTGGGGTATGCCCCGAGTATCTGTATTTTAAGTATTCTACTACTGGTTGATTTATACTTGATATGGATGTTATGCTCAACGTGTTAAATTGGAAACTGGAATTACGTATTTTCAGTATCACTATATATATATCATCTAAAATCGAAAAAAATTTAGGGCCATTTGATAAGACCTTTGAAATAAATCTTCCGTTGTTTACGCAAATTAATCATTATGTGTTAATTAAACACCACATTAGGATCGGGCCCTCACATTATGGTATCAGAGCATAATCTGGGATATGCTCGAACTAGAGTTAGGACACTGCGTATAGACACAAATGAATTGTTTGTGCATGTGTCTGACTATCTGATTTATATGCTCTTGCCTGCTATATTTACATGTTCGATAATGAAGGTTTATACATGTAATGGATTATTAAGCATGGATAATTAGTGGTCATATCTCTGAATATTTTAATATGCTGAGTTGCATATAATGTAGGGAATTTGAATGCTGAGTTGCATATAATTTTGAGAATTTTATCTGTTAGCACTGACAGTTGCTTATCAGATGATGATGTAGACTAAGTGATGAGAACATCTCTGACTTGAGATTGTATATGATGATTTGATGAACAGTTAGTGTTTGGACAGGTAGCATCGATATAGACTTTAAGAGCCATCTATTGAACTTGTAGGCACTGTAAACTGTTACTTGAATTATATCATAGTGATAATTATTGAGACTTCTATTTATCACTTTGGGACTTAATCTGTGACAGCCCGCCCCAACGGGTTGCCCGCCGTGTTCAATTGCTTGAACACAAGGCTTCACTCAATTCAAAAATTAGTTATCACTTTGAAATTCTGTTTAGCGAAAATGTTTCAATTTTCATAACGAACTAAAATGTGTTGACTTAATAAAATTTGACTTTGACTTCTACAAAAAATTGGGCAGAGTCTTCATCTTAAAATGTGTACCCTATGATCATCCAGATCACTCAATCCAACAATACCAATATCCCAATAATATTATAAATAAGTCTCAACATCAAAATCAAGCTTAAAACATAATAAAACTAAATCCATGTCTTCAAAATAACATAACATCCTCATATATCTAAATATTCTCTATATCCGCATCATCTATGTCTTCGACTCCATCTGTAATATGTCACATTACAGGTAAATGTAAGTTGCAGTATTTTATAGTAAGCGTAAGAAACATTTGTCAAAAGTATTAAAAACATCATTTTCATAATGTGACGAAAAATAATACGATTTCATATCAAAATAACTTTCACACATATATGGTTTAATCCGAGCAGTTAACGGAATCAAAATTTCACAAAACGGAATCATAACGAAAATAACTGCACAGATAACCAACGAAACGTAACAGAAACGAATAACAATATCATAATCATATAATGTCTTAGCCATATAGAATTAACCATTAGTCATAGCCATGCTGTAATGAAACAAATGCGTACTCAATTTCGGATGTGACACAATGATATCATTCCAGACTATACCCGCTGGAAGGGTATCGACAGATATTATACCCTCTCTGTCTTCGGGCAAAACGAAATGCGTTTCTTTATTCTCGTCGCCAACGAGCCGAAAGTATGCGCGTTTTTATCCTCGTCGCAATGCGAGACACAACGAAACGAAAATATCCACAGTTCACAAACCTCAAATCGTATTCACCGAATCAAGACAAACATGGCCTTTCAAAATAGTTTTTCACACACAATAAAATGTTATTTAAATTCTATTTTTCAACAAAATACATTTCTTATCAAAAATCATATTTCAAAATAATTCTTGCATGCTTACTATCCAAAAATCATTTCAAAAATAAACAATACGAAATACTTAAAATAATTTGCGGAAAATTGCAACTTCCTTTACGTACCTCGAAGATTCCTATCAACGTTCAAGCTACAAACTTTCCCACAATCTCCAAGGTATCAATGATTTCCTATCACCCATTTCAATTATTATAAACAATATTCATTTAACTCAATTATATAACGAGCCTAACTTAATTATAACCTAGATTCAAATTTAAGCTCACTATTTTATTTTATTATTACAACTTTTAAGGAGAACAAGATTGTAAAACAATCCTTAATTTATTTATATAGAAACCATATGATAAAGAATAAATACACAAAATCAAAATTGTGATTTCAAAACAGTTTGTCTTTCAATTACAATTTTATTAATATCTTGAAATTTGTTATTAGTTAAGATACTAAATCATACTTAGTGACGCATACTCCCACACAACTTATAAAACTTATTTATTTATTTGAAAGACTTGGAATAAAAGTTAAAACGTCTTAAACCAAAATCAGCTAACAAATTCAAACTAAATAAATTTATGAGTTAACAAAGCCTAAAGGATAAATAATTGTTCAGACTAAAAAATGTTATGAACCAACCAAGAACATTAATATTTATGCTTATCTAAAAATAAACTTTCGAAATAGTTGCCAAAGCATAAAAATAGTTGTTCAATTTTAGATTTACCATCCATATTTATTTACCAAAACCATTCAAAATTCCAGCCATCAAAATTTGAAAACCTTTTAAAGAAATAATTTAACTTAGGGCAAGATCAAAACTTTTAAATGCAAATCATAAATCCCACATATTTACTAGCATTGAAATGATTTATTCACTAATGCAAATACTATCCTACAATCCCATGGTAAGAGCAAGATTTTAGAGCTTTTGTCTATACCTCAAGCGACATATGAATCGTGACTGCAAGAATTCCTCCAATGAAGATCAGAATTGATAAATCCCAAATAAATTATTGAAAGGCTTGGTTTGAAGGCAACAAGAAGAAACAAGGATTATATTTTTATTTATACCTCTAGCTAAAAAGTGTAAATGATGATATTAATCCCGGCAATAGGTTCGAGCCTCTCGTCCATTCCTACGTTGATGTTGCTCAAAAATCTAAATGTGAAATGTTGGGGTTTGGGTTGAAGGGGCGACGAGAATAGACACAGCTTCGTAAGAATACCGATGGCTTCATCGATTCTCGTTTGTAGAGGTCTAATAAGAAGGGTGGCGAAATGGATCCCTTCCATTACTACTACTTCAACGAAAAATCCGAGATGGCTGCATGATTTTGGCGATTGGAAAGAGATTTACGCGTCTGAAAGAGATGAAGGATGTGGCGTCAGATTGTGGCTATTAGATTTTGTGAGAATCTGAAATGGTGGGGAAGAGAAAAGAATGGAGAGGGAGAAGAGGAAAAGAACGATCATTACTGGGGGAGAATGGGAAACGAATCGGGAAAATAAATTATGGCCCAATCTCAATTATTTAATTATGTTTTTTTTATTATTATTTATTCATTTATTTTTTAATCTTTTATTTATATATATGTATGTACAAAAAAAATCAGGTCCTTACATAATCCTTGTGATTAGTGGATGCCACTAGAATTATTTAAAACACATTTTGTCGATTGACATCGGGAATTTAAGTCTGAAAGACCAAGGTTATACGTATTAGTTTACGTCAAAACCTGTGTACGCCAAGATGATAATTTAGAACTTGAAAATATCGAAACTAGCAATATTTCAACTGAAGAATGGAGTGTAGTTGTTGTGAGAAACAACGAGAATTGGTTTAAATGAGGACTTGGTTTAGGGGACTGTCGTAATTCAGTTCCAGTTTTTGTGTCCGACTATGAATAAAAACTTCACTATGAACTCTTTTAGATGAGACTATATAGAGTAATGGTATTGATGATATGGAAAATGATAATTGACTATCGTGGACTTGAGAAATGGAAATATCTGCTTAATCTCGATAGTTATTCACTAGTGAAGATATTAGATATTGACTAAGGAATAATACACCAATGTGGTGCGAAGTAATTAGAACTGGATTAAAGATTAATGAAGTGACTATCATTGGGATAATCCAAGTAATCCTGGAAAAGTTTCAGAAGTATCACTCAAATTTATCCAGCTCTAGTAGTTCTAGAGGTACTATGAGATTGTAGAATACCAAACTTTTCGAGGTCACTGTGGATGTAAATATCTACTGATCTATTTGAAAGAATAATAGGAACTGATAGCGATTGTGGCCAGTCAGAGCATGTCCATGAAGTGCTCAGGAATAGATGCAGCCATAACAACAATCCATAACAACAAATACCCTGAACTAGGGGTAGATATCTTAGTGGTTATTCTTTACGACCACTCAGTTTCAGCAGCAATTAATTACATGTAGACCAGAGAGTATACCTTGACAATAGAATTGAGATGTCTCCAGGATATATAACCATTTCGATTTTGGCAATGATAGAGATGCTAGTGATCACAGATACATGTCGTGTATTGGTCACACGGCACGAGTTTGATTTGAGATAAAATCATTGGTTTCATATATTGCATCAAATGTGCATTGATAATGATGATTGGGAAAATACACCAGCAGTGATAATTATACTATCCACACTTGTAATAGTGAACTGCAGATTACAGTTTGTTGATAGTGTTGTGGATTTGAATTAAATGATGTTGTCAAAATATGGTTTTGATTGTATCAAGGGCATGGATACTCTGATAAATTTTGAAGATATCGTAAGTTGATTTCAGGGTATAATGAATTTTTAACCGTCTTGTGGATACAAATGAAATGTTTACAGCCACGAATAGCAAGCTAAGATAGTGTCAGCTATGGAAATATTGTGGTTGAAATACTTGGAAAACGAGGGATATTTGATAATAAGCAGTTGATGCTTATCAAAAAGAGTCGAGGTTGACTGATATTATAGAGGTAAGAAAACCTACCAAGATTTTCCCGAGGAAATGAAAGAATTTTCACTAAAGAAGGAAATTGATTTTAACTATTCGTTGATGACAAGGAATAGATTTGATATCGAAAGCACTGTACGGAATGTCATCAGCAGAGTTGACAGATATATGAATAGTTGCTGAATATCCTCGATACTGGTACATATGTCTGAGTATGTCACCTTGATGGAACATTAGTATTGTTCGTGAAGAAGAAAAATGATATGATGAATATGTGTATCGATTAAAGGTAGTTGAATTGGGCTATTGTCAAGAATAAATACCCACTGCCTAAGATCGAAAAGTAACTGATCAAGTTGTAAGGAACTTTAATGTATAAGAAGAACGATTTTTACTCTGGTTACCATCAGTTTGAGTCAGAAGAGAAAATGTTCTCTAGGCAATTGGTCAAACCAGATATAGACATTTTGAATTTTTTGGAAATGTCGTGAGGTCTGACAACTATACCGGTAGAGTTATGCATTTGATGAATAAAATTTTTCGTAACTTTTGGGCGGAAGTGTAATCATATTCATCAGTGGTATACTAGTGTATACGAGATCCGGAAGGAACCCCACAGAACACATGTGATTGATTTTTCAGATGCTTCGTGAAGCTCAAAAGGTGTACCAAGTTATTGAAACGTAAATCTTTGTTGAATCAAGTGTTGTTTTGGGATAGGTGATATAATCTCACCAGATACCTGTTGATTCCAGTAAAGTAAAGATAGTACTAATTTGGCCAAGACCAATCATTGTACTCAAGATGAAAAGTTTTATGAATTTTGACAGATACTACAGGCTTTTACGGAATGATATTCTAGGATAGCCTGTCTTATGAACTAATTGACCAAGAAGAAATTTGATATTCGTTTGGTCAGATGAATGAGAAGGCAGTTTTCATAACTGAAACTGAAATGGACTACAACCCCAATGTTGTTTTGGTTTAACTGGTTCAGGGAGATATGTAGTTGTGCAAATACGTATGTCAAAGATTCGAAGATATGTTCTAATGTATCATGAAAAGATGATTGCATATTCTTGAGATATAAGCGATGACTGGATTTATTAAAGAATTTGACTTTGATAGTCAATATAAATCAAGGAAAATGAAACTAGTAGCAGATGCACCGAACCTAAATGTCCAAGGTGCAATGGTATCATCGATGTTTGCTTTGCAGTTTGATAACCTCTGATTTTGACGATCGGAAGGACTCGAAGGACAGACTCATACAGATATTGATTGAAGAAATTGGTTCTGTCTTATCAACCAAGTAAATTTAGTATGCCATTTAATGGTGGTTGCGAATGAAAAATCAGTATATAGCATCGAATATTACTGATTTGAAAGACGTATTACAACAGAAAGTGTAAGGACCCCCTTAGCCCTTAACCCCTGATTAGTGTATTAACCACTATGTGTGGCACATGCTTTCAATAAAAAGTCAATCGGGAAGCTCAGATGATACTTTACCATTGAATGTCAATTACAAAATTTTCCTTTAATACTCAATGTTATAAGATCATCATCCTAACAATAAAAGACTCGTATGATTGCCCTTTACCAACCCCTTGGTGCCACTTTTCACGTTGTGAACTTTTATAAAAATTTGGGCAGAGTCTCCCCATAAATAGAGCTATCCCAAAAAAAAAAAGCACAACACATAACATAATTCCCGGCCAGGGAACACATAATACTCATCAGAAAGCAGTAATACAAGTAAATTCCCAGCCAGGGAAGACACCACACATATGACGACAAAAGTGGGTTTCAACACCCACATAATACACCAATGACTCTCATATCATTTAGCAATTCTACCTCTAATTGCATGCAACCTCAAATGAAAGAGAGAAATGCTCATGCCTTTATATACAATCCATATACAAGTATAATCGTGCTCACATGCGAGCATCATGAATATGTATAAAATCCTCAGGTGTATATAAGTACTCTATACGATACCGTGCTCCATCAAGCCCTGGTACCACGATCCTGGGAGTGCATCCAATCAACAGCTCGAGCTCAACTCCAAAGCCATCGATGTACCTGTTCACCTGCCCCAACAGAGACAGCCCCCAACGGGGTGAGCATACCAATACACAAAATCCCATAATCACAATAATGAAATTCATAATTTAAAACAAAGGTAAATACTAATGAATTTAAATGATACTCCCTGGATGGCAACCTCATCCGAGATTCCGTGTACTGTCCCTGTTCTCACAATCATCAAACTCATCAAATCTCAAAAATCAGTAAATCAACACATTGATTAACTCATCGCATGCCTAATCCTCGAATATCAACAGATAGTGATTGTAAATTCATTAAACATGCAATTATAGATATCTCAATATCTAATACTGATTTCACAACCTCGCTATCAATCACAGATAGCTCAAATGCCTAGCATTTGTTTTACCAATCCTTCATTATACCTAGACATCTCAAATGTCTTATAATGAATACATGATTCTACGAACCTAGACATCTCAAATGTCTCATAATGAATACATGATTCTACGAACCTAGACATCTCAAATGTCTTATAATAGATGCATGATTCTACAACCCTAGACATCTCAAATGTCTTATAATAGATACATATAAACCCAGTACCCCTTATATCTTGTAAGAGTTATCATACTCTAGTGTCACGCACGCTACAAGCGGCGATATCAAGATTTGGTCGTTCCTTGGCTATATCAACATATATGTATAACCATACGCACAATATTCAATGCAATCAAAAATACCTTATGCATTTCACATATATAGTAATGCTCGTACGTCGCACGTACCTTAAATCTCCGAAGTCCGAGCCAAACCTTGCTCGAGTTCCATGCCCCGAGGAATGATGTGCTAACACGATAAATAATTCATAATTATTTACGAACATGTAACCCATGTTCAAGCACACCCATAACCCTCAAAATATTGTCAACACACGACAATTAACCTTTTAAAAGACCCGGGGCAGGGTACATTCAGGGAGGGGAACGAATGAGACAATATCGAAATTTGTTCAAGAATACCCTACAAAAATCGAACCCTAATCTCACAATTTCGAACCCAATTAAATACCATAATTCATCTAAAATGTGAATTAAGCTATCCAAGCAAGAATCAACACCCCTTGACAAAAACCCCCAATTTTCGAATTCAAAACCCTTAAATTCGAACCCAAACAAGCCCTTAAATTCGAACCCTTATAATTCTTCAAATTCGAACACAATAATGGCAGGGAAATACACGAAAATGACGAAAAAGGGGTAAGGGAGGTTACCCAATCGAAAATCGGAAGCAAATCGGTCGAAATCCGATGAACCCTAGAAATTGGGGATCGACGCCTTCCTGCCAAATCCGACTTCAAAACGCGACGAAACTTCGAATTGACGGAGGGGATAGCTGCGCCTCGACGAGACGAAGCCGGCGGCGGGTCGCACGCGCCGAACGGCGGCGAGACGGCGACGGGCGAAGCGTTTGAAGCCCCGGGGGAGCTGTAGCAGACGGGAGGGGCGCGCGGGAGAGGGAGAAGAGATTTGGTGCTGAAATGAAAATATCCTTAAAATTTTGGGTTCAATTGGTATTTATAGCAAAAATACCCCGAAAAATTAATAGCCCCACAAATACATCATGATTCATTAAAAATCATCTGTTTTCAAAAATTCTCTCTCTAACTCTAAAACCCCCTACCGGTGCTCACACAGCACCCGAGATCCCGAGACACAACAAAAACCCAACTCTTAGGTTTTTCACCCAAATGAGAATACAATCTCAACCTCTGGATCCAACGATCCCAACTACCCAAATAAACGAGCCCAGAAGGCCCAACACCTCGATTAAACTCCAAATCGCCACGTAAAACCACTTTAGGGATTATTAACACTACGGGATTAACACCTATAATCCCTGGTCATCACAATATCCCCCACTAAAAGAATTTCGTCCTCGAAATTAGCACTGGTGTATCACGTAACACCCAGGCTACACAGCAACATGAAGCCATAACCCCGATTCTTGACCATATCAGAATCGTATTAATAAACGCGAGGATACTTACCTCACATCAAACTCTGAAACAGAGCGACTTACCAAAACCAACCTATCACCCAAGAGGCAAAACGTAGCTCGATGCGGGTCATCCCAAAAGTCAGTCTCTCATGACTGCAAAACAACCTATACTTACGACTGTAGATCGGACAGTCATCCTTAGTTCTAATACAGCTAGTAAGAACGCATCCTGAATGACACCCCAACCGTGAGAACGTTGACCTCGTGTCAAACTCTGGAGTGGAATAGACTTCCAAATCCATCATAACGTCAAAGAGCGTCAGCACAGCTCAACGCTAATAATCCAAAAGCAGTTAGTCAACTGAAACTGTAAGGATTCGAATCGCTCCTGATTCTATCGTAGATATCATTCCATGACATCTCTAACAAGACTCACGATGTCTAACATACATCGTTATGAGGGAAACACTAGTATACATACCAAACCTGGTTTCCACTCTCAAACCTCCTCCATCGAAGGAGCAGTCGCATCATTGCAACTCAATTGGGCAACTCACGGCCACAGATTCACACAAAAGACATCTCACAAGATGTCCACCTCCGGATGTTCCAAGGATCACGTCCTGATCATAAATAACAACCGAGACTCCACAGAGTTTAAAATTCTGAAAGAACATGCAATAAACCCATTGCATTCTCAACACTTGTGTCGACAGCGACACCCAACCAATCCGAATTCCTGCCATCCCTTGATAATCCTAGGATTTAACAATCCAAACTTGGGAAGGCTATCGCATAACTCGGAGGGAAACACCAATAATGAAATACCTTAACCCTCACAAGATAATCCCTCCTCAAGGGAAGTCAACTAACTTCACGATTATCCCTCATAATCATCGTGCCATGGAGATTCCCAATCTCAAGGTGTTCCATATCTCTCATCATAGATTTAACCATCCTAAAATAGCATAACTCTATGCTTGACAAAAGGAAATCAACAACTGGCATCCGTATACTCACCGGTATACCTGCCTAAGTATTGACATCGCATGCATACTCAATGCACTTGGCTCGGGTATCTGCAACATACCCCTAAGCCCCAAACACAACCGTCAATCCAGAGTCATTCCCATCCAAAGGAGAATGAAAATCGACGATCAACAACACGGCGTGATTCTCAAAATCAACACCACAAGCACCAACTCACCGAATCTTTCAAAGATTCCCAAATAGGTATTATACTACCTCCTTCCTCACAAGGGAAGTGCCATCGAACTCGAGATCCACTAGTCTCGAACCACCGTTCGGAAAAACTGGATACAATAACACCCATTGTATCCCTAATACACGGGTTCCCTTAGATTGAGTCAATAACGACCTGATGACTCTCTTGTTGGTACTCCAACATCCTGAGCTGTCCCAGACAAGTCTCACCAAGATTAAACATAAACGTATACACGTTTCAGTGAGGCATGCACAACCTCAGCCTCAACCTCAAATGGCATGGTGACTACTAGAGTCCACCACAATCCACATCGTATCACCTTACGATTTGCCAACTTGGTTCCAACGAGCAGTATAACGGCTCTAGCAAGCCCCTCATGGTGCTGCACACACACGGCAGACAAACTGGTCGCTGCCTCTCAAGGTTCACCTCAAACCTACCAATAAGACGGACGTTTCCACATGGTATATCATACTGTGGGAAGAAAACTCAATAGAGTAGTGGGTCTTTATCCAACATTCCTCTAATGCCGATACACCCTGGACACTCCAATGTCCCTATGTACTTAACATAACCTGATCCTACTCCCTTAGGACCCATCCTACACCCTCAAGGGTGGTGTGACCATGTCTACCACATGTCACATCGACAGAAAGCGAGTACTTTCCTCCATGATTACTCCTGTCGTCAAATCACATGGCCAAAAGCCATTCCAACGAGCATACCTCAAGGGTATCACCACTCGTAATATGATCACCCCAAACGTAAGCTGCGGTACAATTACATGTACAGCGCATCCAACCATTCCTCGAGCAACCCGCTCGGTATAAGGGTCATGTCAATCGGTGCCGCACACACCACTTTGTGCTCGGTACTGGCACCCAAGGCATACCACTGAATACGTATACTCAACGCATCGATCATCGTAACGATGATGCATGTCTAATAAGACATCTCCTACACCATCGTCATCGTCATCCTGTGACGACACATGCCAACTCATGGCATCTAAGACATTGCCAACTAGTGACGATACATGTACATCAGCGTATGTCATCCACTATCATGCTAGTAAAATAGGCATAATAAAACATGTATATCAATGCATGCCAGCTACAATAAAGCTAATAAAATAGCAATATCTCATACCTCATCGCTAACAATATAGCGTCATACCTGTCTCCGTCGCTCAATAATAGTGCGTAATCAGCACCCATCGCTCGAAGGCGGCAAAATCCTGTGCTGAGTACATAGCGGCAAAATCCCTCGCTATAGAATCGACGGCATGACACCTCGTCATATAATAAGTGGCATGAAACCTCGCTATACACCTGAGCATGAATCATCGTCCACATAGTAGCGGAAAGAGGCATCGCTATCAATACACCTGGCGGAATGAACCATCACCAATCAATATAGCGGAATGAACCATCGCTATAAATATACCTGGCGGAATGAACCATCGCCAATCAATATAGCGGAATGAACCATCGCCAATCAATATAGCGGAATGAACCATCGCCAATCAATATAGCGGAATGAACCATCGCTATAAATATACCTGGCGGAATGAACCATCGCCTATCAATATAGCGGAATGAACCATCGCTATAAACCGTGTCCTCATAGAGAAATGAATATAAATCGACACATGAAATTATGGTTCCTCCTTCCTTTTCCACGTAAGCGGAATTTTTCCTCGCTTCCTATGGAATCCACGTAAGCAGAATTCTTGCTCCTTATGGAAATCCAAGTAAGCGGAATTTTTCCTCGCTTCCTATGGAATCCATGTCAGCAGAATTCTTGCTTCTTATGGAATTGAGTCACTTATCAGTAGTGCATTTCAATGCTTCCTACTGCTCCACATAAGCGGAATTTTTCCTCGCCTCATATGGACCTTAGCATAAGCATTGAAATCCTCACTAGGATAACCTGGACTCGTGAAATATCAATAGTGCATTTCAATGCTTCTTACTACTCCATATAAGCGGAATTCTTCCTCGCTCATATGGACCTTAGTGTAAGCATTGAAATCCTCACTTTATATTTCACAATATACATATGCAAAACGATGCGTATCAACATGTATCATATCATAATGCACTATCTTATGCATACCTTGATTTACCTTGTGTTAAATGACTAAACACATAATACATGTTGCCCTTGGGATGCCCGTACATATGTATAATCATCATTCCTTTTTGTACTCCATATTTCCTGTAACCTGCAACCATCAGGGTTAACAGCAATAGCCATATACGCTATGCATCAACATTCAATACATAATAAAAACACATTATAAGAATGTATGGTTCACAAATAAATGTCATGACATCCTTCCTCCTTAAATCCTTATTTCAATCCTGAACCCTTATCATTAGTAAATTTTAACGCTTCTTGCTACTCCATGTAAGCGGAATTCTTCCTCGCTTCCAATGGACCTTAGCGTAAGCAATTAAAATCCTTACTAAGATAACCTTGACTCGTGAATTTCAATCCTGAGCCCTTATCGTTAGTACATTTTAACGCTTCTTGCTACTCCATGTAAGCGGAATTCTTCCTCGCTTCCAATGGACCTTAGCGTAAGCAATTAAAATCCTTACTAAGATAACCTTGACTCGTGAAATACACCTCATATATTTCACAACATACATATGCAAAAACAATGCATAATAACATGTATCATAACCTTAATGCACCACATTGCATTCATCATGTGTCAACAAGACAACATAAAGTACATGTTACCTCGGAAATATCCCTTTACCTGATTTTCTTAAAACCAGCTTCCTTGGCACATAACACACGGAGTGCCAGACATCCCTAGTAATGCCATCCTATCGTGTTCCACACGATTCCTGCAACCACAATGGTTAGCAATACCACTTTTCATATCATAATAGCACATAAACAATTTGTTATGTCATACAACATTAATGCCATCATGCATAAATATGTGCTATCAATAACTTCCTAGGCCCTTAACAGCCCCAATGAGCAACCACTGCTCTGATACCACTAATGTAAGGACCCCCTTAGCCCTTAACCCCTGATTAGTGTATTAACCACTATGTGTGGCACATGCTTTCAATAAAAAGTCAATCGGGAAGCTCAGATGATACTTTACCATTGAATGTCAATTACAAAATTTTCCTTTAATACTCAATGTTATAAGATCATCATCCTAACAATAAAAGACTCATATGTTTGCCCTTTACCAACCCCTTGGTGCCACTTTTCACGTTGTGAACTTTTATAAAAATTTGGGCAGAGTCTCCCCATAAATAGAGCTATCCCAAAAAAAAAAAGCACAACACATAACATAATTCCCGGCCAGGGAACACATAATACTCATCAGAAAGCAGTAATACAAGTAAATTCCCAGCCAGGGAAGACACCACACATATGACGACAAAAGTGGGTTTCAACACCCACATAATACACCAATGACTCTCATATCATTTAGCAATTCTACCTCTAATTGCATGCAACCTCAAATGAAAGAGAGAAATGCTCATGCCTTTATATACAATCCATATACAAGTATAATCGTGCTCACATGCGAGCATCATGAATATGTATAAAATCCTCAGGTGTATATAAGTACTCTATACGATACCGTGCTCCATCAAGCCCTGGTACCACGATCCTGGGAGTGCATCCAATCAACAGCTCGAGCTCAACTCCAAAGCCATCGATGTACCTGTTCACCTGCCCCAACAGAGACAGCCCCCAACGGGGTGAGCATACCAATACACAAAATCCCATAATCACAATAATGAAATTCATAATTTACAACAAAGGTAAATACTAATGAATTTAAATGATACTCCCTGGATGGCAACCTCATCCGGGATTCCGTGTACTGTCCCTGTTCTCACAATCATCAAACTCATCAAATCTCAAAAATCAGTAAATCAACACATTGATTAACTCATCGCATGCCTAATCCTCGAATATCAACAGATAGTGATTGTAAATTCATTAAACATGCAATTATAGATATCTCAATATCTAATACTGATTTCACAACCTCGCTATCAATCACAGATAGCTCAAATGCCTAGCATTTGTTTTACCAATCCTTCATTATACCTAGACATCTCAAATGTCTTATAATGAATACATGATTCTACGAACCTAGACATCTCAAATGTCTCATAATGAATACATGATTCTACGAACCTAGACATCTCAAATGTCTTATAATAGATGCATGATTCTACAACCCTAGACATCTCAAATGTCTTATAATAGATACATATAAACCCAGTACCCCTTATATCTTGTAAGAGTTATCCTACTCTAGTGTCACGCACGCTACAAGCGGCGATATCAAGATTTGGTCTTTCCTTGGCTATATCAACATATATGTATAACCATACGCACAATATTCAATGCAATCAAAAATACCTTATGCATTTCACATATATAGTAATGCTCGTACGTCGCACGTACCTTAAATCTCCGAAGTCCGAGCCAAACCTTGTTCGAGTTCCATGCCCCGAGGAATGATGTGCTAACACGATAAATAATTCATAATTATTTACGAACATGTAACCCATGTTCAAGCACACCCATAACCCTCAAAATATTGTCAACACACGACAATTAACCTTTTAAAAGACCGTGGCAGGGTACATGCAGGGAGGGGAACGAATGAGACAATATCGAAATTTGTTCAAGAATACCCTACAAAAATCGAACCCTAATCTCACAATTTCGAACCCAATTAAATACCATAATTCATCTAAAATGTGAATTAAGCTATCCAAGCAAGAATCAACACCCCTTGACAAAAACCCCCAATTTTCGAACTCAAAACCCTTAAATTCGAACCCAAACAAGCCCTTAAATTCGAACCCTTATAATTCTTCAAATTCGAACACAATAATGGCAGGGAAATACACGAAAATGACGAAAAAGGGGTAAGGGAGGTTACCCAATCGAAAATCGGAAGCAAATCGGTCGAAATCCGATGAACCCTAGAAATTGGGGATCGACGCCTTCCTGCCAAATCCGACTTCAAAACGCGACGAAACTTCGAATTGACGGAGGGGATAGCTGCGCCTCGACGAGACGAAGCCGGTGGCGGGTCGCACGCGCCGAACGGCGGCGGGACGGCGGCGGGCGAAGCGTTTGAAGCCGCGGGGGAGCTGTAGCAGACGGGAGGGGCGCGCGGGAGAGGGAGAAGAGATTTGGGGCTGAAATGAAAATATCCTTAAAATTTTGGGTTCAATTGGTATTTATAGCAAAAATACCCCGAAAAATTAATAGCCCCACAAATACATCATGATTCATTAAAAATCATCTGTTTTCAAAAATTCTCTCTCTAACTCTAAAACCCCCTACCGGTGCTCACACAGCACCCGAGATCCCGAGACACAACAAAAACCCAACTCTTAGGTTTTTCACCCAAATGAGAATACAATCTCAACCTCTGGATCCAACGATCCCAACTACCCAAATAAACGAGCCCAGAAGGCCCAACACCTCGATTAAACTCCAAATCGCCACGTAAAACTACTTTAGGGATTATTAACACTACGGGATTAACACCTATAATCCCTGGTCATCACAGAAAGCACACTATATAGAACATTGTGTTATTCTGGGAATGATGAGATGTATCATTCTCGAGATCCTATTTATGATGAGATGGTATAAAGAAAGAAATTTTTGAATTTTGTGGCAAATTGTTTGACATGCCAGCAGGTCAAGATAAAAATACGAGACCTAATGGGATATTACAGGATTTGTAAGTACCACAATGATTTGGGAATTTCTAGTTTTGAGTTTTATAGCTCAAATATTTACAAACAGAGATTGTGAAACAAGTTGAATCGAAATTGGTTGACTATTCAATACAATATATTGATTTCATGTGATAGTCTATATGTCTATGAGAAGACGACATGTTTAAGATGTGGATAATGTGGTTTAGTTACAGTGGGTTTCTGTAATAAATGTATCTGATTGAGATCCGATGATATACCAGAATTCGAAACTATTTTCAGAATGTAATGGATACTAAGTTAGCAATGAGTATTGCTTAGCATACCCATACAGATGGATCCACTGAGAAAATATTCAGACCTTGGAAGTTATGTCTCGATTAATAGTGGTGAATTTAGTGGGAATTGACAGAAATCACTATTCACCAGTAGAATTTTCCTATAATCTATGTTTCAGAAAACTTTTAGGATGGCATCATTTCAGGTTTTGCAGAGCCAGAATTACCGATCGCTGATGTGATGATAGAAAATTGACAAGAAATTTTGGCATAACTTAAGATTTTAGAGAAATATGCCAGGAACGATAAAAATTTCTGTGAAAACATTGAAATTGGTTTAAGGTGAGTAGATTTGCTACACCAAAGAGAAATATATCGTTAGCCTACGAGTTGAGAATCAGGTAAATACGAAGATATTACCTTTGCGATGATCATTATGATTCGTTAAGTGAGGTTTGATGTTGCCTCGATATTTTGAACTTTGTGGAATCATAGAGAAATTTGATTAAGTGGTAGATCGTTGAGACGACCACAACAATTGTCATTGATACATGATGATCCTTATGTATCTATGAATGAGATTGAGACACTCATATGTTTTGATTTATTGAGTTATACTCAGTTTTGCGATTTCGAGGACGAAATATTTTTAAGAGGGGAAGAAATGTAAGGCCCCAATGCTAATTAATCCGGATTAACGATGATTAAGCAAACCCGGATAATTAAAAGTGCAATTTTGAAATAAGGAATTCCGGACTGCGATGAGTCGACCAACTAGTGGAACATGTTTTAGTACATGAGCATGTGCATGATCACATGGCACTTGGAGAACACATGCCACTAATTAATTTAACTCATGTTTAATACATGATTTTGGACCAATAATCTTGCAAGGTAATGATGTATGGACACATGGATTCCAAAATGCATCAAATAATTAAAAATATATATAAAATGCTCCTAGTTTCCAACGCCTACCTTGAGTATTCAGACTTATATTCTTTTGGCTTTTGCATGTAAGTCATAAAACATCTCTCCACTTTCCACTTTCTTCTCTCCCCTTCTCTCCTCTAAGTGTTCGAACCATCAGCCCTTCTTAGCATAAATCCTCTAGCATTTTTTTGAGTGCATGTCACATGCAATGGTGGATTTGGGAAGGAAACAAGATAGGAAAACCGAATTAGAGAAAGAACTTGAGAGGAAGAAGCAAAAGATGTAGAATTCAGCAAATGCAAGAAGCAAAAATGGGTTTGTGCATTTTGGCACGGGTGGGCTGAATCCTTGAGCTTAGGACGACTTTGGCTCTTGTTTTGGCTTCAAATCTCGACCAATTGAAGGTATAAAGGTTTTCATTGAGTTTATAAACTGAAATGGTTCGAATTATTGCATTTGAGTTGGTATTGAAGAGAGAAATCTTGCTGTCAAAAAGTGTGCAACAGATTTCAGCATGCATGTATCTGTCATTTCGAATTTTGGGTTTAGTTACGTTTTGAATTTGAGGTTGTGGTTCAAATACAAGTTGTAGCTTGTTGGAATACCTTCGATTTGACAGTAAATTCGACTAATTTGGAATTCTGATGAAAAGGTTATGAACATTTTACCAATATGTGTAAAATCTGGAAATTTAGTGCCTGCGAGTTTTATGCATCGAGTTCTTCGAGTTTATGGGTAAAATGTTTTCCGACTTTGATGTTGGTATTCAAATAAAAGTTGTATATTTATGTGTTGTCGTCCTGTGGTTAAAGTTTGAGACGATTTGGAATTAAAATGAATGAGTTATGATATTTTTACCACAAGGTGCACTATCTGGAACATGCATGTAGGCGGGTTGCACATGCAGTGTGTTCTTGGTAAATCTGGGCAAAATGTGCTACGTTATCATATTGATCTATCATTCCTTTGATATCCATGATTTGACTGAGTTGACTTACTCCGAGTGTCGGGTACGATGAGCATGGCGATGACAGGCAGTATAGGTAGTAACTGTAGTCACGTGCAGGTGCGACCGGACCTAGACACGAGGGCTGGATGCAGTAACGTACATAGGATGAGTTTTCCTAGCGCAATGTACGTATACTGTCACCCTCTGCTCGAGCTTTGATGATTTGATGATACCTTCCTTTGGACTCCGATTTTGGTATCTTGATATTCGATTCCTTGTACCCATTCATACATCGCATTCATACATGGTATGCATTGCATGATACTTTGTCACTTGACATGATTTATTT
This sequence comes from Haberlea rhodopensis, assembly GCA_907163345.1. Classification (NCBI taxonomy): domain Eukaryota; kingdom Viridiplantae; phylum Streptophyta; class Magnoliopsida; order Lamiales; family Gesneriaceae; genus Haberlea; species Haberlea rhodopensis. The sequence goes on along the minus strand of CAJQUN010000388.1, from coordinate 19,038 downwards.
ATTTATCGTACTGGGGTACTGACCCCCTTTGTGGGGGCTGTCATGTCTTTTGTTGTTCGGACATGACAGGCTTTACAGGAGGGCATAGTGACGATGCTTGCAGCGACGCATCGAGAGATACCAGAGCTCCTTGAGAGCGAGTTCAGGTTTATATTTTGTGTTTGCGTCCCAGTAGTTGTTAGAATATTTTTAATTATGTTTTGAATTACCGGGGTATGCCCCGAGTATCTGTATTTTAAGTATTCTACTACTGGTTGATTTATACTTGATATGGATGTTATGCTCAACGTGTTAAATTGGAAACTGGAATTACGTATTTTCAGTATCACTATATATATATCACCTAAAAGCGAAAATTGTTTAGGGCCATTTCATAAGACCTTTGAAATAAATCTTCCGCTGTTTACGCAAATTAATCATTATGTGTTAATTAAACATCACATTAGGATCGGGCCCTCACACCTTTTGAATTAATTCATACGGATTTATGTTATTTAAATTTTGTGCAAACCAGATGTGGGAAAAATTACTTCATTACTTTTATAGTTTTATTGATGATTGTACAAGATATTGTTTTGTCTATTTGCTACGAAGTAAAGATGATGCTTTGATAGTGTTTACACACTATAAGAATGAGGTTGAGAATCAACTAAGCAAACGTATAAAGAACGTTTGAAGCGATAGAGCTGGAGAATACGGAGCACCGTTTGTTGAATTTGGTTCCACTCATGAAGTTATTCACCAAACTACTGCCCCTTATTCACCTTAATCAAATGATATCACGAAACGAAAAAATTGTAGTCTAAAAGAGATGATGAATGCTTTGTTGATAGTTCGAGATTACAACAAAAATTGGTTGGGGGAGGATCCTGTCGGCTAACTGCATTCTAAACAAAATAACACACAAGAACAATGGTGAAACTCCATATGAATTATAGAAAGGTCAAAAGTCTTCCTACAGACATTTGAAAGTCTGGGAGTGCTTGGCTAATGTAGAAGTACCAAGGCTAAAGCAAGTGAAAATTGGGCATAAAACAATAGATTGTGTATTTATTGGATATGCTAAAAATACTAGTGCATGTCGGTTCTTGTAGGGATGACAACATGGCGGTCTGGACGGGTTGGACCAAACACAGGACCCACCCCTACAAAAAAAGTTGTCCCAGACCCGTCCCACCCCGCGAACCCGGCGCGTAAACCTGCCCCACCCCGCTTGATTTTTTATATTTTTTAATTTTTTTTAAAAAAATCATTAGCTAGAAATCAATTTTGAAGCATGAAAATCGAGTTTCTTAATTGAATTCATATTATTCTCTAGCAAATATTTATAATAAGCATCGTAAAAAAAATTCAAGCTACCAGATCTTAATTAATTTACTCTCATTCCCTTGAAAATATACAATTTCTTTAATATAAACACATGAGTTTTGATATAAAATTAAATAATTTTGATTCAACCAAAGAAGTGAAATGTATATTCGATATTAAATTTTAAAAGAAAATGAATATGTAAAATAGGGCAGGTCCAAGGGGTTTGGCCAGGGGCGGATCTACAGTATGCACTAGGGTGGGCTTCAGCCCATCCAGTCCTGCCCAAACTTATTATTATTATTATATATATATATATATTTGTTTAAGATAAATAAATGAAGGAGTGTGGTGCAAGTGGTAGAAGCGACAATATGATCGATGTGGGCTATGAATTCGAAACCAAATCATTCAATTATAATTGTTTCAGATTTTTCATTGCATTATGTTTTTGGATTTGGGAAAACTAAAAAAAAAAATCCTGAGAAATATTATTCAAACTCTATATTGCTACTCAATTTTTGTTCTAAATCTTGATCTTAATAAAATGACTATGATACTCCTCTATTAAAATTTATTTTTTTAATTTTGAGAAGTCATTACGTTAGGTATGAAACCTATATAATTTTTGTACAGCCATCATTCTCAACAGGCATGATAGCTTGAATGCTAATTTGATTTTTTATTCAACTTTTCTGCAGATGGTTGAAATTTGAGGTTCACGGAAAGCTACAGCTAATGATTGTTGATTATTTTGGAACATCAGTTGCTGCAACGTGTTTAGCAGTCATTTTAGGGCATGATGGCTGATGTTAAATGATAAACATTGCTCGCAGCTTGTAGAGGCTGCACGTAAGCATGTTAATAACATTTTGGTTAATTTTCGGTCATTCTTACAGTGAAAAGCCTGCGCTTTACTGCATATTGTATTATTTGGTGGACATAAACGTAGATGCGGACATACAGTTAGTTGAAGAGTACTGTTTAGAGCGTGTAGAAACCTCACTTAAGAGATTAGAAGTCCATTGACCTAAACTTGACCATTCAGTTTTTTTGTAAATTGAAGCATCGAAAGGTGAATATTTGCTTTTCTTACTTTCTTGTTTAATTACAGCTCGCATGATTTTCTTACCCAGGTCTGTAAGCCTTAGTTTAATTTTCATATACATTTTTTGACCAGGTATAAAATTTCGGAGGAACTTGGAGATGGAACTTGCGGACGTGTATATAAAGCCATAAGCATTGAAAGATATGAGATCGTGAGGGCTATTCTGCTTTATTTTCTAGTCTATTTCCTTGTGAAAGTCCACAGAGTAGGAAATGTGGAACCCTTTTGACATTCTATATCGGTTTCAGGTTGCAGTCAAAAAAATGACGAGAAAGTTCTATTGCTGGGATGAATGCGTAAACCTACGCGAAGGTAAGGTTTGTGATTCATGTTGATGCCTGATATTACTTGAAGTTGATTAGTTTGAAAAGCTAAATATAGCCGGTGGTTGTAATTGTATTTTGGCAAGAAACAATTAACACTTTTCTTTATTGTTTCTATGCAGTCTCTCCGTAAATTGCATCATCCTACATCATCAAGTTGTTGGAGATTGTCCATGAAAATAATGAGCTTTTTTCATCAAGTTGTTGGAGATTGTCCATGAAAATAATGAGCTTTTTTCATATTTGAGTACATGGTAGTCCTTCAGTTGTAAGTATCGTAAAGTTTTTCTCATTTGATTTGTATAGAAAAATATCCTCACCACAAATTCTGACCTATTCTCTTTCCCTTGAGTCTGATTGAAATACATATTTTTTTGTTGAACTCAACTTCTGGTTTTTGATGGTTGTGTTTACATTGACTCGTGAATAATGGAGTGTATGCACGGAATATGCCAATGGAAACATAATTAGTCACTTGTAATTAGAGTATTGGGGCATGCAATTATTATTTTTAAATTAAGAGAATTAGAAACGAGGAAAAGAAAGTCATTCACAGTAAAACAAAATTAAGGATCAATAACTTGAAATGGCATTGGTCTAAAATAGTTTGATTTTTTTGTTGTTGGTTTTTTATGAGGTTTTTTATCCTGAATTCGCAACTAAGGTATGTTAATATCTAAGCAAGATAAGAAAAAAATCAAAATGAGTTCAGAATTGAGGAAATGTAAAACAGGAAAAATGAGAGAAAGACATCTGGATGTGAACGGTGAAAAAGGATGAGAAAAAAATATTGCATTAGTTTTGGTGATTGTTTTATGTATCTACTTTGTGGAGTAGGGGCACATAAGTCGGCGATAATGGAAAACTGGACGTGGAAATTCACTCTATTAGTTGAAACCTGATGTCCTTGAAGGGATGACACTCAATAAAGTGTTTAAGAGAATCTAAAGTGTCATACCGTCTTGATAGTGGGCCTTTTATTTTCAGGAACATAATCTATATCAAATAATGAAAGAGCAGCAAACATCATTTTCAGAATAAGACATTCGAGGCTTAATGTCTCAGGTGCTTCAAGGGCTTGCACACATACATAAACATGATTTTTTTCATCGGGATTTAAGACCTGGTATAATAGCATTTTTCTGCATGAGATGATTAGTGTACTTCTATGATGGGAAGAAATAATGTTGTGGACCTATTTCATTTAAATTATTTTTGCTTCCAGGAAATTTGGTGGACAATAAAGATTGCTGACTTTGGACTGGCTAGAGAACTCTCATCACCCCTTTTACTGATTATGTTTCCACTCGTTGGTGAGACATCTTTGTTTGCCTACCATTTTCTGCTCATGCTCGTGATTCATAATTGTTTGATGGATGCTTGTATATTATTCCTGCAAGGTATGGAGCTCCGGAGGTATTGTTGCAATTTTCATTCTATACCCCTGCTTTGGTATGCAAAACATAATTATTTTCTAATAATTTCACTTGTTCTAATTTTAAGTGTTAATGAAACTCTTGTATTATTACCTTTACTTTCTATTGTGGCCTTCTTGTTTAACGGGAACTGGTTCTGCTGATGCAGCCAATTTCTGAGCGACCCATTTTCAAGTAAAACATTACGGTTAAGAAATCTGTGCTGGAGGGGATGAATTATGGTTCTCCTAATTTAAGGATGTTGATTAGCTGTTTCTGAAAAAAGAAGATATTTTGAACTCTCTTTGTCTTTGCTTTCCTTACACTTGAATAAATAGCTAATTAAATGCCCAAAACCTCAATTTCTCAAAAAAAAAAAAAAAAAATTGCCCAAAACCTCACAGATATATGGGCGGTTGGCGCTATACTGGCTGAGCTTTTCACTCTGTGCCCAATCTTTCCCGAGGAAAGGTGACCGTTCTTGAGCTGTTTTTCAGATTTATCTGTCTTGTGGGCCCATGGGCGGACGCAGAAATTTTGGCAAGGGAGGGCAGAAAATATTGAAGTAAAAAATGGAGGACAATTTTTTTTAGGGGCATAACGTAATTTTGAGAGGCAAACTGCAATTTTTGGGGGGTAAAATGCAATTTTTAAATAATTTTTTTTCCAGGTGATAAAATACATTTTTTGGCAAGTGCCCCCCTTGCTCAAGGGTAATTCCGCCCTTGCTTGTTGCCATATCATTGCTTTAATACTTCACATGTATCTTAGTTCTATCATTTTGTTAGATATCTGTGTGAATGACGGAACCTGTGTTTTTTTAAATCTGAAGCACTTTTAATTGCGATTTATTTACTGTTTTTGTGAGATGTCAACATCATCAAGCCAATAGACTATTAAAAAAGTTTGTAGAGCTGTGTCCTGTATTTTTAAGAATCCTCTTTCATTCATGACCAGTGAAATTGATCAAATTATACAAGATCTGCTGTGTACTTGGAGCACCCGATTGGAATACGTTTCCTGGGGCTACTAACATTTCACGATTGGTTGATATCACTTTTTCAGAGGTAGTTTCAGCTTAATTTGGGCACTCCATTACAATGTATTTTGGATTTTGATCTTTCTCTAATATTTCAACTGATTTGAGCATCTATTTTATCATAGATAATGCCGGTGGATCTTTCTGATGTTATTCCGAATGCAAGTTTCGAAGCAATTGACTTAATCAAGGTAGCTTTACTCTTATACTAGTTTTTTGGGTTTTATTTTGCAACCTTGTGCTGAACTTTCTCTTCTCTAACAGCAACTATATTCTTGGGATCCGTTAAAGAGACCAACAGCAGATCAATGTTTGCAGCATCCTTTCTTCCATGTAATGTCCATAATTGCCTTTCTAATGCTAAGGTGTTACTTCATCTGTACCTTACTTCTGACATATAACAGGTTGCCAAGCGAATTCCTCGTCCATCTGGAGATGCACATCAGCTTAGTGTAGGTAATTGCAGTTGTTAATAGCATTCTTCTCAATGATGCAGATCTCTGATTTTTACGTACTACCATTTTGTAGGATCTGAACCAAATCTTGAACTGAACCTATAGAACTTTGGCACAACATCAGATGATTGTTTTCTTGGCTTGACGCTTACTGCTCCAAACTTGGGTAATGGTGTTCTGTTTGTGAGGTTTCACGATTTTTGAGATGTTGATCCTGATATGGCCGTATGTTTATGTTTCATTTGTCTCTCTGGGCCACAACAACAGGAGTAGATTTCCTCATGTTGTGGTCAACGCTTAAGTTTCATTTGTCTCTCTGGGTCAAAACTACAGAAGTAGATTTCCTCATGTCGTCGTTAACGCTTAACTTGGTACCAAGTGTACCATGAGAAACTAGGCAATGACAACCATGTTAGTGGCATGGATGTGCGTAGGCGTCGTGTAGTATAAATTGGAATTTTTATTTATTTAACCCAAAAAATAATTATTTTTAACTAACTAACTCATTTATTTTTTATTTAACAAATTGACCTAAGTCGCCAGCTGAAATGACGACTTCTATTGAAGTCGCGAGTACAGATGGCGCCTTCTATTAAGAAAATATATGTTTTAATGAAGGCGTGATCAAATTGAAATCGCCATTACAAATGACCACATCAATACCCTAATATTTTTGGCCGCCTCCTTCATCTTCTTCCTCATTTCTTCACCTCTCCATTTCCTCTCAAACACTCCAAGCAATGTGTGCAAATATTCAAATGATTTTTGGATCTATTTTGAAAGCTGGATACAATTATTTCAAGGCGAGTTAATAATTTTTCCCCAATTTAGTTTTATTTGAAGTGGTAGGTTTTAAATTTTTTTTGTTGATTGTGTTTGATGTTTGGTAGTTATTTGAAGAGCTAGTTGTAGTTTGGAGAGGGATGACGGACACCGCCGGATGAGTGGCAGCGAGGGTGGGTTTGGGCCGAAGGCAGAGGCGGCCGGCAATGGCTTGTAGCCGCGTCCGACTGTCGGGAGCCGAAGGTGTTGCCGGCTGCCCGGTTACTTGTGCGGCCGTTGGCTGGTTGGTGCGCCCGACGGCCGGATGGCTTGTGATGTCGCCTGCGGATGACGTTTATACTTTTGTTTTATATATATATATATATATATATATATATATATATATATATATATATGCGAGTTTTTTGAGTTGTAGAATTATGTTAGTTTGGTGATTACTTAATATAATTCTCCTCCCCATTCATTCTCGCTTGGTCGCACGCTTTATTCCCTGTATGAGAGAGGGCGACGTGAAATGAGAGACGTTTGAGAAATAATTTGGATATTGATTCAATTATGTATGAGTGGGGAGTAGATGTATATGGATTGACCTTATGGCCCAAGGCCCAATACATTCATTAAGTTGGGCTTATGACCCAAGCCCCAATAGACATCCATATTAGGCACAATGCCAAACCATGACCGTCAACCTCAATAAGGCAGGTATGATCTAGGGTTAGGGCTTGAGCCCTATAAATATGAGTCCACCTTCCCTTATTCAAGAACCCAAACTACGCTCATATCACGACACGTCCCTCTTGGAGAATCACCAACTACTCCATGGGCTTAAGGTGTGCAATTAGAGTAGATTTGTGAGGGCCCAATCCTAATAATGTGATTAATTATCACACAATGATAATTATAGTGTAAACAGCGGAAGATTTGTTTAACATTTATTAACATGTGGCCCTGAAAATTTCGGCATGACCTCGTCGCACGAGAAACATACCACCAATACCAATAATCAAAATATATATAGATACCATCAGTTTCATCTCCATCAACACAAATCAAACTAAGAAGGAAAATAAACCTCTCAAGTGTGGCTCCCATCGGATGTACCTTGTCTGGGATCTTGACCACCTATACTGCCTGCCATTGTCCACACACAAAGACAACAGCTCCCCTTGGGGGTGAGCAAAAGCCCAATATGGAACGATCATAGAATATACAACATGTATCTGTAAAATGTGATATATGATGTAATGCAATGCATGTCATGTGGGTATCATATTGTACACCCATCCACTGGGTATATCTGAGACAATAAAAGAGTGTCCAAAAATCAGAACCAATCGAATCGATATCAAATCATAGCTCGAGCATCTCATCAGTCAAGAATAGTGACTACTTAGATAGGTCCTCAGATCACTATCAGTCTCATGTCTTGACATATAATAGGGGCCGCGAATGGCTATGTCTTATAGGCCACGTAATGCCAGACATAGTATCGTGTTCTAACCCCTGAATCAACATAGGAGCCGTGAATGGCTATGTCTTTTCGGGCCACTTAATGCCAGACATAGTATCGTGTTCTAACCCCTGAATCAATCTCATAATCAACAATATCGGGGTAGCCAAGGATCATAGTTCAACGTGTATGACATGCATCGATGTATGTATAAAAACAATGATGTGTGTTAACAAAAAAAATAATTCCATACACCGATGTACCAAATTGTGAACGTTATGTGCCACATAATTTAAATAACATCACGTAGCCACATAATCTCACGTAATTCACATAATTCAGCAAATCATAAATCAAATAATACATATATTGCTATCATCTAATCACCTTGATTAATCATACTTACTCACACTTTATAAAATCTATACCATCATAGTTCGAAAGTCACCACTAAAACCCACCCAACTATTGAATTAGAAAAGTCACTACTCAGTAGACTCTATGTATACACATGTCATGTCTCCCAATCCTTTCAATCAAAATCCTTCCTTCCTTAGTTAATTAATTTTTTTTCTTTATTTCTTTGTTTTCTTTCCAGATTACTTTAACTAAATCTTTAGGAAGTGCAAGTCTTTCTTCCAATTTCATGTCTATTTACATCCGTAGATATATATTCATAGTAATTACCACAACATGGGTTCTAATTATTATAAAGGATTCAGCCATTTTATATTCAGCCAATATTTCTAAGAAATCAGTATAACTGGCTTTCTCACGAATTTACATAAATTAAGCCCAGCACAAATCATATGTATCAATCTTGATTAAACACACTAAAGGAAACTAAGGATTTCTACCTTAATTTGCAGGTAGTGAGACCCGAGTTCCTCACGTTTAAGCCTTCTTAATTACTCGGTAGAGTAAACTTGTTTTGGGACAATAATTACGTAACACACAATGAAATATATATAGATAATAAAACACTCCCAAATTGCATTGCATGAAGCACGTGTCTTGGTGTTGTCTGCACGTGAATAAACAGATGGCATTTGGATTATTTACTATACATAGTAAAGTGAATGAAGGCCTTGAAATTCAGCCTCACATTGCATTGGTGCTCAGTTCGGTCTACTCACATTTTCCCATTCTTGTCTTTTCCCATCATTTGTATAGCATTATCTAAATATTTATTTATTATTATCAAATTAATTACTTCTTAACGTTAAATTTCAATTTACAAAAACTACTAGCATTTATTTGTGATCATAAGTAATTAAACTGAGAATACTCATATGATCATTCATCAAGTTATGGGGCATTATAAGATTACTCTAGCAGTAATCTACCAAGCCAACGAGAGGTTTTTCAACGGTTGAGGTTAGTAAACGAGCAAAGACATCTGGGATTATCTTCCGCTATATAATTTTGATGCTTTTGGTATAATATTTCATGATGGATTTACTGAGAGCATCAGGCCTGATTGATAGTTATCTTCTGTCATTGCAGCCATCTCATCGATCTGAAGATGTTTGAGCAAGTGATATTGATGGAATACTTTGCGAGAGAAACTCAGATAGTTAGTTTTGGAATCTTTGTCTAATTGATATGCATGTTCTGAGTGTGTTACACTATATTGGTTTTTATGGTGTATATGTGTGGTAAAATTGCACTCGACTTTCATCTCATCACTGCTTTAGTCGAGATATGGCGCCGTGAAACACACATATTTCACTTAAGATTCGGAGAGGCAACAATCACAACCGCAAGATATTGCTGTTATATGGGCTTTGCCAATAGATGATATTGTAGTGTCGGGTGTTGATTACGATAGGAGTATACCTGAGTGACAAGGATATTGTCAATCAGGATACATAATTCTCCCTAACATCAATAATACGCAAGCCCTTGTAATCATTTGTCGTACTGTGAACATTAAGAGAATTATTCACACCAAAAATAATCTTTTAATGCAGATAGGTACAACTTTGCACCTTTAAAGTGTGTCATATCTGGTGTAAATCCTAAAAGCATAGGTTCACAGTACGACAAATGATGATACGTGCTTGCGTATTATTGATGTTGGGGAGAATTATGTATCCCTAACATCAATAATACACAAGCCCGTGTCATCATTTGCCGTACTGTGAATATTAAGAGAATTATTCACCAAAAATAATCGTTTAATGCAGATATGTACAACTTTGCACCTTTAAAGTATGTCATATCTGGTGTAAATCCTAAAAGCCTATGACGATATTTTTGTCACTCAGGTATACTCCTATTGTAATCAACACCCGACACTAGAATGTCATCTATTGACAATGTCCATATAACTGCAATGTCTTGTAGCGTGATGGTTGACTCTCCGGATCTACACACACGTCGCCATCTCTCAACTAAAGTCGTGAGGTGAAAGTCAAACGCAATTTTGCCACACTTATATACACATAAAATCAATATCGTGTAACACGTTCACAACGCGTATATCAAGTGGACAAAGATCCCAAAAATAACTATAAGGGTTTCTCACGTGAAGTGTTCTTTCAATATCAACTGCCCAACCAACATCATATCGATTAGATGACTGTAATGACAGAAGATGACTGTCAATCACGTATGGTGCTCTCATTAGATCCATCATGAAATATTATACCAAAAATATCAATATTATATCTATTTTCTTAAGATGTCACATCAGAAATTTTTGGTGACTGGAGGTACTAGTTGAGTTTTTTATGGCCTTATTGTATCAATCGTACTTTTTTTCCATTTTTGCAGCTCAGTTTCACATCCACCAATTGGAGCTCCACAATCCGCAGAATATTCCATGGGTTCCTTTCAATCCAATATCTTGGACCTGCCATTAATGGCAACATCCTCCCCATTCCGGCATGTTCATCACCTTTCAGATGGCAGGACTTTGCTTTGTCATAGCACAAGTTGACTGCAATTCTAATCTTCGACTAGTAAAGGATTACCCAAATAATTATTCTGGGAAATTTCTTCCCCCAGAAATACTGGACTCATTTCTATCGGAGGGTGACCATTGGGTAGATAGTCACAGAAGTAAGTGTTATGAAGTTGCTAGGCATGACTCCTTGGATGCGTACAGGTTATTTGGAATGATGTTTTTGGTTTAGAATACGATTATATGATTTTCCTGACTCTAATCTCATTTCAGTGATTCAAATAGATTTTGGTTGCTATTTTTGTGATGATGCGGGATATTCAAATAGGAGACCAAAAACCTATCAGCGATTGTACCATTCCATCTTCAAAGAATTCTTAGCGAAGTTTCGTTTTTGGACCTCGTTCATTCTCCAAATTTACAACAATAATTTAGACTTTAATCTAAATGGATTGTGGTACGATAGAAAGAATCAAGTCTAATTGCATATCTGTGTCAATTTTCTCCAAAAGTTTCGGTTGGACATATATCTTTATTAATCCATTTTTACTCCATATCTTTGTATATAATATCGAACCATATAATTTTCAGTCGTTCCCTTGTCTTAAAAGGGTTGAAATTTGTGAATTCCACTCAGTGCACATGTACATACGTTATATGTGACCAAACTATCGTCACGGTTATTTCAATTCGAACATTCGTTATTTTATCCTCTTGAAAACACAGAAGAAATTTAGACTACGATCATTTAAAAAAAAAAACTGCATGCATTATTTCACATTTATTAACAGATTATTATAACCCGTATATAATTTTCAGCCTTTTTCCCCTAATAGTTATGTTTTATCATATAATCGTTACAATTTGGTGTTTTCTGTGTATCAAACCAATTTTTAAAATTCGTAATCAAATATAATTTCAAAGTCGCGTTAAAAACATACTACAAACAAAACTTTACTAAAATTAAACTGTGAATCAAAAGCCATTAAATAGCAGAAAAGGTATCAAAATAATTATTCGTGAGCGGCTTACTTAGTAAACTGAATCAACTTGGTAAAGGATTTAACTTGATGACAATATTTGACATAACTTCGGGTCCAATCCCTTATTAAACAAACAACATTGCTAGGAACAAAAGTCAAAAGGCCCCTCAAGTGTTTGAAATCCCTGCAATTACCTCCAATTCCTTCACCAAATCCTTGATTAGCTTCCTCTCAGCTTCCTCATCAAGAAGAAACTCTTTCCATTTCTTCTGGTTCTCTCTGATAGTTTTCCCAGGTTCTTCATCCTCAAACAACACACTTTCAATAGCCGTCTTTATATCATCTTTCCCAAAATACCCATCATCATCTCTCCTATTTACCTCCACTCCAACCTTCAAATCCCCACTCACTAGCTTAGCATTCAAATATTGGTCACCCTTCTGTGGTAGCATAATAAGCTGGCAATCATTCACAATTGCTTCTATCACTGAACTAAATCCTGCATGGCATAAATAGTACCCTACACTGCTGTGAGCAAGAATCTGCTGTTGCTGCACCCACCCTGTTGAAATGACACCTTTGCCCTTCACCCTCTCCAAATACCCTTCTGGAAGTGCCCTCTTCAGCTCTGCTGAGATATCTATGTTAGCAGGGAAATTTAGTACTAGAAAGAATGGCAGATTGGTGAGTTCCAGGCCTAATGCCAGTTCTTTTATATGATCATCATTCAAGAATGTTTCACTCCCAAAAGAACAGTAAATGACAGATTTAGCCTCGAACTGGCCTAACCAATTAGCCCAATTCTTCTCCAGTTGATCTGTCCCCGGCTCGGGGACGACTGGGCCGACTAAAAGAACGGGTTTTTTCGAACTGGGATTTGACGTATTCTATGTAAGGAGCTTCCATTTCATTACAGGTCTTTGCAAGGATGATTGAGCAGCCTTTTAGGCCTGAAATCACGCGATCATACACGCAAGGTTTTCCATGGAAACTCTTGAACATGTAAAGAAAATCTCGGGCGACAAATGTTTTTACTGAAGTGATGGAGGTTTTTGGGAAATTTGGTGGTGGATATTTCACTTCTTCGATAGTTGGATACCTCGTTGGTTCAGGGAGCCTAGCGGGCACAGTCAGAAACGCAGTAGAAAGAGCTATAAAAACCGAGTAGAACACCGTTTTGATGCTTAATTCGGAAGCCATTTTTGGAAGCCATTCTTGAGCAAAATCAAAGATGACAAAGTGGGGTTTGAGACTGGATAAAAGATTCTTGATTTGTGGTTGCATGAGATCAAGTGCTACTTTGAGCAGTTCAGATTGGGAGGGACTAAGCTCAGCAGTACTCTCAATGCCTGGGGGAAGACCCTCCACCGTTGGGATTGTGAGAGGAATAATTCGTAAAGTGGGATTGGGATTAAGCATTGATTTGATGCGATGAACATTTGCTGGTGCTGAGAAAAATGAAATCTTGACGCCATTAGAGGAGAGCTTGTTGGAGAGTTGGACAAATGGGCTAATATGACCAAAAGCAAAGAAAGGAAACATCACAACATGAATATTTGTTCTTGATTCATCCATCTCAAACTCCATTTCTGACTCTTTTTACTTCTCTTCTCAAACTTCTCTTTGATGACTTCTAAATAAAAAGGCAGCAGAATTATGGGGGTTTCAGAAGACTTGAAAGTTAGAACAAACTTTGAACGGTGGTTCGCATCTAACATATATCTATATTTAATAGATTTAGAAATGTGCCAAACATATGGAGGCATGTGGCATGGCTCTTCATAGGAGGAGAAGATTCCACATGTGCTGAATTTTGAGGAAATACTTATATGCGTCCAGTTTAGACCATATTATAGATTTTAAATAAAAAAAAATACATTAATTAACATATCAATCATTTTAGATCAATCATATTGAATTGATCCATGAGTAGGAACCGAACATTTCTTGAAATGTCCTAGTTTTATGGATTTTTTGATGTTCCGTTATGACATCATGACAATAATATAAAAATAATATAAAATGTGAATTACTTATAGACTTCTTTAGTTTGGACAATGAATTTTATCATCTAGTTTAAATAATAACATCTACCTCTTCCGTAGCCAACTGTATTTTCTTTCTAAAATAAATTTTGCCGCATGTCATATTTTAAATTGTACATTTCTCATGTGTAATGAAATAGATTGTGTCCATAATTAGAATAAAAAATCTCATTTTAATTTAGTTAATTTTAAACAATGTTGTTTGCTTACTATCATAAATTGACGAGTCTACTAATGAGATGTTACATAAAGCAAATATACCTTTTCTTTCTACGGTGAAATTAATTGAAGTTATCATTAACAATTTATAAGTTTAGCAATTAAGTACCGAATATACATAATTAATATCCTCTTATTTTCTCTAAGTGACATGCCTAAAATTGTCATTCAATTTTCACGGTAAATTAAACGACCCCTAATAAAAGGGGTTTGTTTGATGATGCCCTTAAGGATAGTGCCCTGAAGGGCATCATCACCATTCATTTGGAATATTTTTTTTAAAGGAAAAAAAAGATTCCATTGGATGGTGGATGCTGCTCCTGAGGGCAACGCCCGTAAGGGCAGCAACAAAGTTTCCGAAGTTTACAAGGCACCCTTAGTCATAGATTGGGGGTTATTAGCTAGACACAATTTTGATGCTAAATACTAGAGTCGTTACTCATCAAAAGAGGTTGAGACAACCGGACTGACCCAATCTGAACCATCAAATAGGTGGGTGTGCCAGGATTTTTCAGTGGTGTGGAGGCGGGCCTAAACGGGCAAGACTAGGGGTGTAAACGAATCGAACCGATTCGCGAGCTTTTCAAGCCGACTCGAAAAATATTTGCTTCGTATCGAAATTATCGAATTCGAGTCGAACTCAACATGTTTGAACTTTTTTCTAGCCGAACTCGACCCAAATTATGTTGTTCGATAGCTTGCGAGCCACTCGCGAGCTCTAATATTTTATTAATATATATAATTTTATATTAAATAAATATATTCGAGCCTTTCGAGTATTTATTTTCGAGCCATTGTTCGCATAGCTTGCGAGATGTTCGAATTTCTCGAGCCGAACTCGAGCTTTAACTCAAGCCAATTTACTCGAGCCGAAAAATTTAAACTATTCGAACTTCGGATCGAGCTCGAGCTCGAATATACCTATTTCGAGCTTTAAAATTTCCTTCATATTTGACTTAATTCAATTCGTTTTGCTCCCTTAGGCAAGACCCCATATCAATTAATTAATAAATAATATAATTTAGATTAATTATTAAAATATGATTAATTAATAATTTAAATTCATCAAAACTTAATAAATTATATGACCTGACTAACCCATTACTCGCCTCGGATTGAGTCAGGCCTGGGTTCGGTTTTTTCCAACCCATCTATGGCTGATTTGTTGGGTAATGGGGTTGGGCAGATCGGGTAGGACTGACCCGACTTGTTAGCTCTAGTAAATACCCATAAAATAATCGGATAATTTGTTTTTGTTGTTGAATAAATGGATATTTTAAGCATTAAAGAGTTAGAGATGTTGGTTGTCGGTTGATAACGAAATCGGTAGAAAGTAGGAGTGGCGCATTTCCTTTCCCTCCGCTTCTTATTAATTTCCATTAAATTACAAACCTTGTGTTAGCCAAGTAAATAAATGGGAAGAGGGACCACAAAAACACGCACAACGCAGAAATAAATAAAAAAAAGTTACAAAATAGTATTAAGGAAATGTTTTCCCAGTATTTTAGGAGTGGGAAAAGAATATAATTTTGCAGCACCTCTCGGCAGTGTAAGCAAAATAAGAATCATGTCGTTTGAATATGAAGCAACAGATGAAGAACTTGCAAATACGATAAAACCTTTTGCATGCTGTGAAAAGCGAAATTGTGGATCCACTTACCGTTGCAGCAACATAGCCTTTCAAAAAACAAACTTCGATAAGATTTTAAGTTCATGGCCATGCATTGATGGACAGCGTAAAGACCCATCAAGGAAGATCTATTTTCAAGCGAAAATCAAGAACCGGTGAAATTGGGAATAAGCTGCAAAAATTTCGCCCTTGCTATGGGATCAGTGGAAAATCGACCCAAGACAGCAATTGTAGCAGTATTGCTTCCAAACTTCTCGATCCCTCGAGAAATCATACAAGTGTGATTTGCTTCGACAACCACCATATATCTTCACCTAGAAACGATGAAACCATCTCGGCTATCTGCCTGGTCAGCCTTTCCTGAACTTGGAGCTTGAAACAGTAAAAATGTACTATTGATTGTAGAAGGGATTTTCCAATAGGTTTGACCCGACTGGAACCATAATAGCCTATGTGCACAACACCATAAAAGGGAAGTAAATGGTGCTCACATAATGACCACAACGACAGGTTCAGCTCAGAACAAATACGATGTTCTTCGTCATAACTTAGATCCACGATGGGAGTTAAAATATCTCTCTTACTTTGAACAAATCCATTTAGCTTCATGTCCAAATCTGAGTTTTTAAAGCTCATTAACCACTTTAAATAGCAAGCTGGAGTTTCTATAAGCTTTTCCTTAATGGGTTCTCACCCAAGGAACAAAGAATTGAAGCTGCAGCATCAAGCATTGCCGAATCTGTTGCAAGCTCTTTGAGAAAGTCCGATATGGACACCAATGTTTGTCATTTGAGGACGTATAATGGTTGTCATTGTCATTTACTCCCCGGAATCTTAAAAGACCGAGGAAATCAGTCCAGATATCTGCCTTCTCACAGTCAAAAACTCCTGATCCCGACCTTACTGATATTTTTACCCAGCCTTGATGATTTGGGTCAAAGAGGGCAGACTCGAAATTCGGGAAATGAATGTGGGAACAATGGAGGAACACAGCAACTCCAGAGGGTTGGATACCATGCTGCAAAGCTCTACAAATGTCATGGGCAAGTCTTTGTGGATCTTGAAGCCGCTTAGAAAAAACTTCAGCGACTCGAGAGAGCTTGCTCAGGCCTAAAACTCGCTGAGCAGATGCAACATAGCCGACATGACACTTGACCTGAATGGAAGCAAGCAAGACTCGCAATATGAGAACAGATCAAGATCCCGAACAATTACTAGTCCACCTGCTCCACCACCATGACCAATTCTGCTTTCTAACCCCGTTTCTGGGAAAAACTACCACCAATTATCTTTCACCTTCTGCTTATAACCTAGAAAAATGAGCAGAAATCACAACTTTGTCTTTAGCAGATAAAAATACCAAGCTTTCAACCCAAACAAAATATGAAAGCTAAGCCTCAGTAAGTCAATATGCATGAATCAAGAATGGAATATTACATACTTGACTTAACGTTTAATTGGTTGCCTGGATCATATTGATGCCAAGATAAAACTAATTATTCAGGCACCCGCACCAAGGGAAATATTATTTACTAATAAATATTATTTACACTAATTGTTACCAAAAGACCCAATCTCCGTATATGCGCCCATCTCAGTTCGTATGATGCTTCAGTCTTTTTGCCAGAGATGCTGATCTATTTCAATCCTTAAGTATATACCATCTTAGAAGGTATCAACTAAAGTTAATTTTATTTCAAGTACAAGGAATCAAATCTACCACAATTTGGAACAAAAATTGCAACTTTTAGCTGGAATTATCAGCGGCAGTCATTGAAACTTTACAGCTCCAATATTCCGTGTGTGATGAACCTCGTCGCATATATCTTCCATTCCATCCATCATCAAAAAAAAGCAGATCCAATCGTAATAATGGGATTTCTACATTATATACAAGGCAATAAATGATAACCTCTGGTCCCTTCTATAAAGGCCTTAGCCACTCGAAGAGGTCTTTAAAGACCTTCACGGTTGATATCTTCACCCAATCCCTGCAACAGGACCTTTACAGCATCTTCAATGGCCACAGTTTTCAATCTCCTCCGCAAATCCAGCTCAACACAGCCTCCAACATTCACTCCATTTTCCAGTTCCACATTATAATGACCCTCATCTAAGCGCCCATTGACCAAAGCAATTCAAATCACAAAACCACCTACCACCCAACTCAAATCACAGTTTCAAGATTCGCAATAGCCGCGATGACCCTAAATCATACAAGAAACAAAATAAAACCGCTTATGGAAATAACTGCGAAAGATCAAAATTTTAGAGTACCCAAATAAAAAAAATGGAAAAAACACAAATAAAGACACACAAATCAAACAAAATTTCGAAACAAAATAATAAAAACCGTAGACAAAACGCTTCAGACATAAAAACTCCCTGTTAGAGCTAAGGGGAGAATAAGAGTTGTATCGAGAGGAGGAAGAAAGATGAGAAAGAGAGGGAGGGTGAGATGAGGAGTATAAAAATGTAGGGTTGGTGTTGATTTTGGAATGTGTGGAAGGATTTTCCCTTCGTTCGCTTTTTCTCCTTGATAGGCGTTCACTTACAATATTCATCAGAAAATGGGACCTAAAAAGGCGGACCCAATGGCGGCAGTTAATGTCCAATCATATTGCTTGCGGCGGCGGCTGAATATGATGTGGTACTTTTAATCCCGGACTTTCTATGTTATCTCACGAGGTATTGAATGTTTGAAGTGGTTCATATTTAATTTGAAGAGTGAAATTCACTTCTTAATTAAATTTGAACAATCATTTTCTATATGGGATATTAATACATAGGATGATAGGGATAAAATTCCTTCAATCCTACCTTCAACTTTTGAAAAAGTATTATTTGGCCCCAGTAATTGTACAAGAGTGACAGTTATGCCATTGTCAATTATATTTGATTTTATTGAAAGATTATATTTTATTGTTATAATTGCTTTGAGGGCATTCGAAATAAAAAGCAAGACAGAAACGACATTTTGAGCTCTTCGGCCTTGTCGAGATGAATAAGAGCTCATTCTCATATTGAACAGACTCGAATTCAAGTTGCTTTTGACGCAAAAAAATGATTTAGTCCTTCTCACATTAAAAAAAAAAAGACATCTTGGTCTATTGTTAAACCAAACATAGGCATTTCACATTTTTTTTTGAAAAAAAGATTTATAATTGCTTTAAAAAAAATTCGTATTTGCTTTCACACACATTCTAAGGTCAATTAGTAGCTCACAATATCGATTTGAGTGTCGGTCCTTCTCATATCAATCATGTTGACCGGCTGTCATCATTAATGAGGACAGCTGGTGGTTGGCGGTTGGGAGCTGGTGGTTGGTGATATGCATTTAATGCCACATCTTCAACCCTATAAATAGAGCTC